>JANRMT010062825.1:24225647-24332381 GCA_026402145.1 Polypterus bichir lapradei | reverse complement strand
GATATAATTACACGCCGGGCCGGATGTGGCCCGTGGGCCTTGAGTTTGACTCATATGGACTAAATAGAACTTGAAAAGAAATATTTTTTGGAATGTGATCGCGCAAGTCAGATCTAGTTGACGCGCACTACAGTACATCGAGCCCGCGTGCTATTGTGGTTTTGCTTGTGTGCTTCAGTAAGTTACCGTCCCCTCGCTCTTACTTTTTTACTGATCATCTAATGAATACACCGAGTATGGCTTTACCAAAACAATCATTAATCGCGAATAAAGTATCCATTATTCATGAAGCTTCAATAGGTGATCTGTCTTTCTGTGTTAACCGCATGCGTTTTCATACGTCTCAAACTAAGGGGATGCGAGGTTAAAATAAATCGAGAAGCGCGCGTACATACTTAGTGCATCCCCTCTCAGGAATCGAACCTCGGACGTGGGCGCTACAGGCAAATTCTCTACTATTGCGCCACGGTGTGTGGTTTGTCTATTTGAGCGTAGCAGTGTAATTCGGTTTTTGTTCAGCACTCTTTGGAACTGTTGCTTTTTGTCTGCGCACTTCGTCAGTTCACGTGAGTCGCTGAATATGGTTTTATATGTCACTCACTCGCTTCTAATTGTTTCGCTGCCTTCTTAATTATATAATGCATGTTTTCTTCAGCGCGTTTTGTAGTTCTTCCTGGTTTTCTACGTAATGCGTGATTACGTGAGAGGCGTGATGATGTCACACGAAACTCCGCCCCTCGAGCTGAACTCCATTACAGTAAATGGAGAAAAATAGCTTCTAGTTATGACCATTATGCGTAGAATTTCAAAATGAAACCTGCCCAACTTTTGTAAGTAAGCTGTAAGGAATGAGCCTGACAAATTTCAGCCTTCTACCCACACGGGAAGTTGGAGAATTAGTGATGAGTCAGTCAGTGAGTGAGTGAGTGAGTGAGTGAGTGAGTGAGTGAGTGAGTGTGGGCTTTGCCTTTTATTAGTATAGATTCTGACCCTTCGACTTTTCCACATTTTGTTATATCCTTGTGTTTAAATCATTTAAATTTATTTTTCCTTCATCAAGCCACACTCAATACAACAGAATGAGAAAGCAAACACAGAATTCTTAGAATTTTTTGCAAATTTATTGAAAATGAAAAACTGAAATATCACATTGACCACATGACCCTTTACTCAATACTTAGTTGAAGCCTCTTTGATAGCAAATCCAGCTTGGAGTTCTCTTGAACACTTCAAACTTCACACGCAGACCTGGATTTGGGGATTTTCTTTCATTCTTCTCTGCAGATCCTCCCAGGCTTTGTCAGTTGGATGGAGACCATCGCTGGACAACTGCTTTCAGGTCTTTCCGGAGATCTTTGATTGGTTTCAAGTCTGAGCTCTGGCTGGGCCACTCATGATTATTGCCAGAGTTGTTTTTGCATTGAGCTTAGGGTCTACTGGTCCAGTCTGAGGTCCAGAAGGCCGTGGATCTGGAATATCTCTGTACTTTGTTCAGTTCATTGTCCCTCAACCCTGACTAGTCTGCCAGTCCCTACTCCTGAATAACAAGTTCCTGGTGTGATACCACCATACTTCACCATTGGAATAGTGTTGCAGAGGTGATAAGCGGCGCCTGCTTTCCTCCAGAAATGATGCTCATCATGACTTCATCAGAACAGAGGGTCTTATTTCTCACAGTTTAAGAGTCCTCAGACTATGTCTAGGTCTGTGTCTATCTGGCCAAATTGGGCTCTTGGTCGCCCCCTTGCACTTCTCCCCTGGTTACTCAGTTTGGTCAGGTGTCCAGCTGTAGGTATTGTCGTGGTTGTTCCACACTTCCACATAAGAATTATGAAGGCCACTTGTGGTCTTAGAAACCTTTAATGCTGCAGAAGTGTGTTTGTAGCCTTCTCCAGATTTGTGACAGGACACAATCTTGCCTCAAAGCTCTGCAGGAAATTTCCTTGACCTCATGGCTTATTTTGTCTCTGAAACACATTGTCAGCCGTGAGACCTTCTATGGACAAGTGTTTGCCTTTCTTAACCATGTCCAATCAATTAAGGTAACCACAGGTGGACTCCAAACAAGGCATTGAAACATCTCAAAGATCATCAATAGAATTGGATGCACCTCAGCCACAGTTTAAGGGTCTGAGTATTTGAGTCAATGTGATATTTCAGTGTTTTATTTTTACTAAATTTACAAGAAAAAAAAAATCTAAATTCCTACTTTGACATTATATATATTACCAACACTCTATCTATCTATACTAATAAAAGGCAAAGCCCTCACTGACTGACTCACTCACTCACTCATCACTAATTCTCCAACTTCCCGTGTAGGTAGAAGGCAGAAATAAGGCAGGCTTATTCCTTACAGCTTACTTACTAAAGTTAAGGAGGTTTCATTTCGAAATTCTACACGTAACGGTCATAACGGTCTATAATGGTCGACAACGTCCGCCATGTTGAACTTTCTTATTTATGGCCCCATCTTCACGAAATTTGGTAGGCGGCTTCCCTGCGCTAACCAAAACTGATGTATGTACTTATTTCGATGGTATAACGCCACTGTCGGCCGCCATATTGAACTTTCCAAAGTCACTAATTCTCCAATTTCCCATGTAGGTAGAAGGCTGACCCCATCTTCATGAAATTTGGTAGGTTGCTTCCCTGCGCTAACCAAAACCGATGTACGTACTTATTTCGGTGGTATGACGCCACTGTCGGCCGCCATATTGAACTTTCCAACGTCACTAATTCTCCAACTTCCCGTGTAGGTAGAAGGCTGAAATTTGGAAGGCTCATTCCTTACAGCTTACTTACAAAAGTTAAGCAGGTTTCATTTTGAAATTTTACGCGTAACGGTCATAACGGTCAACAACATCCGCCATGTTGAACTTTCTTATTTATGGCCCCATCTTCACGAAATTTGGTAGGCAGCTTCCCTGCACTAACTGAAACCAATGTATTTATTTTGGTGGTATGATGCCACTGTCGGCCGCCATATTGAACTTTTCAATGGTCTTTGTTACTTATGGGCCCATCTTCAAGAAATTTGGTACGCGGGTTCCCAACGCTAACTGAATCCTACTTACATACATATATACATCCATAGCCTGAAGCTAAGTCACCGTGTGAGGCGGCGTTGGGTCCCCCATCCCAATGCCTCCCATGTTGTTGGCTGCCTGCCTATATAAGGCCGTCCGTCGCTCCAGTCTCTACATTCCCTTCCTTGCTACGCCACGGGATTCACGTCTCCCTGCTGATAACTACAGTCTTTTAATTTAATCCACGGCTTCTCCACTGTTTTATTGTTCATTTATTACGATTATAGTTATTGTGTAGGTATTTTAGACTTACTTTACACTGTTCAGGTACCCATTTCCTTTATCATTACAACCGTATCCCCATTAACATGTCTATCGAGGTGATCACCATCGATCAAAGAACTGTCACTTACCGAGTAGTTTCCATGCCCAGGGATGGCACCTACCTTTTCCATTCTCTGTGTTACATATTGCACGGCCATATCAGACTCACTCTTGATATCCGGAGGAACATTGTGTCTTATGTATTGAATGACTGGGACAGGTTCAAGGTGTGGACTGATGACGGTACAGGAGATAATTATACTACACAGGAGCACTATAAGAGTGAAATGCTTAAGCCCTTCACCTATGGATCTGCATGTGAGTTGATGGCTGCCGCTGAATTTTTCGGTTGTCGCTTTCAAGTGTACCGAAATGGCCAAATATTTTACACCTTTCGACAACTGCCAGTGCCTCTTAAACATCTTAGATTCACAGGTGACGATTACAGTAGTGGACACTTTGATGTTTATGAATGTTTAAACTCTCAAAAGTTGGATGTGAAGTTATCAATGAAACTGGTTGTATACTTACAACGCTTGACAGATGCCGAATGTCTCTTCAACACAAGTCCTACAAATACTGTCATAATTGAAACAAACCATGAAACTCAAACCGATTATGACAGCAGCAATCCAAGCTGTGACATTTGAAACAAGATTACTGTTCACATGGCCAACTGTACGTTGCATGCTCAAGAGTAAGCTCAGCGCACAGCTTGGTCATATTACAACCGGAGGGCCGAACTCACAATGTGGTATACAAAGAGATCCTTAACAAATAATTATTGGTATATTTTCCCTCAGTTTAAAAAGGTTTAATTTTCTTCTTAATAAAAATTTTAAGGCAGTACTTCGCCGCTGCGAAGCGAGTGTATTTTGCTAGTCTATTATAATTGATTATGCAAAGCCTTCGCCGTTATGAAAGTAATAAAGAGAACAAAAAAAACCAAGTTATTCACCGCATTCCTTATTGGCGTGTAAAGAGGAAGCTCATTGCTTTACGAAACGTGATGTCCAACCGTCACATTAATTGGGCAAACCTTCAGGCCGATCCGCGCTAACAGACCAGCAGGCGACTTGCTGCGGAGTGGCTGGCAGCCATGCAGTGTTGCGAGGGTCTCGTCTTCGCCTATACTATGGCTCTCGCTTTCGCAGGCGTCTTGTTCTGTTACCGACAGGTGTTTGTACGCAATGCCTTCAGTTACGGGCGCTACATAAAAACGATGGCCGGAGGTATTGAGCTTGGGGCAAAAGTCGCCTGGTTCATCCAGGAGCTGCCTGCTTTCCTGGCCCCCGTCCTTCTGTGCTGCTATAAAATGAGGCCGAGCCCCGTCGCCGCCAAGATGCTGCTCGGGATGTTCTGCGGGCATTACTTTCAAAGGTACGTGCTGGGGCTCCAACGCTGTAAAGGATGGCACTGAAAACGAGGAGCTGTTTAGGTTGATGTAATATTTAAATGTGTGTTGATATGACTCTCGACACCGGCGTCCATCAGTGCGGAGTAGGCAAGTTCTGCCCGTGGACCTGTGCGTGTGCGCGCGCGTGTGTGTGTGCGCGCGCGAGAGAGAGAGACAAAGGAGAGAGCGCGTGTGTGAATGCGCGAGTGTGTGTGAGTTTCCCATCTCAGTACTCTCTTAAATATAAAGGTGCCAGTGTAGCTCTTTTTAGTGATGCCACAACAGAGCCATTTCTTTGTTCCTTAAAGACCCGTCCACATGAAGGTTTTAGAAAGAAACCTTCATGTAGTAAACAAGAATGAATAGCTGGTAACAGATTTGTGAAATACCAATAGGTCATGATTGCTGCATTCAGTTAGGTCCATATGTATTTGGACAGTGAAACAATTTCCACATTTTGTCTCTGTATGCCACCACAAAGGATCTGAAATGAAGAAATGATTACAAGAGTGAAGTGTAGGCATTAATGCAAAGAGTTTAACAGAAATATCATATGAGCCATTTAAGAATGACAACCACCTGTCGTGTGGGAATGACCTTCCCCTGTGAAGTCCGTTCACCCAGTCCTTCCATTATGGCCGGGTATCAGTCCTTCTTTTATCAGATGCCTGTCCTTCCTTTCTGGCACCCTCATCCTTTATCAATAAATGAGTATCTATCTCTAAGATTAATATAAGCGAATAAGAACAGCAAAGTCTCCTTCTTGTGGATGCATCTCTGAGAGTAACGGCTCTGTTGGTAGAGAAGTAACGGGCACAATATGGCAGGATTAGCTGAAATGGAAAAAATGCCATCTTGATACAATAAACATCCAAAAAAAGCCACGTTTTATAGCTATTATTTTTATTATTATTATTATTATATTAGGAATAACATGCATGTAGTTAAGCACTATATGAAATCTTGCTAGAAAATGTCCAAAAAGAGGAATATGAAAAGTGCTGGAGACCTTTGGGGTAGGCCATCAACACATCTGTTCACCCTTGAACTGGAGCAGTTTACTGCCCTTTTCGAAATTTATAGGAATTGGAGCTTAACTCAAAAATATCTCAAAATAGCTTCCAGCCCATTTTCAAATATCCAAAATGCATTTCAAGATATCTCAAAATAACTTTGTGCTCATTTTGAAATGTCTCAATTGCCTTTCAAGATATTTTAAAATAGCCAGAAGTCTCTTTGAAACAATTGGAAATTTAACAAGAAGGGATTTTTTAGATTTCTTAAAATATCTGCAACACATTTATTTATTTCAGACTAGGGGGCTCTGCCCCCTGCTTGCTTCGCTCGCCAACCCCCGCGTTTGGTTAATCGGATATACAATTTTAAAAGGGTTTTTTTTTTTCCTTTGGAATTGCTTCAGTTTCATTATTTGCACTTTTACTTTAAAGCTTCAGTAAAAAACAATATTTGGAATTTCCTTTTCTTCAAGATTGCATTGAATTTTAATTCCGTTTTTGGAGATACATTGTGATAACGCAACGTATAACTGCCCATGAGTGAATATCGTTTCTTTTTATCTAATTAATAATCTGAGTTTTTCAAATGTTTGTCTTTGTGATTTGTTAATTGTCATAGCAAAAGCTATTCTCATGGGAAACTGTAAACATTTTATTAAGAATGGCATTTCAAGATCTCCTTTGGTGTCTAATGTTATTCGTGGAATATATACTACATTACCTTTCTTGTCACCTGTTAAAATTTGTATCGCTTCTCAGTGATCATAAATATACACCTGACCGAATTGTGTTTTCTTCTAAATTAAACTTGTTGTTGCTTTAACTGTTGAGGGTCCACAGATTCTCATAGCGTATGGTCCATTATTGTGTAAATCTGTTTTGAGTATTGAATGATGCGAAGGCGAAAAGATTATTGTAGACTTGCATATTTTGCCTGTAGTGTTTGTGGATTCTGTGGTGGGCTGGCGCCCTGCCCGGGGTTTGTTCCTGCCTTGTGCCCTGTGCTGGCTGGGATTGGCTCCAGCAGACCCCCGTGACCCTGTTTTTGGATATAGCGAGTTGGGAAGTGACTGGCTGACTGTGAATTTCACTTTCCCCAAACATGAAATCTTTTAATTCTCTTGGATACACCTCCACATTGTGTAGAAACATTACTTTTCCCTGACGGCAACACGAATTACATGATCTACAAGTCTCTGACTTAAACTTCAAAGCCTTACAATATTTCCATACTTCTGACATATCACCTATGTCCATATATTCAATCTCTATTCGCCTTTCCATTATTTCACAAGTAATAATTTCTCTTTTTTAGCACTAATGCGATCTTTATCTTTTTTTGATACTTTTGAATTTTTCTGCTTTTATATTCTGTAACTTGCTCTGCATGTATATCGTGCCTATGTTTTTTTTTTGTGTCTTTTGAATTCCACTGTTTTCATTATCTCTAACCTGCTCTGCATGTGTTTCGCCCCTTCGTTTTTGAACTACTTGATGACATTTTACTTTGTTTTCTACTCTGTCTTTTATTTCTGACCTCGCTTTGTCCTGCTACAGTATTTTTTCAATTAAACCTGGTCCGTGACGATTATTTTCCCTTTTTTCGCGTAATAATTTCCTTTTGTTTGCGCTAATGTGATCTTTACTTTCTATTTTTTGATACTGTAGCCAGCTCTGCGTCCGGCTCGAAAAGAGAAGAAGTAAAAAAAACAGACTGATGTAATAAAGTGTCACAAAAGTTTTACTTGAACAATTGCTGACTTCGTAACCCCAAACACAACCTTCTAGCACCCTCTCCAACCCCCCCCCCCCCCCTCCCCTTACCGCATCAATCAATACCCCACTGTCAGTCTTCCCTGCTGTACTCCGCCCTCCCTCAATCGGACCTAACAGTCACTCAAAAACAGGCTTCAACCTGGCTGGGACATTAAAATACTTTCGAATTTTACTGCTTTCATATTCTTTACCTTTCTCTGCATGTGTATCGTGCCATCGTTTTTTTGAACCTTTCAAATTCCACTGCTTTTATAATCACTTATCTGCATTTTTTTCTCTCCAATGCTTTTGGGTCTCTTTTCTCCGCGCTGCTCTTTCTTTTTCGCTTAGTCGTTGACATTTTATCTAGAACGTATTATTGTCCTTATACGCTTTATATGAGCTGAGAGCACAGGATCTGTGTCTGCTAAATGCCTTTACACGACTAAGTGTTTTGCTGCCCGTGGTCTTATTTGATATTGGTTGTAAGTAGGGCATGTCTTGCAAGAATCTCATGTTCCACATCCCCGCGAGACAGTCCTGGGCAATCTCTTGGCACCAAGTCTCATGTTTACGGTCCCCGCGAGACCCTCCATGGACAATCTCTTTCATCTCGTGGGTCTTTTAAGTGTCTTCCGAGAAGATCACGTCTCGTCTCCCTGGTTTTCCTTTCCAAGTTTTTTTTTATAATAGAGAGATATCTTAAAATGCATAGAAGGTCAGTTTGAGATCTGACAAAATGTATTTGAGATATCTTAATATACATGTATTATATTTCAAAATATATTGCAGATATGTTAATATGTTGGGATATCTGGAAACAAATTGATAATGCATTATAAAGCTTATAGAAGTCCAGAGAAGAGCAACTTGGCCGATTTCAGGACTACAGGGGATAAGTTATGAGGAAAGATTACAAGACCTGAGCCTTTTCAGGGGATTAAGAGGAGACATGATTGAAGTGTTTAAAATTATGAAGGGAATTAGTCCAGTAGATAAAGACTGACTTTAAAATGAGTTCACCAAGAACATGGGGACACAGTTGGAAACTTCAGGTCAGGTCAGTTTGGAGAGCATGCACCGGTACAGCGCATTGCCGCAACCACCAAACGACAAAACAGCTTGGGATCCCAGTTGGTGACTCGCCAGGCAGACAAGCGGTCCAGTCCTACCCCCCCACCAGAATGACCCTCTATCTGCCGCTGCCAGGTGTTATGTGGGCATCACCTTGGCCTGGTCCAGTCACTCGTGTCATCAGCAATGAGAATCCTGTGAGCCGGATCACCCTTGTGGAATCACACCACATGGCCATAGTGCTGTAACTGACGCTAACTGACAATGCAGGTAATATACCTCATTTGGGACTCCGTGAGCAACTGCTCATTCGACACAATGTCAAACCAGTGGTACCCAAGGATTCTCTGAAGAGACACAGTACCAAAGGAGCCCAGTCTTCATCTCAGGTCACTGGATAGCGTCCATGTCTCGCAACCATATAGCAAAACAGGGAGCACCAGGAGTGTAAAGAGTTGGACCTTCGTCCTTTTGTAAAGATATCAGGAGCGCCACACATCCCTTTCCAGTGACCTCATAACCCCCCACCTCCCCCCATACTCTCCCAAACAGTCTACTGACTTCATAGGAAGATTCATCACAGACATGAAAGCTGCTGCCAAGGTAAATAAACCTCCCGATGTGTCTGACTTTCTCTCCCTAGACAGACACACTGCTGATGGCTGTGCCTAAGAGGTCATTAAAGGCCTGGATCTTGGTTTTTATACAGGACACTCATAAATGTAGACACTCAGACTCACTCCTTGCTCAGGCTCTCTAGAGCCTCCATTAACTCCACGAAGATCACAGCATCATCAGCAAAGTCAAGATCTTTGTGAATTTTCCTTAACCAACAGAAGCCCCATAGCCGTTGGACAGCACAACCAGTCCATGCAAGCATTGAACAGAGAAGGAGCAAGAACACACCACAGAATCAACCGGGAAAAACGCAGAGGTTCTGCTTTCACTTTGCACAGCACGCACAGTACCAGTGTACAGGCCGGCCATGATATCCAGCAGCTTTGTGGGGATCCCGCAAAGTCTCAGGATGTCTCACAGGCAGCTCGACCAACTGAGTCAAATACCTAATGAAAATCAACAAAAGCTGTAAAATAAGGACCTTATGACCCTTTGGAAAGTTGGAAACTTATTTAGGGTCAATTTTACACAAACCTTAGAAAATTCTTCCTCACACAGAAAGCCTCTGAGGCATGGAATATGTTTTCAGGTAGAGTGGAAGAGAGGATGACTTTAGGAGCCTTCATACCTTGACTAGATGTTATTTTGAGGGGTTTAGGTGGATAGAACTGTTGAGCTTTGTTGTGCTGAATGGCCCGTTCTCTTCAAATTGTTCTAATGTTCTATTGTTATAATGCTGTTCCTCATTTTCTTCTTGTTGCCCCATTGTATCACCAAGGATCCTGAGCAGATGACCTGATGGCTCACACTCACCCCAATCTGCAGTCTTCAACTGAATCCCCTCCCCATGTTTTCTTTCTCTTCTTTCTTACACTGCCCCGTATCATTTTCTTTTTCAGCTTTCATGTTAAGTTACATGCATTTTATTAATACTTACTAGGTTTTCATTATCCCCCGCCTAGAGTTCAGAGACATTTAATTTCTGTTTTAGGGGTCATTTACAGAAATAAATTAAGTAATTCAGAGGAATAATGAAGAAATTCAGGGGAACAAATCTTAAAAAAGCAATTCAATTAAAATTAATTCACAAGAAGTTAATTAGCAGCACAAACAGGGCACTCATTAAAAAAAAAGGTTAGAATGAAAACCTGCAGCCACGGTGGTCCTCCAGGACCGGACTTGGCAACCCCTGCTCTAGGTAATGCATATGTAATCATGAAAAAATTCCACCACCATTTTCAACCTCCCTAAGTGTGAAAATATCATTTTAATATAAAGTTTGATTATAGAGATAAATGATTGTGTATCGATATTATCAATTAGTTATGATGAGAAACAAAGACCTATGATATTTGAGAAATATTGCACGACTGGCAGTGGTTCTGATGACCTTTTCCTCTATCTCAGTATATGAGAAAGTCGAGGGGAGCACACTCCTGATTTTTCTCTTTGCTCTTCTTCCATAAAGCATCAGTTGTTGTCTGCACAGTCTCTCTAGTGCAATCCAGGGTAGCTTGCAACTCCTTCAGAGTTCTCTTTGGTCTTTTGCTGGCCTCTCTCACTAGTTGTCTTCTTGCTGATCACTCCATTTTTGTAGATAGCCTGCTCTAAGCAGGTATACAGTTGTGCCATACTGTTTTCCATTTTCTTAATGACCGATTGAACACGTTACTTGGATATTTTCTTGTCTCCATCCTCTGACTTGTGCTTTTCAGTCACTTTTTCATGGGTTTGGTTAGAATGTTCTTTTCTTTTCTTTGTGCAGTCTACCATATTTGACTTGTCACAAGTTGGACCTTCCACATTCAGGAGCATTTATACTACAGTACAGTCAACTGAAACCCAAACAGGTGACCTCCGTTTCACTAATTCTGAGATGGGCTGCACTACTGAGGATTTAGGGGTGACATATTAAAGGGGGTGAATGCTTGTACAATCCATTCGCTTTTCCTTTTATAGTTGTAATTAATTTAGACCAATGTGCAGAGATGGTGGTGCAGTGGTAGAGCTGCTGCCTTGCAGTAAGGAGACCAGGGTTCTCATCCTGGGTGCTCCCTGTGTGGAGTTTGTATGTTCTCACCATTTCTGTGTTTGCTTAAGTTTCTTCTCACTGTCTAAAGATGTGCAGGGTAGGTGAATTGGTGACACTCCAGTTAAGTCCACAAGTGTTTGGACTGTGTTTTGTTTTGGTAGTGATGCATATTACTTTACTTTCCCCTTTTGCATTCTTTATCGTGTATTCTTTGTCAGAATGCCTCACATCCCATAGACCTGCCACTGTTTATAAGATATTGTACTTTATAAATTTTCCCCACCCTCCCTTCTACATCTGTAACCTCAAGCTATTAGGCAGAGTAAAAAGACTAACCGGAGTTAAATTAAACAGTCAAATAATGTATTACTGATAATATTCATAAAATTATGATAATGATAGATAGATAGATACTTTATTAATCCCAAGGGGAAATTCACATAATCCAGCAGCAGCATACTGATAAAGAACAATATTAAATTAAAGAGTGATAAAAATGCAGGTATAACAGACAATAACTTTGTATAATGTTAACGTTTACCCCCCTGGGTGGAATTGAAGAGTCGCATAGTGTGGAGGACGAACGATCTCCTCAGTCTGTCAGTGGAGCAGGACAGTGACAGCAGTCTGTTGCTGAAGCTGCTCCTCTGTCTGGAGATGATACTGTTTACTGGATGCAGTGGATTCTTCATGATTGACAGGAGCCTTTTCAGTGCCTGTCGTTCTGCCACGGATGTTAAACTGTCCAGCTCCGTGTTTACAATAGAGCCTGCCTTCCTCACCAGTTTGTCCAGGCGTGAGGCGTCCTTCTTCTTTATGCTGCCTCCCCAGCAAACCACCGTGTAGAAGAGGACACTCGCCACAACCGTCTGATAAAACATCTGCAGCATCATATTACAGATGTTGAAGGACGCCAACTTTCTAAGGAAGTATAGTCAGCTCTGTCTTTTCTTACACAGAGCATCAGTATTGGCAGTCCATTCCAATTTATCATCCAGCTGCACTCCCAGGTATTTATAGGTCTGCACCCTCTGCACACAGTCTCCTCTGATGATCACAACAACAACAACAACAACAACAACAACAACATTTATTTATATAGCACATTTTCATACAAAAAAATGTAGCTCAAAGTGCTTTACAAAATGAAGAATAGAAAAATAGAAGACACAATAAAAAATAAACATAAGTCAGCATTAATTAACATAGAATAAGTAAGGTTCGATGGCCAGGGTGGACAGAAAAAAAAAAAAAAAAAAAAAACTCCAGAGGCTGGAGAAAAAAAAAAATAAAATCTGTAGGGATTCCAGACCAAGAGACCGCCCAGTCCCCTCTGGGCAATCTACCTAACATAAATCAAAAAGTCCTCTTTGTATTTAGGGTTTTCATGGAAGGACTTGATGATGATGGTCACGTAGACTTCTGGCTTTCAGTCCATCAATGTTGGAGCATCATGAAGCTTTGAGTAGGTGCTGGTGGCACAGGCCGCCACCACAAAGAAACCGGAAAAAGAAACAGAAGAGAGAGTTGGGGTCAGTATGGATTTTGGAGCCACTATGAATAGTTATTATGATGAATTGAACATACAGAGTATCAGGATTAAGTTAAAGTGAAGTTAGGAGAAGGCCATGTTAAAATAATGTGTTTTCAGCAGTTTTTTTAAAGTGCTCCACTGTATTAGCCTGGCGAATTCCTATTGGCAGGCTATTCCAGATTTTAGGTGCATAACAGCAGAAGGCCGCCTCACCACTTCTTTTAAGTTTAGCTTTTGGAATTCTAAGGAGACACTCATTTGAGGATCTGAGGTTACGATTTGGAATATAACGTGTCAGACATTCCGATATATAAGATGGAGCGAGATTATTTAAGGCTTTATAAACCATAAGCAGTGTTTTAAAGTCAATCCTGAATGACACAGGTAACCAGTGTAGTGACATCAAGACTGGAGAAATGTGCTCAGATTTTCTTTTCCTAGTTAGGATTCTAGCAGCTGCATTCTGCACTCGTTGCAAGTGATTTATGTCTTTTTGGGGTAGTCCTGAGAGGAGTGCGTTACAGTAATCTAGTCGACTGAAAACAAAAGCGTGAATTAATTTCTCAGCATCTTTCAGTGATATAAGAGGTCTAACTTTTGCTATGTTTCTTAAGTGAAAAAATGCTGTCCTAGTGGTCTGATGAATATGCGATTTAAAATTCAGGTTACAGTCAACAGTTACCCCTAAGTTTTTTACTTCCGTCTTAACTTTTAATCCTAATGCATCAAGTTTATTTCTGATAACCTCATTGAATCCATTATTGCCAATTACTAAAATTTCAGTTTTCTCTTTATTTAGTTTGAGAAAATTACTATTCATCCATTCAGAAATACCAGTAAGACATTGTGTTAGTGAATCGAGAAAGTCGGAGTCATCAGGTGCTATTGACAAGTACAGCTGTGTATCATCAGCATAGCTGTGGTAGCTCACGTTGTAACCTGAGATAATCTGACCTAACGGAAGCATGTAGATTGAGAAAAGCAGCGGACCCAGGATAGAGCCTTGTGGAACACCATATCGGATATCATGTGTCTTTGAGATGTGATTACCACAACTCACAAAGAATTTTCTACCTGCCAGGTAGGATGCAAACCAGTTTAAGACCCTGCCAGAGAGGCCCACCCATTGACTAAGACGATTTCTAAGAATATTGTGATCAATGGTGTCAAATGCGGCACTCAGATCTAAGAGGATGAGAACAGATAAACAGCCTCTGTCTGCATTTACCCGCAAGTCATTTACTACTTTAACGAGTGCAGTTTCTGTGCTGTGATTTGTTCTGAAATTTATCAAGAATAGCATGTTTATTGAGGTGGTCATTTAACTGCATAATGACTGCCTTCTCTAGAATTTTACTTAAGAAGGGCAGGTTAGAGATGGGTCTAAAATTTTCAAAGGCAGAGGGGTCAAGATTATTTTTCTTGAGCAGGGGTCCATGAGGGGCTGGGCCTCCTAAAATCCACCACCAGCTCCTTGGTTTTGCTGGTGTTCAGGTGTAGGTGGTTTGAGTCGCACCATTTAGCAAAGTCCTTGATTAAGTTTCCTATACTCCTCTTCCTGCCCACTCCTGATTCAGCCCATGATAGCAGTGTCGTCAGTGAACTTTTGCACATGGCAGGACTCCGAGTTGTACTGGAAGTCCGATGTATATAGGCTAAACAGGACCAGAGAAAGCTCCTGTGCTGCTGACCACAATGTCTGACCTGCAGTTCCCGAGACGCACATACTGAGGTCTGTCTGTAAGATAGTCCACGATCCATGCCACCAGGTATGAATCTACTCCCATCTCTGTCAGCTAGTCCCTAAGGAGCAAAGGTTGGATGGTGTTGAAGGTGCTAGAGAAGTCCAGAAGCATAATTCTTACAGCATCACTGCCTCTGTCCAAGTGGGAAAGGGATCGATGTAGAATATAGATGATGACATCCTTCTCCTGGTATGCGACACTGCAATCACATCTTGTTTGCTTCATTTCAAATCCATTGTGGTGGCATACAGAACCAAAATTCTGAAAATTGTGTCACTGTCCAAATACTCATGGACCTGACTGTAAACTGGCCAGTGAGTGTTTGGTATGTGTGTGTGTGTGTTCATCCTACAATGTGTGTATGAATGTCAGTTACTGTATACTGCGTCTGCTTTCCAGTGCCCCAAATGTACAGATTTAGGGTGCTGTACTTTCACTTTACAAACTAAGGTGCCCCATAACACCCCCATACGCACAGCTTACCCCCAACATGGGTGGCTGCCTCAGTCAATCCAAATGAGACTTCAGTACAGCTGCTTTATAGCTTCCACAATGTGGACAGCTACCTCAAGCTTGCATAAGCAGGTCAAACAGTTGTCTTCATACCTGAGTGTCACACAACACCTGTGCCACTTATGAAAGCAGGTGGCCACTCACCGTGTTGCTGTTCTTGCATGTGTCCCCTCTTAGCTGTTCACCCCAGTCAGAATATGGCTGTCACCCAGACTAGGTGCTCTCAGTAGACCTTGGCTCAACCAAACAATATACTTGCAATTGCAGTAAATCAAAATGAATAAAACACAGTAAATCCAATATTAGTAAAAAGCAGGAAATGCATTTGAGAAGAATCTCACTGAAAGGTACATCTGTAAGGATAGATATGATGATGATGAGAATGAGTCCCTTCAAGCCTGGGTGCACAGCTGTTGGAGTATCTTCATTTTCCTGATTCCTTTTATCTCTTTTTTAATTTATTTTACTGGGATTTTAGACATTTTGTTTGGGTGAGGGTGAAAATCTTCTCTGTCCTTTTGTGCAGGATATGCCCCCAAACTTAAAGGCCTCTCCACATGGAGTTACCAATGATTACATAAAGGATCGATGAGCTTAAACTTGTGTTCATTCTATAGGCTGTGTAAGAGATGGCCAGCGGCTCAACCCGGCTGGGACGCCCAGGGTATGGAAGGATAGGGGAAGGCAGCTTCTTTAGGGCACTGCCTCCCCCAAGACGCTAGAGGGCAGCTCCCCTGGTTTCCAGCAGTGCCCTGTACCATGGGACTTGGGGTTCTGTATCTCAGCCCTATTGGGTACCGCCAGGGGGTGCTTTGGACGAACCATGAGACATAAGATGTCCGCCTGACCTGGAAGTGCTGGCAGGTCATGTGGGCGGAAGATCAGAAGCACTTCTGGGTTGAACAACATAAAAAGGTCCTCCTTAAACCCAGTCAGGGAGCCAGAGTCGGGTGGAAGGTGGACAAAGCTTGCTGGGAGGTGTGAAGGAGAATAAGAAAGGAAGAAAGAGAGAATGAATAAGTGTGGGTTGTGTTGCTTAATTACATGTGGCTGTGGTCGTGGTGAGCACTATGAAGAATTTACAAAGAATAAACAAGTTCTTGGTGCTTTTAATTTGTGTCCTCAGTGTCTTTCTGTTGGGTTTGAGGAGCGGCAGTACCATCTAGTGTCCACAGCTGATATCCACGCTAATCCTATTTACCCCAGGCTAATAAATAAGGGGTATTCTTGGGCATTTTAAAGAAAATAAATATTTAAATGAATAAAGACGCAAAGTTTAAATAATTCCTAGCAGTTTGCACTACCATCACTTAAAAGATGCAAAGTAACAAGAAAATATTCTAACAAGCTAGAAGAATCACTAGAAAAAGTCCAGAGAAGAGTGAGTAGGCTGATTCCAGGACTGAAGAGGATGAGTTACGAGGAAAGATTAAAAGAGCCAAGCCTTTTAAGTAAAAGGAGATTAAGAGGAGACATGATGGAAGTGTTTAAAATTGTGAACGGTATTAGTTCAGTGGATCGAGACTGTGACTGTAAAATGAGTTCATCAAGAACTCGAGGACACAGTTGGGAACTTGTTAAAGGTAAATTTTACACAAACGTTAGGAATTTTTTCTACACACAGAGAGCCATAAACACTTGGAATAAGTGACCAAGTATTTTGGTAGACAGTAGGACTTTAGGGGCCTTCAAGACTCGACTTGATGTTATTTTAGAAGAATGAAGTGGACAAGCCTGTTGTTGAGCTGAATGGCCTGTTCTCACCTACGTTGTTCTAATGTTCAGACAAGACCACTTCACATTTACTTTCATTCAGCTGGAGGAAATGATTTGCCAACCAGCCTTTAATCTCCCCCAAGCAGCCAAAAAGAGTCTTCAAAGATCAGGCATTATTAAGCTTCGCAGACAACTAAATCTATAAATCATCAGGATAATAATGAAAGGAAATCTTGTGTTTCTTAATGATCTAACCCAAAGGTAGCCTGTGCCGTCTCATAAGCAGTAGTCATATCCCATAAGGACAAAACAGCACAACAAGTAACAAGTCATTTGTGACCTTCAAAAGAGCAGACTTGGCACTATGAAAAGCTTTGCATCCTGACTGAAATGATTCCAGAATATCACCATTAAGCTGAAAAAATTACCAACCTTTTCATGAATAAAATGCTTGCATCTGCAAAGAGGAATATTTGAGTGTTCTTCAAGTAGTGACAATGAGGTTTATTGAGGGACAGCAATGCTTTTTCATTCATGTTGCAATCCAGGCTTTGCTAGACTCAGTGCCAGGGTCTGAAGACCACATGGATGGGCCAGGGCTACTAGATGGTGTGCCCACTTCTCAGACTTTCCCACTGCACAGATGTCTACAGTGTGTCGAAGTGATTGTAACTTGAAACTTGTCATCCGTTATGAGTGTGGTATAACAAAAGAAGAAATCCACAATGTGGGAAAATATTTCCATTCAATTTGTTTTCCTTTTTAGAGTAATTTTCCACCATTTTTCCTCCCGTGTAACATCAAATTGCACCACATGGTTAATCTGAGCAGTTTCCAGTCTGTCTCAGTGACCATAGTTCTCCAAGTTAACTGCTGGACAGCTCAGGAGTGTTTCATCCTGATTTGTCTTCAGAGATTTCTTAAATGCTGTCAGATGTGGACTGAAAGAATCTGACGCTGTGAAATTCTGTTTTGCGTTTAGGACCTTCATCTACTCCCTGTTGACCCGGGGCCGACACTCCCCTCTTGACATTGTGATTGCTGCCATCATCTTTTGCACCATGAATGGCTTCTTTCAAGGACACTATCTGCTCCACTGTGCCATCTACAGTGACACCTGGCTCACGGATATCAGATTCATCCTTGGTATGGAATCTCTTTGTCACGCATAAGTCTATTGTCACTAAAGAGAAAAATAACTTTTTTGTGCTATAAATGTAATGATATACTGTAACTATACGATAAGCCAAGATCATGAAGCTTCAGTGTCACAGAAATGGTGCTGGCTGTGTCCAGGCTCCAGATATAGATGGCTGTACATTATTTTCTTGTTATAACTGATTTTTGGTATTGGGTCTTAAGTTGCCCTGCCTTGCATCCATTAGAGACCAGGACATGGATAAGAAGTTGAATGGATGAATGGTTTTTTTGAGATTGATTAGGATTTGGGCCAAGGCAGTGTTTTGGCGTCTCCCTGTGTTTGTTCCTTTTGCCAGGTAATCCGATTTTCCTCCCACTTCCCACAAATTGGCATCTTCAACTTAACCCAGGCCAAGTCAGTGTGGTTATGTGAGTGAATGTGCCCTGCGTTGGATTGGTGTCCCAATGGCCTCTGACTGACGGCGCCCTCAAAAACATTGGACCAAAATTTAAACAATTTTTATTAGCCAATTATTGAAAATACATGTATAAGAATAATTTACAGTCAATTCAGTTTTATTGCTTAAGTTACACTCCAAAGGATACCGAAGCATCTATTGTATGAGAAAAATGAGGTTAGGCTCCAGCAGGATGTCGGCTTCGGGGGAAAGATGGGGTTGGGTGGATGCGCTGGGCCTCCGCTTTTGCTCCTTAAGCCTCAGTAATGATCCTTCCACAGGTTCACCTATGGAAACCTTGTTAGGACTTTTACTTTCTCTATTGTTAAGTTTGGTCATCTTTTGGGTGCTCCGTCAGAGGCCACGATCTGCTGCAACAGGGCCAATCTAAGGACCTCACTAAACCGTCCAAGGGTGACATGCACAGACGGCAAAGACTTAGTCAGTTTGAGCTCATGACCTGCACTTTATTGGGAATTCCTCATTCTTGGGGAGCAATTGCAAGCCCCAGTCCCCAACAAGAAAGAGGGTCAGCAGTTTACCTGGGTGGGCACACATTCAGTGTGGCACACATGCATCGCCAGACATCTAAAACATTACCAGCCTGTTACTGCTCAATCTTATGTTTCTCTGTTGTAGGCCCTCCAGTATTTTTTTGTGCTGCTCTGGTCCACAGATTGGGGCAGATAAACCACACATGTAGTGAAATGGGTTACGGTTTTGTAACAGCGGATCAGTATGCTGCTGCTGGAGTATGTGAATTTCCTCTTGGGATTAATAAAGTATCTATCTATCTATCTATCTATCTATCTATCTATCTATCTATCTATGTTTTAGAAATGAATGTTTTTTGCCAAAAGCAACAATCCAGTTTCTACCTTGCATTTCCCCCATCTGTTTTAGCTAGAATGGTTCAGCCCGGTCCTTCCCAACTTTAACCACAGGTCTTGCTAGGAAACACTAAACACGATTTTGTTTTGCTTAAAATGAAATGTCGAACTTGAAATTTTGGGTTGCAGAAAAGTAAAGAAAGGCAAGAAAAGTTTGAACAAGATGAGTGAGGGTGACAGTCGGTCACCCAATTGTTCTCAAGGAAAGGTCAGTTTATTAATGTTAGTCAGTTCTTTATACTTGGTGCATATGAACTGGTATAAAAATTGGTCAATCTTACCCAACAGCAAAAAGATAAAAAAAATCTAATTAGAAGCTAGTTCAAATAAGCCATGCCGGCATATACTTATCATTAAGTAATCCACAAGGAATGTGTGGTATGGCAGTAAATTGAAAACGCTGCATTTCTGTTGCTAATGATGCTAATGCTGGACCACATTATTATGAGCGTGTCTGTGAGCTAACGACACTCATGCAGCTCGCTAGAACAGCGCTGCCCTAGTGTCACACACCTAGTGTTGTTATATTGGATAGTAAGTATTAGGGCTCTTGGATCGAATGTCACTATCTAAATATGATTTGAATTTATTTAAAAAAGGATTTGAAGGCAAAAACTGTTGTTTGATTGTTTGTTTTACCTCGCACTGATCTTGGTATCAAGTAATTCCAGATATATTTGGCAAAGCTGTGGTATTTTGTGGATCTGTTTTTGCACAACACTTCCACAATCAGCCTTTTTTGTAACTTGAATGATTATTTTATTATCTTCATTAGTAAAACTTACAAACAGACCCCTTCATAATGAAGATTAGGACAGTTGTTTTTTTTTTTTTTTTGTTTTTCCTATTCCACCACCCCACTTTTTTTGATCAAGAAGTGTACTCAGGGCATTTTTTCTAAACATTCCCTCTGGTACCCTAAAAGGATCATTCTGCAGTTGATCCTGTTCCATTTTGCTCATAAACAGAAAATTCCTTTCAGTTGATTTATGCTAAGACGTTATCATTAATTAAAATGGAATATAACTGTCATAATTCTAATTTGGGTGGCATGGTGATGCAGTGGTAGCTGAAGTTTTCATCCTGGGTCCTCCCTGCATGGAGTAAGTATGTTCTCCACATGTCTGTATGGGTTTCCTCCTGCTACTTTGGTTTCTTCTCACTATCTAAAAACAATCAGCTTAGGTGAAACGGCGATGCTAAATTGTCCCTAGTGTGCGTTTAGTGTGTGTGTGTGTGTGTGTTTATTCACCTTGCAATGGACTGACACTCTGTCCAGAGTGTGTTGTGCCCTATGCTAGCTGCATAGGCTCCAGCTTCCACCATGACCCTGGTCTGGACTAAGTGGGCTAGAAGATGACATGACAATTCTGATTTTCCTTTTCTATTCACCTTGATAAAAGGATACGTGTCTGTGTGTCCATCTGTGCATCCATCTGGTTTCTGTCTATGTCATTCAAAAAGATGGCGCATCACAGACATTTTTAGTGCTGAAATGCATAACATTTGTCATTCCAACAGATGGAGCATCACAAACATTAACACTGCTTTTACGAATCTTATGCCAAATGGCATCTAACAGAGACATAAGCATTGCATGATGCACCGCAGATGTTAACACTGAGGTCTACGTGGATTATTTAGATTTAAACCCATTTTAGATGCGTAACATGGCTTGTCTACCTTAACAAAAGGATAAGTGTCTGTGTGTCCATCCAGTTGCTAGGTTTCTGGCATTCCAAAAGATGAAGCATCACATACATTTTTAGTGATAAAATACATTGCACTTGTCATTTCAACAGATGGTGCATCACATACATTAATACTGTTTTTACAAATCCCACATCAAATGGTATATAACAGAGACATATACATTTCATGGTGCACTGCAAATGATAAGCACTGAGATCTATGTCAATTACAAGGGTTTCAACTTGCCACAGAAGGGTAACACAGCTAGTCCACCTTAATAAAATGATAAATGTCTGTGTGTCTGTCTGCTTGCTGTGTCTCTGTCATTCCAACAGGGGGCGCATCACAAACATTAACACTGCTTTTACCAATCTCGTACCAAATGTCATCTATCAGCGATTTAAGCATTGCTTGGTGTACCGCAAACGTTAACACTGAGGTCTACATGGTTTATTTAGGTTTCAATCCATCTTAGACAGGTAACACAGCTAATCCACCTTAATAAAAGAATAAGTGTCTGTGCGTGTGTCTGTACGTCTGTCTGGATGCCAGGTTGCTGGCATTCCAAAAGATGGAGCATCACAAACATTTTTAGTAATAAAATACATTGCATTTGTTATTTCAACAATGGCACATCACAAACATTAACTGTTTTTATGGATCCTGTACCAAATGGCATATAACAGAGACATGGTGCATGCATAGTGCACTGCAAACACTAATGATGACTATGTGGATTATTTAGATTTCAACCCGTCTTAGACCATCTTAAACAACATTACTTTATTACAATAACAACTAGTATTATTACAATGCATTAAAGTCCTCTCTTTAAAGAACGTCTTCAGTGTCAGTAATGGATGCAGTGGAAGAAATCAACATATTAATTAAAGAAATGAACTTATCCTCTAATAGGACAAGTTTGAAAATCGTTTTTGAGTCAGAAACCAGACAGAAGGAAACCTGTTCATTGTGTCTTTATTTACCCCTCAGCAAATGATGAAGAGGGAGGATTCATCACAGTGGTCTGTTACAGAAAGGTCAAAAGAATAAGGGGAGAGGTCCGCTTTCTAAACAATTGAATTTTCCTTAATAGTGCTGCTGGATGCATACATTTACTCTGATTGGTTCATTGGTCTAAATCCTAATGACTTATTAAATTAAGTCTATTCTATTACACTCTTGTTCTTCTTATACCTTTTAGGTGCAGCTATTATCCTTGAAATCTCTATGTATGTTACAAGCGTCCAGTCTTGTTGTTTACAGGACATCTGCTGACCTCTTGATCATCTCCAAGTACATTTTGTGTATTATATCAACCTTTCTCCTAGTACATTCTTGTCTTTTATTCGCATAACCATTTCAGCATGTAACAATCAAGGAGACACTACGAGTCACACTACCACAAGGACAGTGATTTGTTTATTTTTTAAGAGGGAACTCCAAGAACGCACCCAGCCTTGGCCCGACTCGCACCACTCATACATGGAGACACAAAAACAATGAGATTAAAGAATAATCAACATGAATATATTAAACAAAAATAGCAAGAGAATTCTAATCAAACAACAAACAAAAACAATCCCTCCCCTGCTTCCAAATATAACACAACCCGAAAATAGCAACAAGCCAGAAAAACACAAAGTGCAATACACTGTCCAAAAGAAGTAGCAACCGATGATGTGGAATGAAGGAGAAATGATAATCCAGGGAACAGCTTGCTTTATGTAAAATATAAACAGTCCTACCAGTATTCCTGATGCAATGAGGGGTGATGGAATGGGGAGCACTCGCTTCTCCAAAGCATGGTAAGTAATCCAACTCAGTACTCATACAACAGACAGGCATGGGATGATCCATACATTCATAAAGGCATGGTATCCCAGGGCAAAACAATAATCCAAAGACAGTGATATTGATGACAAGACAGATGGATTAACTCTGACACAAACTCCAGCCCCTCCACTGTCTAGCCAGATTCCCTTTAAAGGGCCCACCAGTCTATCTTCTCCCCAGTAGATCCTGCGTCCTCCGCAGATGACCAATCAGGAGGGACCGTGAGGAGTTGTAGTTCTTAATTTACGTAGCGCTGCTATGAGTAGTTCTCTTCATGACATTTTTAAAACAAATGCTTATATATTTCAAAATGCTTAACTATTGTTACCTCTAAATTATTCTCTCAAGATACTTAAGCTACCTCCACCAACATACGATTTCACAGAATTAGTCTCCATCCAATGTCCTCTGTCCTATGCGACTGTTGACTTGGCACATAATGCCTAAAACAATAAAAAACAGAAAATATTCAGGCCACCTTTATTACAATTTTGCTCCACCTGTGAAGGAGAATAAAGACTCTATTTAGTTTAATCCTGGCTCTCTATCGCACTTACTAATGACTAAAGTTGTTGCCTGTCAAAGACAGGTAATAGAATAATTTAGAAAGTGTCTGCTAGCTCTTGCCCAACATGTACTTTCAGCATCTTTCCCCTGTATTCATGCAGATGTGAACGTCTCTTCACTGGTGCTCCCGGAAAGCATACTTTTCAGATGCTGTCATCAGTTTCGAGGCACCTTTCTCACCCCCTGTGCAGTTTTAGACTTTCTGTCTTTGAAGACGACTCCCTTAGCATGTGCCTTTACTCCTCCTCCTCGTGCGTCTCACACTCTCACTTCCTCTTTTGTCACATCACCAAACCCAAACTGACCAATCACACCAAAGCCAACCTAACAGATCAGATTGCTCTCAGGGACAGGACACACAAACCCTAGTGTTTTATTATATAGTAGATATTCAGGTGTGTGATAGCGCTCGTTGGCCTTTCAAAAAATGTAGTGTCATCAGTTTATTTCAGAGTTACAGTCAATACAATTTAATTCCTATTTGCACATTTGACCAACAGACACCATGTGACCAATGTCGTTGTCCAGCAGCATGACCCTTCTGCCATAGGTTATGTAAAAATGAACATTACAAAATGATAGCTAGTGGTGATCAAAACAGCCTAGTCCTGTGACACATATAGCGTCACAAAATTTTACAACCACGAAACTCACTAAAAATGAGTGTTTTCAAATTTTAGAACTCGAAAAGAGTTGCAGGAAAGAAAGGAACATTGCATCTCAATGGTTTATCAACACCATACATCTTTTTCGGACCTGTTTATTTCTCAGAAAAGGGTGTAGATGAAAATAAACAGGGCAAAGTTGTCTTTTGAAAATTAAACAAGGTTAAACACAACCTACAATGAGATAAAAAATGTGGTCTTAGACAAAAGCTGTAATCCAGTTAGGAAGTGAAATTGTTTTCCGTATTAGCTGAGAAGAAAACACTGTGATGAGATCCTGCTTTGAGTGGTACAAAACTCTAAGACTGTGTTGATAGCAGTATCTTCCTATCAGCCCCAGCACACTCCTGCTGACTGATGGGAGTTGTAGTCCCTGTATCAACCCTTATTTTTCAGTTCCCCTGCATAAAAACATTTTAAGTTGGACCTATAGCAACACAGCCAAAATTTCATAAAAATGAGATCTAGCTGCTTTCGTGTGATTGGTGAATAAACAGACAAACAGATTATGATTTTATTTATATGGATTGTATGAAAAAATAGAAGTACAAACAGAAACAATATTAAAGTAACTACAAAATATGCAGTATATTATATTTGGTTTATAAAAAATGCTAATGCTATTGCGATCTACCTTCTGATCTCTCGGTTCCTTCTTCCCGCACTCGTGAACAAGACCCAAGATTCATAGGTGACTCCATTTGAAGAGACACCTCCTCCCCATTGTCACGCCAACTTGGACACAGACAGGCAGGAGACAGGTTTTGACACAGTACACTCGTTTATTTACATAATACAGTGCCCAAATTACCTGTC
This sequence comes from Polypterus bichir lapradei, assembly GCA_026402145.1. Lineage (NCBI taxonomy): Eukaryota > Metazoa > Chordata > Cladistia > Polypteriformes > Polypteridae > Polypterus > Polypterus bichir. Next base: position 24,307,565 of record JANRMT010062825.1, on the reverse strand, counting down.
CTACAGCACATCACACCATAATTCCTCCTTGCTGCCAGTCCTTCTGCCTCCACTCCTCCTCAGGCTTTTCTCTTCCTCCTGACTCTGGCCAACTTATGGAGTGAGGTGGCTCCTTTTTATAGGGCACCCGGAAAGACTCCAGGTGCCCAACGAGCTTCTCCTGACCACACCTCCGGGTGTAGCGGAAGCATGACCAAATAAGGCCCTGGAAAGGTCCATTAGCCCCCTGGCGGTAGCCACAGGTTCCAACAGGATTGAGGTCCCATGCTCATAACCCGTGGCCCCACTGGAAACCAAGGAGGCTGACCTCTATTGCCCCGGGGGAGAAACTGTCCCGATAATGCTCTCTCCCCTGGTCCGGCCGCCTGCTGCCATCCTGAAGATAGCTCTCCAACATTTTCTGGTAAAGAACCATAACCTCAGACTTGGAGGTGTTGATCTTCATCCCAACCAGTTAACTTTTGGATCCAAATTGCTCCAATAAACAGCTGAGGTCAACATCTAATAAAGTCAACAGGACCACATCATCTGCAAAAACTAAAGAACTGGATCCCATCCACCCTTTAGCTACACAAAGAAATTCTGTCCATAAAAATTATGAACAGGATTGGTGACAAAGGGAGACCCTTGCAGAGTCCACACCCACAACAAAGCTGACTTTCTGCTACCAATGCCAACCAAAGTTCTCATTCAGTTTGTACAGGGACTGAGCAGCCAACGACAATTGGCCTGGTACCCCAAACTCTGGAATCACACCCAACAAGACAACCCAAGGTGCATGGTTGTATGTCTCTTCCAAGTCCACAAAACACATGTAGAGTGGGTGGACCTTCTACAATTCTCATGAGGCTGGTCCAGTATTCAACCAGGATGAAATCTGCATTGTTCCTTCTGAATCCGAGGTTCGATCAGCAGACAGATTCTCCTTTCTAGTGCCTTGGCATCGACCTTCCTAGGTAGGATTCCCTTGAAAGGTCAAGATGCCACCATCCCAGTTTTTTATTCCCAAGACACTGTCCTACACTTCCACGCAAAATATATATAAATATATATATTTTTTAATCATTTTATTTTGCTTAAATAATGGAAGTCAGATGTGATGTGCTACCTCATTGTGTATTCTTATTAAGTTTGGTGGGAGTCTTCAGTGAAAAGCAATATATAAAATAAAGTTTGATTGAGTCAGTCTTATATGAGAAGATGACAGGGAAGTAAAAGTTAAATATTTTTAATGCATTACTATGCTTTGACTTTCTCTAATAAAATAACAGTGAAGCTGAAGCTGATGATTCTAACCCACATACTTCTGTTGTTTCTAGGTTCGATTATTTTCTTGCTGGGGATGGCAGTTAATATCCACAGTGACCACATCCTGCGTAACTTGCGGACGCCAGGAGAGATTTCTTACAAAATACCAAGAGGTAGGCCAGTTGTTCATTTCCTCATCAGAATCAACTGGCAGATGACATGTAACTTTAAGTCAGGCTTGTCAAGAGGTGCCACTCTTGTTAAAGGCAAATTAATAGTAGCCTATAAAAGTGGCTGATTGAGCTACTCACTAATAACACCACCTTCTCTGGGATTGTTCAAAAACCAAAGAAAGCCACAGTAAAATTTGGGTATCTTGCCTGAAGAAGGGGCCTGAGTTGCCTCGAAAGCTTGCATATTGTAATCTTTTTAGTTAGCCAATAAAAGGTGTCATTTTGCTCGGTATCTGGAAATGAAATCCAAAACCTGTTTTGGGGTTTAGTAAAAAAAGTCTGTGTCCCTTGAAAATCAAATTTCTCTTACACAAGCCATACAGTATTTCACAGTAGCTGTTTCATGACCATCTTGTGAATGGAGAAAGATTTTGTGACTGAGGTCACAGTGATAGTTATTCGGGAATCCCATAGCAGGGTAACCAACTTACTCTCTGATAAGTCTGAGCCTGGGCTGCTCCTTGAAGGGCGTCAGACGGAAAACATTTGTTGTGTGGAGTTTCTGGGGAAGTTCTGTGGAATTCCTAAAGCCTAAGCAGTAATCCAAAGAACTACTATGATTGTTGGTGTTTGTTTTCAGAATGAGGGTAAGCCACTATTAATCTAGAGAACGTGCTTAGTGGGGCGGCACAGTGGCGCAGTGGAGAGGCCACAGTTTGCATTGTGGGTCCTCCCCACATGGAGTTTGCATGTTCTACCTGTGTCTGAGCGGGTTTCTTCCAGGTGCTCTGATTTCCTCCCATAGTCCAAAGGCACGCAGGTTAGGTGGATTGGCGGTTCTAAATCAGCCCTAGTGTATCTGGGGGGTGTGTATGTGTGTGTGTCTTTGTGATCACCCTGTGATGGACTGGTGCCCTGTCTAGGGTTTGTTCCTGCCTTGCACCCTATGCTGGCTGGGATAGGCTCCCACTGCGACCCTGTTCAGTACTAAGTGGGTTAGAAAATGACTGATGACGTACTAAGTGTTTCACACGCTTACAAGAAAGCAGAGTTTATCCTGGCAGCAAGGGGCATAAAAGAAGAACCAACTCTGGATGTCACACCTGTCAATTACAAGACACAGTCACGTACACCAATTCACTTTAGAGTCAGCAGGGAGAAGACGCTAAAATACCTCCGAGGGTATGAGGAAAAGGTGCAAACTCTTTATATTAAATTGATTTAATAATTAAAACATTTAATTCATTGCATGGGCCACTTAAATGTGCAGCCTGTAAACTTTGTTGCTTTTTGTAATAAGTTAACATAAAATACAAGTCAGAGCTTAAACATTAAACATTTCTTTATTCAGCTTAAATCCTGATTGAATTCAAATGAATGCAGTTTACTTTAAAATTGTGTTACACATTGATCATCAGCAAAAGCCAAAATCAGTCACTAGGAAAAGCAGAAATTGAGCCATGGAAGGAATATTTCACTCCCGGCAAATTGTATGTGGCCTGTTTAAGAATAAGGAGCTCCAGTGAACTAATACTCCGATATTCACCCTGTCAAGTAAGAGGCTTCACCTCAGGCACTGACATCTGAAACTGAGAGGACGTGGCAGACGTTTGCCAACTGGCTGACCAACCATGAGCGTTACCAGGCAGGTAACCTTCCAAATAAGCAGATTGCGATCAGACCTATAAATGCAATACTGTATATATATATATATATATATATATATATATATATATATATATATATAAACACACACACATATATCAGTCATATATATCATCATATATATAGTAATAAAAATGATAGAGTGAGCATAAAGATTTGGGGCACCCATAAGCAAACCCTGTATAATTTATGAAAAAAATAACAAAATGGTTAATGTCTGTTAACAGAAATGTCTAGAGTCTAGAAATAGATTGCCTACAGATCACGGTAGAGCTGGTTAAGAGTTCAGTGGAGAGGAAGAGGTGCATTCAGGCAAAGTCAGAAGTGAGGTCATGACTCGTCTCGCTGTCTGTAGATGAAGAAAAAGAAGAAGATACATTATGTGACAGTGCCAGCCCTTGGTCACGGCTGGAATTACACTCAAACGAGGCCTTAGATTGCTTCCAAATTGCATTTGTGTGACAATGCATATGCGCACTGTTGATTCAGAAAATATTCACAAAGTATTCAGCACCCCTTCCCCTTCACTTTTGTATTGTACACTTTATTATCTGAAAATTTAATTTTAAATGGATGCATTGCCATTTTCACTCATCAATCTGCACAAATCAATAATTTTAATTGTTTTAATTGCTGCTAAAGGGTCTTCTATAAAGTACTGAATGAAGGATCTGAATACTTCTATGAATGCAATTTTTAATTAAAATTTTTAATTTTTAATAAACTTGAAAACTTTTTTGAAAACCTGTTTTCACTTTGTCTTTATGGGTTACTGAGTGTAGATTGATGGGCAAAAATGGAAAATATATCCATTTAAAATAAAATTTACAGTGCAATAAAGTGTGCAGAGAGTGAAGAGATGTGAATGCTTTCTGAATCCACTGTATGTATGAATATATACAGTATGTTTCCTTATTTTATCATTATGATTACAAATAACTGTAGTTATTGTTGCTGTTATTATATTATTGTGGAATTGTTGAAGCATAGATGTATATTTAATTTATGTCTTTTTATTTGTGTGTGGTTTTAAAAAGCAACACATAGGAAGTTACACAGTGGTTTTCGTTGTGCTATCTATTATATAGTGCCTTTTGTATCTATCTATCTATCTATCTATCTATCTATCTATCTATCTATCTATCTATCTCTCATCATCTACTTTTTTCTATTTGCTGTCTGATCCCACCAAAAATACAGCAATATCACGGCAACAGGATGTTTGGTAAGTACAACAAGAGATTTCCACTCTTAATAAGCCCTGCTTGACTGCTTCTTGTTTTGTTGTTCTGTAGGTGGCCTTTTTGAATTTGTCTCTGGAGCCAACTTCCTAGGCGAAATCGTGGAGTGGTTCGGCTATGCCTTAGCCTCCTGGTCACTGCCCGCATTTTCCTTTGCCTTCTTCACTTTGTGCTCCATTGGACCCCGCGCCTATCATCATCACAGGTAAATCAAAACTAACTCAGTCCTCAAGACATGTGGACAGAAAAATCAGGAATCAAAAGTTATCTTGGTATAGGCTGATGTCTGGCTTGTCAATAGTTGGTTTCCAGTAGTAGGGTATGGTGATATTCTCATGTAAGATTTGCTGTTCTCCTATTTCAGGTCACTTATATGCAACTGTATCTCTACCCTGGAAGACTAACTAAGGCCAGTGCAGCTGCACAATCAGAACACTGCTATAATAGTAGCAGCCATACTTAATAACTTATCAGAAGGATTTTCGGGGTTCAGTGGCCAACATTCGATCTTATTTAACCCACTCACCACATATCCCAGACAAGCACTTAGTAAAAAGCAGTAAAGAAATGGAAAAAAATTATCTACATATTTGCAGACAAGACAAATAATTTAGCTATAAACCCCCAAACAACAAATACATTACTGGAACAAAGTCAAAAATTAACAAATTAGGGTGCAATATGCAATCGCTACAGATAACCTATTTCCCACAAAAATACCAGTCTGGTTTTATGGTCCTTAAAGCTGTAAGAGGCTGATGAAATGCAAAATGGAATACATAGCCAGCCGATGCCAATATTAATAATGTTCTGTCCTACCAGTCAATAAGTTGGTTGCTCCAGAACAAATACAAAAAACTTTGTCTTCTGAGATGCGCTTTACTTGTTTATAAATTATAAAAAGAAATCCTGCGTTGAGACTTTCAGCTCCTGTGAGAGATAATTTCAGGTGCCGCAAGATAAGACTTTTTGCCAAGAGATTTCGACAAGTCCTGCCCTCCTCTCAAACATTTACAACCATGCCCACCATCCACTCACTTCTCATTCGTGTGAATGCTATTGACAGACACAGTCCCTGTGCTTTCAGCTCCAAGCTGGGTCAAAAATAAAAGACAAAGAGTAGAGGACAAAGTAGAACATTGTAAAGAAGTTAAAATATTTTGGCGCGATACACATGCAGAGCAGGTTAGAGATTATGAAAGTACTAAAATTTAAAAGTCTCAAAAAACTGATAGTAAAGATCGCATTAGCGCTAACAAATGGAAATTATTACTCGGTGAAATAACGGAACATTGAAAAGAGATCGAATATATGGACATCGGTGATATTACAGATGTATATAGATATTGTTCAGCTTTAAACTTTAAGTCAGAGACTTGTAGATCGTCTAATTCGTGTTGCCATCAGGGAAAAGTAGTGTTTGTTCCCAATGAAGAGGCGTATCCACGAGAAATAAAAAAGTGAAATCCACATACGCAAGTGGCAGAGACGCGGAGTTGCTGGCGCATAGCGCCTGCCTGGGGGTTGGTGAGTGAAGAGAGCGGGGGCAGAAGCCCCTAGTCATCCTGAAGATAAAAATCCATCTTCCAGCAGGTGGCGCCCATTGCAGATTTGCTGTGCTATTGTTCCTTGCTTCACCCCCCGATGTCTCCCTATCTTGTTTTCTCTCTTTCCCGGTTGAGTCCCCCTTAGGTCTACAGTTCTGTCCACACTGTGTGTCCTCCTTAAAGGTGCAGATCCCCATTATGTGGCAAACCCACAGCAACTCTGGTATACATTAAGGAGAGGCAAATTAACAAAAGGCCAATAGTACGTGTGGCACCTGCTACACAACATAAAGCAGAATTACACATAAACCAGCAGGTGGGTACAGTGCAGGGAAGTTAAGATCAGGTTACTGAGAGCTCAAAGGCCAAGAGCTGCTTCAAAAGTTGCACTCCAGCCAGAATACACGGGTATCTCACTTTGCTCCCAGAATTGTTACCTTTGAAAACACATTAGAAATGGGACTGAGGCTGGCTACCTCAGCTTCAAAACCTCAATATATACTTGTCTCAGTGGAACAGCCATCTAATACGTTCTTTGCTTTTTCTCTGTTTTAGGTATTACCTGGAGAAGTTTGAAGACTACCCAAGATCACGTAAAGCACTGATACCTTTTGTGTTTTAGGCATAAGTTTAAAAATTAATTGTACCTTCACCGGAATTAAACCATTTTAGTCCACGGTGATGTGGCAGTTGCACAGTGTGGAAGAAATTAGTCAGTCATTTCATTTAGAGAATAAAAACAAAATCCTCTTTGGCAGATGACATGATTGTGAGTGGCACAAAGGCTTGAAAATCCTTGGAACTTCCAAACCAGATGTATTTCTTTTATTCTGTGACAGAAATGTAAATACTATGTGCTATGTTAAATAGGCAAACTAGTAAAAAAATGTATTAAAGTATTAAGTTTTAATACCACCTGCCTGTTTTTTGTGTCTGTATGCACAGCACGGGACTTAAGGGCTCCATTGATATTTCTGAGTCATCCTAAGTAAACTTAACTTTCATTACCTGGTTTGTTTTGAAAAGTTTCTAGTTAACAAATCCTAGCTTTGCTTTTTGACTAGAATTTAACATTAACATTTTAGCTCCATTTACGTGTTGTAAAAAGTGACTGGGCAGACAAACTACTCTGAGAAGCCAAGAAAGTCTGGAGTGCCAACCTGGTAGCCCTGTTTAACAATAACTGAAAAGAGAGCCGCAAAACAGTCACAAAAACAAAAAAAAAAATTAATTGATTAATCTTTCTGACAAAAGTTGTCCTCCGGAACAGGGTTTGCCAACTCCGGTCCTGGAGGACCACAATGGCTGCAGGTTTTCATTCTAACCCTTTTCTTAACGAGTGAGCTGTTTTTGCTGCTAATTAACTTCTTTTGAATTAATTGTAATTGACTTGTTCTTGAAGACTCAGACCCCTTAATTGTTTCTTTTTTCCTTAATTAGCAGCCAAACAATAATGAGATACAAAATGAGCCAAAACAACTGGTGTCCTTCACACAGTATCTGAAAATAAAGAAAGATGAAGGTCTCAGGAATGTCGATCTGCTCAGGTCATTAAAACATTTTAACAGTGCTGCTCATAGAAAGAGAAAATCAACAACTTCAGAAATGTCTGCTATTGCACAATGAGAGCGGCAACAAGACATAGAATTAAAGAACGGATTTAATTAACAACAAGACTTAGCCCCTAATTAGTTGGTTTCCTGTTAGCTCACTTGCTTCACATTTCATTTCTTTTTGGGTGCCATTTAAGGAAAGAAATTAAGCAATTCAAAGGAATGATGAAGAAATTCAGGGGAGCAAATCCTATAAAACAAGTCAATTAAAATGAAAAAAAGGAGTTAATTAGCAGCATAAACAGGGCACTTATTAAAAAAAGGGTTAGAACAGCGTTTCTCAACCTTTAAGTATTTGCAACCCGAGTTTTCATAACAGTTTTAATTGCGCCCCCCCTAAGGTTTTTTTGAAAGGAGCCCACTAATACCAATTTCTTGTTTTCTTTTTTTCACATCTTTACACCCCCCTTTTTGTTACTTCATGCCCCCCTAGGGGGTCCCGCCCCCCAGTTTGAAAACCACTAGGTTAAAATGAAAACCTGTAGCCACGGTAGTCATCCAGGACCAGAGTTGGTGACACCTGCTCTGGAACAATCAGTTTGGCATCTGACACCGCCTTCTGTGGATTATCCAGCTTTATATTCTAGGGTTTAGAAAGGGAGGAGTTTCTCAGGCAGTGGGCGGAGTCAGCTGTCCCTCTTGGGTGCTTTTGAAGAAGAAGGAGAACATAAGTCAGAGTGCTGGCTTTGAGGCTAAGGATATGCACTGGTGCCTTGAACGTTGCAGGTGCAAATCCCATTACTGACAGAAGGGATTCTACTCCATTGGGCCCTTGAGCAAGGCCCTTAAGCTGAAAATTGTTCCGGGGTGCTGTACAATGTGATTAATAAAGTATATCAAATTAAAAAAAAAATCAAAATAAGGTTAGCATCAGCGCCCCCTCTCATTGCAGGATGGTATTGCTTACCTCATCTGAGCCAGGAAGATGGGTCCCAGATGCACATGTGTGATGATGTGTGCTTATTGTTTTTTAAATTTTTGCCCCTTCTACTTTACTGTGATTTTTGTCACCGAGTAATGAACTTTGATCAATTGTTTTGCTACAACTCTCTGCTATACTATGATTAAGATTCATTTCCCAATTCCATCCATTCATCCATCCATTATCCAACCCACTATATTCTAACTACAGGGTCACAGGGATCTGCTGGAGCCAATCCCAGCCAACACAGGGCACAAAGCAGGAAACAAACCCCAGGGTGGGCGCTAGCCCACCGTAGGACACATTTCCCAATTCCTTTTTGAAATAAATTCTGCTGCTCTCTTGTGTGATGTGACTGTGCAGGCAGTTGATTCAGCAAATAAAAAAAAAAGATCAGTGGAGTGGCATGGTTGGCGCCATGGAAGGTGAAAGCAGCAGAGGCAGAGTTGGTGGAAGCTCTGGAAGGAGATGACCTCCAGTACTCCAGTAAAACTCACATCAGGAAGCAAGAGAGACAAGTAGCGGTGATGAAAAAATGTCAGTTCAACAAGAGAGAGAGACAGAGAGGTTAGGAGCACACGCTGATACACGCGCATTGCCGCACCCACCACATGACGAATGAATTTAGGATCCCAGATTAGGACCCGAGTGCAGCCATGCAACGGGTGACACCTCAACACCACACTAATTCAGACGGAGTGGAACAGTGTGAGGTTTTTATGGTGGCTGGAGTGCCAATTCTGCCACCAACCCCCAGGTTTTTCCCTGCAGGTTGAAGGGCCTACAGGATTCGAACGGGCAACCTTCCGATCGTCAGTGCAGATCCCAAGCCTCAGAGCTACCACTCCACTCTAATTCAATAAAAGCATTAAAAAGTTATACAAAGTGAAGATCTAACAACATATTTTTTGTCATGCAGTACACTCATTAAAGTGAATTAATAAAAGTTATCTGCACACCAACATCAAATACTCAACACCAAAACTATAAATAGGAATTAATATTCATAAATATTTGTTCAATAGGTTTAGTGCTTAATAATGTTAATCTATAAGTAATCAATGTGAATCATGATAAAATGAAGGCTCCTTCAAAGAACAAGTTTGGCAATTCAGTCTAAATTATTTCTTCACAATCATGGTATGTATTAATGTGCCACATGAAGCTGCATTGTAAAGTGAAACATTTTGTAAAAATTCAAAAATAAATAAATAGCCTGCTTTTGCATTTTCAGATTGAAGAGATTGGGCCAGGGTCAGAAACATGAGAACAAAAGCCTTAAAACTTACAGAATTCACTTCCTTTAAAGAAACTTCTGCATATCTGAGGCATGCTTGTGATAACAAACGTAAATTGGAATTAATAAATCTTATCTCAGATTCTTGGTAATATTTTCACAGTTAAAAAGAACTATTGACACCCTTAAACCAGCTGCCAGCCCTCTCGATATTGTACCACCACGCCTCTTAGTGGAAGCCTTTGATGTGTTGTGCCCATCTTTACTAGCCATTATCAATGATTCTATAAGTGCAGGGGTTGTGCCCTCATTTTTTAAATATGCTGCAGGGCGTCCCTGTCTAAAAAAAGGCAGAATTAGATCCTGGAGTTTTAGCCAATTTTCGCCCAATTTCCCAACTGCCATTTCTGGCTAAAATTCTAGAAAGAATTATTTATAATCAATTGGTCGATCACCTTAACGCCAATAATTTATTTGAGATCTACCAATCTGGCTTTAGGTGTTATCATGGTATTGAGACGGCCCTCCTTAAAGTATTCAATGACATCTCTATTATTACTGACTCAGGTGGTGCTGCAGTCCTTCTCCTCCTGGACTTGTCTGCTGCCTTTGACACCACTGACCATGAGATATTGCTGTTGCAGCTTGAACATCTTGTTGGGCTTAAAGGGGCTGCTCAACTGGTTCAGGTCATATTTAACTTGTAGACACTTTTCAGTGACTTTAAATTCCTCTTTTTCGTCTACTGCTCCTCTTAAATGTGGTGTTCCTCAGGGATCCATTTTGGGTCCTATCTTATTCTCTATATACCTTCATCCTATTGGAGCTATTTTTAAGAAATGTAACATTTCTTTTCACTGCTGTGCTGATGATTCTCATGTTTATATTCCCATCTGCAACTCTGCAATAAATCAACTGCACAACTGTCTTTCTGAACTAAGATCCTGGGTGGCTAATAATTTTCTTGATCTGAATCAAAATAAAATGGAGGTGCTTATAGTGGGTCCATCAGCTAAAGCCCAGATTGGTCTTGGACTCCTCAGCTCTTTCTCAGTCTTTTGCAAACCTCAAGTCCGCAATCTTGGTGTTATTTTTGACAGTAATCTCTCTTTTGAGAAACAGATTAATTCTGTAGTCAAGAGTTGCTTTTTCCAGCTTCGTCTATTAGGTAAGATCAAGACTTTTTTATCTTCTAAAGATCTTGAGAAAGCTGCTCATGTTTCTATCTTTTCTCGCCTTGATTACTGCAACTCGCTGTATTCTGGGATTAGCACATCCCTGATACGCAGGCTATAGCTGGTCCAGAATGCTGCCGCACGCTTCCTGGTTGGGACAAGAAAGTCTGATTCTGTTTCTCCTATTTTAGCTTCTTTACACTTTCCTGCCTGTCAGTTTTTGAATTGATTTTAAAATCTTGTTGCTAGTTTTTAAATCTTTACATGGGCTTGCTCCTGCCTATTTATCCAGATTGTGTGCTTTACACCAGCCATCCAGAGTGCTTAGATCTTCTGGTCAGTTGTCTCCTGTTGTCCCTCGTACCAAGTGTAAAACTAAGGGGGACAGACAGGGCCTTTGCAGCTGCTGCTCCTCGCCTGTCGAACTCTTTACCTCATCATATAAAGGAGTCGTCTACAATTGAACTGTTCAAAATGAGATTAAAGACTCATTTCTATTCACTTGCTTTCCATGACCTTCAGTAATACTGATGGTTTCCTCATTGTGATTATGTAACATTACTTCTATTTATTATTTATTTTATTTATGTTCATATATTTTATTTCTATTTATGTTATTTGTTTGTTTTCTTTTATTCTATTATTATAAAGCACTTTGGTCAGGGCATTCCTATGTTGTTTTAAATGTGTTATATAAATAAATTGACATTAACATTGACATTTTCTTGAGCCAAGGAAACGCTTCCTGTATGCTTCTCTGCCCACAGCAGCTGATGTGGGTGGTATAAAAGAGGACATGACAAAGATAAAGGGCTTGAACGACATTACGACCCTATATAATATAAAGCAAACTTTTCAGGCAAAAGAAATATCACCAAGGATGTGAGTCTCAGATCAGGCTATCCAAGATGGCGACACTTCAGTTAAATGCTAGGGGGATGGACACTGGAAGTGACGTCAGAGGTGGTGAGGTTGTCAATCATCCGGTCTGTAGAGGAAGTAAGAAAAGACGTGTTACGATACAGTGCCAGCCTGTGGATTGACAAGGAATTACCATCTTCAGAGCCTTTAAGCTGTCCCTAAGTCACATGTGTGTGACAGTGGAGTGTTGACATTTACCCCCATATTATCTTTTGTCTCTGCAGTTCTGTTTGTTCTATTGTTACGTTCTGCCATGACTTGTAACAATTCATGCTCTGCACAAAACACAGTGAGCATCTGATGTAGCAGTGGGGTGGTCTGTATGCCATCGATTCATCTGTTTTGAGTATCAGATCTGTTTTCTTTAAAAAGGAGTGCCAATGCTGATGGCACAGGTGTACTCAAATCACATTACATAATTATGTCATGCATACTCAAATAATTTTTTTTATAGCCAATGCTGGCACAAATACTGAATAACATGCAGACATAGTGGTTTATCAACAGATGTCCACTCAAATCATTTGATGATTTTTTTTCCTAAACAGTGCCTGCTGTTTTCTTATTACATTCTGTGTTGTTATCTAAAATAGCCCATGGAGTGAGATTCGAGCAGAGTAGCATGCTGAAGTCCGAAGTTTCCATACACTTAGGGTGAATTCTTTAAAACTCACTTTTTAACCCCTCCACAGATTTTATACTAAAACTATAAATTTCCAAGCTGTTTAAAGGCACAATTAACAAAGTCGATGTAAACTTGTGACCCCCTGAAATTGTGACATCTCTATATTATAAAAAAAATCTTGGAAGGTTGGAAGGAGACGAGACATGATTTTCTCAGAGAGACACTTTCACGTCCCACGAGACAAGTCTTTGTGCCAAGAGATTTAACCACGCTGGGGCCGGAATTAAAACAAAGAGTAAATGACAAAGTAGAACGTTGTAAAGAATTCAAAAATGATGGCGCAATACACATGCAGAGCAGGTTAGAGATAATGGAAGTACGAAAATTCGAGAGTCTCAAAAAAATGATAGCAAAGATCACATTAGCGCTAACAAACAGAAATTATTACTCAGTGAAATAACGGAACAGTGAAAAGTGATTGAATGTATTGTTGGGATTTAAACTTTAAGTCGGAGATTTAAAGAGTTGTGTTTCTTCCCAATTAAAAGATTTGTTGTTTGGTGAAAGTGAAATCCCACGAGAGAAATCATTTCTCATTTGTGTGAATGCTATTGTCAGACACATTTCTTGTAAAGAGGAAGAAACGATATTCACTCACTGGCAGTTATACGTTGCGTTGTGACAATGTAATTCCAAACATGGAATCAAAATTCATTGCGATATTGATGAAAAGGTAAAAGTGAAAAGATATCGAATACAGGTGCTGGTCATAAAATTAGAGTATTATGACAAAGTTGATTTATTTCAGTAATTCCATTCAAAAAGTGAAACTTGTATATTAGATTCATTCATTACACACAGACTGATGTATTTCAAATGTTTATTTCTTTTAATTTTGATGATTATAACTGACAACTAATGAAAGTCCCAAATTCAGTATCTTGGAAAATTAGAATATTGTGAAAAGGTTCAATATTGAAGACACCTGGTGCCACAATCTAATCAGCTAATTAACTCAAAACACCTGCAAAAACCTTTAAATGGTCTCTCAGTCTAGTTCTGTAGGCTACACAATCATGGGGAAGACTGCTGACTTGACAGTTGTCCAAAAGACGACCATTGCCACCTTGCACAAGGAGGGCAAGACACAAAAGGTCATTGCTAAAGAGGCTGGCTGTTGACAGAGCTCTGTGTCCAAGCACATTAATAGAGAGGCGAAGGGAAGGACAAGATGTGGTAGAAAAAAGTGTACAAGTAATAGGGATAACCGCACCCTGGAGAGGACTGTGAAACAAAACCCATTCAAAACTGTGGGGGAGAGTGGACTGCAGCTGGAGTCAGTGCTTCAAGAACCACCACGCACAGACGTATGCAAGACATGGGTTTCAGCTGTCGCATTCCTTGTGTCAAGCCACTCTTGAACAAGAGACAGCGTCAGAAGCATCTCACCTGGGCTAAAGACAAAAAGGACAGGACTGCTGCTGAGTTATGTTCTCTGATGAAAGTAAATTTTGCATTTCCTTTGGAAATCAAGGTCCCAGAGTCTGGAGGAAGAGAGGAGAGGCACAGAATCCATGTTGCTTGAGGTCCAGTGTAAAGTTTCCACAGTCAGTGATGGTTTGGGGTGCCATGTCATCTGCTGGTGTTGGTCCATTGTGTTTTCTGAGGTCCAAGGTCAACACAGCCATCTACCAGGAAGTTTTAGAGCACTTCATGCTTCCTGCTGCTGACGAACTTTATGGAGATACACATTTCATTTTCCAACAGGACCTGGCACCTGCACACAGTGCCAAAGCTACCAGTACCTGGTTTAAGGACCATGGTATCCCTGTTCTTTATTGGCAAGCAAACTCGCCTGACCTTAACCCCATAGAAAATCTACAGTATGGGGTATTGTGAAGAGGAAGATGCAATACGCCAGACCCCACAATTTAGAAGAGCTGAAGGCCACTATCAGAGCAACATGGGCTCTCATAACACCTGAGCAGTGCCACAGACTGATCGACTCCATGCCATGCTGCATTGCTGCAGTAATCCAGACCAAAAGAGCCCCAACTAAATATTGAGTGCTGTACATGCTCATACTTTTCATGTTCATACCTTTCAGTTGGCCAACATTTCTAAAAATTATTTTTTTTGCATTGTTCTTAATTGATATTCTAATTTTCCGAGATACTGAATTTGAGACTTTCATTAGTTGTCAGTTATAATCATCAAAATTAAAAGAAATAAACATTTGAAATACATCAGTCTGTGTGTAATGAATGAATCTAATATACAAGTTTCACTTTTTGAATGGAATTACTTAAATAAATCAACTTTGTCATAGTATTCTAATTTTATGACCAGCACCTGTATATGGACATAGGTGATATGACAGAAGTGCGCCACATGAGATGCAGATCACGCGGAACGGCAGCAGCAGCAGCAAGCCAGCAGCTGATCGAGCAAAGAGGAGGTAAAAAAAAACTATTTCTTTCCCATTGTATCACCGTTTAAGATGGGGTTTCAGAAGGAGCAACTGAGTCTCCTTGGGGTGTGTTCAGACCCCTTCTTCACAACGCGAGTGGCAAAGATGTGAATTAGCTGGTGCATAGTGTAGGCTGGGGGGGGGATTGGCAAGCACAGCGAGCAGGGGGTGAAAACCCCTAGTAGTTAATAAAAACTGAAATACTCTGTCTGTGAACATTGGAGGAAAAAATGACTTTAGCCCTGCACAAAGTCGATGTCTCAAACGATAGGTCAAAATTATAGTTTATTAGTATAAAATCTAAAGAGGGGTTATGAAATGAGTTTTAAAGTACATGTAAATGTCTGACTTCTACTGTGCTAATAAATCTAAACTGAGCGGAGTACAATACATTGCATTCTTTATAAAAACCTTACACGTTTGAAAGAGCCAAGGCCACCGGCACATTAATACTAAACGCATAGTACCAATCAACACTCAGCATTATGCACTTTCTGTGGCATGTTGTGCGCATGCATGATAAAATATTGCTTTTTATCTGAGAAGATAAAAAAGGGTTAGATGATGCAATACAGCCAAACTACAATGAAAGAGGTAGAAGTGCCACTAACCAGTTATCGACTTTTATAGCACGTGCTGGGTGATCATAATGGTGACTTTTCTTTTAGCGATCATTGTCTAGTTGTCAAGAGAACAGAGACAGCAGTTCAGATCTGGGCATCAACATTCAATAACATCAATAGCAGCGCTTGCAAATGACTTTTTGAAGAAATAGGTTGAAACAGAGGAAGGCGAGCAGTGAAGGACACAGCCTGTCTCCTTTTCAAGTGGCTGGATCTTCCAAAAATGTTCTTTCTTTTTGCTTCTTTACCTTACTGAAATTACATGGATACACTGTTTTACAGCATGTGTGGAATCTCAAGACATGGAGAGTAACACTCTTGGCTTGAAAAAAGGGTGTATTTGCTAGGTTTTAAGGCTTTTGTTCCCAGCCCTATTATCTCCTTCTTAAAATGCAAGAACAGGCTAAATTTTTCTTAATTAATAAAAAAAATGTTTACATTTAGAACATAGCTTTAGGTGGCAAATTAATAAATACAATGTGTGAGTGCTGTGTTGGATGGACTGTTGCTCTGACCAGGATGGAGGCAGGTTCTTTGCCAGGCAGATGACCAAAAACTCCTGCCGACTACGCCAGATGTGACACAACTACACAAGACATTGCTGGGTTCAAGCAGAATATTATTTTTTATTTTACAATACCTCCAAATCCTTACCTCAACAGTATATACAATACAAAAATCTTTTTGCCTCTTTCCACACCTCCCATGTAGTCTCATCCACTCTCCTCCTGACTCTGACTGCCAGTGCAAGAAATTGGGCTTCTTTTATGCCAGAATCAGGAGTACTGCCAGTGCTTGCACACTGGAAGCACTTCCAGGTCAGGTGGAAGCCTTTCAAAGAGGGTATGACAATCCCCTGTAGCTCCCCCTGGTAGTAACCAAGATCCCCTACAGGCCTATTCCATAGGACAAAAATTCCGAGCTTGCCCTTTGGGTATTCATATGGGAGTACCACCAGTGGGATGCTGCCATAGTGTGAACGGGGGAAAAAATAAATCCCAGCAGCAGCCACCTTCTGTCCTTCCATTGTGGCATCCTGGTTGGGGTGCCAGTCCATCCAACTTAGCACTCACATATGATTGTGAAAAAAATAACTTCAACTTGAAAAATGTAAAACTTATCCTTTATACAAGACCCCATCTGGCAGAAAGTACTAGCCTTCATAGAGTGGACGGTAAAATACTGAGTGATTAATGTGGCGTCTTCATGTCATTTCTTAGAATGGTTCTTGTTTACTTCAATTCTGAGCTGCATAAAGGGCACCCTTCACTGTCCCGAAGCGCTCAGTTTATCATACATCTCACAAGACTTTGGCTAAATTTATTGGCAGTATGTGGCATTGGTTTTCTTAAACTGGTCTCAGTGACTTTTGCAACAAGACCTGCCCTTGCCCTTAGACATGTTCCATCAGTACATTTCAACACCCTACTTATCAATGCTTTGACAAGAATTAATGGACCACTAATGGTGGTAATGGAGGGTGGGAGTTAAAAGAGTTTGCAAAAATAGATTAAAAGCACAAATGCATCTCTGCCAGAAATAAGTGAAGTGGAGGCTGGGAATGCAAAGGAGATGGAGCTGCGGCTCGGCCACTTCGTATCAAAGCACTTTCTCATGTTTTACAGGACTGGCTGGAAATTCCCTTCTAATAAAAAAGTGGATAGGCAGGTGCCCCCAGTCTAATGGATACCACACTGCACTTTCATTCCTAAAAATCTGTGAGAACAGGGCTGAGGAGAGTAGGTCTTTATTTTATGTAGTGCCTTTCATTGCAAACTTCATTATTACATATCTTATAGTGCAAATCTACATGGAATATAAGTTAAAGACAAAAAGGCCATCTATGCAAATGATAGACGATATTTGACTTCAACTTGAATTTTGTTACAAGGTTGGTAAGAATTTTTCTTGGTGTTACAGCCACAGATACAAAAACGCAAAATGCCAAAGCTGGTACAATATGCAATATATGAGAACATCAGATTTCTTCATATTAGATATGTAACTGCAGCAAACAGTACTGCTGTGTAACAAAAGACACTACAAATACTCAACACAATATGACAATTGATCTACTATCTAAAAAAACACTAAAGTCCATGTGTCCACTCCCTCTAAGCCAGTGGTGCTCAAACTTCTTTAGAATTTCTTGTGTGGTGGTCCCTTTAAAAATTGTTCGATGACTTGCGGACCCTTTTATTAAAAATTAAAAAAATCAATATTATTTCAAGAAAATTGGGTGCGCCAAATACTTTGCACAAGGGTGCCACATACCCACTGTGTGGCACTGCATAGGTACAGGCTGCTGTGAATAAAACATTTTTTGACAAACAACTATTTATTCAGAAAATATTACATACATCTTAGTTATTAAATTTAAGTTAAAATTTTAATGGGATGGATGCATCTGCTTTGCCTTAACCAGTTCTTCTATGTTTGGCTATATTTTGGCCAGTGCAACTCTCATATCATTTGTCGCATCTAATCTGTTTCGAGATTTTGTTTTGATAGTAAGTAGTGTGGAAAAAGCCGTCTCACACTCATAGGTGGTTGCGAATTGAATCAGCACTCTTAGAGCCATCTTTGCAACATCGGGATAGAACTGTGCCATTTCAATCCAAAAATCACTACAACACATTTCAAGGAAAATATGTTTTGCACCTTCATCATTTATCAAATCAATAAACTGTTCTTGAATTAAATTGTCCTCCGAAGGCAGGTCACCAATGGAGAGTACAAAAGGTTATTGATAAACCACTTAAAAACACAAAAAATGTAAAATATGTTGTTTGTCGATTGTCTTTATCCACCTTTAGCGCTCTTATTTGCTTCTAAAATATAAGAAAACTGTTCGCGAGTGTTTTGATGCTACGAAAGAATCGATCATTTTTAATTATGATAAAAATAATAAGGGCTGGTTTGTGCCGAGCGATAACAGTGGGAAAACAATGCGGTGGCAGCAAACAACGAAACAACGGATTAGTGGTCGGGTCTAGGTGGTGGGGGTAACGACGGAGCTCAGTCACTTACTTCCCCTCGGATGGTAAAGGTTAATAGTTATAAAAATATAAATAGTATAAATATGCAACATTGGCGTAGCTAGGGAAGTGCGGAGGGGGCGGTCCGCCCCGAGCGGCACATTTTTGGGGGCGGCATTATTGGCCACAAGAGTTCAATTTGTGTATAAGCAGCAGGGTTCGGAACAATATCACTCATGTATGAAAAAAGTCAAATTCTATGATTTTTTAACCACAAATGCTTGAAAAATAATGTTCAGACTGTCCTTCTGCATCAGACACAGCAGTTGAAATGTATGAGGCAATGACAAAAATAAACATAAACATTACACCGATAATAATTTCTAGGACGATAAACAACTAATTTACAATTTATAATTTCGTTATTAATCCGAATGCGTTCTTGCTCTGCGCAGAAAACATCCCCACCTATCACTTGTACCCTACTTTGATTGTGGTTTTCGTAGCGTAATTATATTAAACTAATAATTAGAACACGGCTTATCAGTGCCCCTATACTATATTCTAGTTGATGCTTATATATGTATATAAAAAAATATTGCTGTTTCTTTATATATGAATAAATCTATGCAAAATGTATCTTAACTTTTCTCTATACGTCATTTTAATTTTCTATTTAAATAGTTTAACATATTCAGATATGTTAGAGGGCGGCAAATTGAAGCACCGCCCCGAGCGGCACGAACTCGAGCTGCGCCACTCATATGCAATCATTTCTCACGGTCCCACCGAAACCGCTCCCCTAGGGGACTGCGGACCCCAGTTTGAGAACCGCTGCTCTAAGCAATCTGATTGGTCAGTTTGACTTTGAAAAAAAAGAAGCGTACAGGATGCAAGAAAGCCATCCCAAAAATAGTCTGAAAGTCAGAGGGAGTGCCGGTGAAGAAACGTCACACACAGCAAATGCTTGTAGGCAATAAATAGCAAATATTTTTAAATTATTCTATTACCTGTCTTCGATAAGTAGCGTGGTGTGACCACAAGGGGGTGCCAGGGAGTCCGAAACAACAGACACAGCAATGCCCCACATGTTGATTTAATAAAATAAAGCATTTTTATTCCCTTCACAAGACCCTCCCCAACTCTCCTTCCAGTAACAAGCCACAAATACAATTACAAATACAATAAACCAATAAATGTCCTCCTGTCCTCCAGCTGAGTGTTGCCCACTTCTTCCTTACTCTGAATCCCGAGCTATGGAAGCAAGCACCTTTTAAGGTGAATATGGGAGTACGTCCAAGGATGTTACATTATGTGGCCAGTTGGAAGTACTTCAGGGCTACGAGAAAGCCAGGGAGATCCTCCCCTGGCAGTACCCTCTTCCGTTCTCCCGGGAACTCTAGACGGCTGCATTTACAGACTTCAACTCCCATGGAGTCCTGTGGGTATCCAGACTGGGACCCTACACTGGGACACTGCCACCTAGAATGGTGGGGGACAAATTGCTCCCCTGCTGGTTCCTGACATCTTTGGGCATCCCCAATCAGGACAGGATTCATAAGGTGTCCCGGCCGGGTATTGCCCCCACTTATTTTATCCTTCTGTTATGGCATCCTGGCCAGGGAAGTAATTCACCTCCATCCTGGGTGGGACGCCCACTCATTCTCTGGGGCACCTACAGTGGCTAGTATACATATAAAATCCTAAGGTCTGTCTATTTTACACAATTAATCCTGATCTAGTGGGGGTAGAAACTTGACCTTTACCTTAAACCTGATATATTCTTGAAATTAAAAAATTTCAGGTAGCATCAACTTTAGCAAACTGACCTGTCTATTCTGTTGAAGTGATTGGCAAACGAAGTGACATGGCAGAAAGAAAAAGAAACGCAGCACTGTCTGTAGAGTGTTAAGATTGGGAAACAAAATGGCAAAAATGACAAAGATGGAGAGTTTACTGTTGTTTTTTTTACTTTTTTGTTGGGTCACATACTGTAGGTGTACTTACCTCGGCAGCGATATTCCTGTCTCTGGCGACACTTCCTATGAAGTCAGTAGACAGATGGTAGAGCATGGGGTGATAATAAGGTTGCTGGAAAGGGGTGTGTGGCGCTCCCGATATATTTGCAAAAGGACTAAGGTCCAAGTCTTTGCTCCTTGTTTTTCTATATGGTTGTGAGACATGGATGCTATCCAGTGACCTGAGGTGAAGAGTGGACTGGACTGAACAAGCAGTTGCTGATGGAGTCCCAAATGAGGCACATTGTAAGGGAGTGTCAGTTACGACACTATGGCCATATAGCACAATTCCCCGTGGGTGATCTGGCTTGCTGGATCCTCATTGTTGAGGACCCGAGTGGCTGGACCAAGCCAAGGAGATGCCGATGTACCACTTGGCTGTGGCAGATAGATGGTCATTTCTGGAATGTGGCACTGGACCGTGTGGCAGCGTAGGGGGTTGCCAACTGGGATCCTGAGCTATTTCGTCATGTGGTGGATGCAGTAATATGTTGTACCAGTGCATACTCCCCAACCTAACCTGACTCTACTGGGTCACATAACCCCATCCTATAAGAAGACAAGATGCAGAACCACAATGACAAGCAAGAGGTAATCCTGAATATTGAGCAGCAGACAGCAGACATGCTGGCTGATAGGCATACAAGATAAATTCCACATTACAGAATTCTAGAACACTCCTGCATGGTGCCAGTCTGAAGATCATCAGTTAGTCATAATGTCTGAACATATCAAAGCATTGCTTTTACATCCTTGTTTCAAGGTTTCTTTGAAGACTGCTGCTTAGCAAAGCTACACTAACAATGTGATCCAAGTCAAGCTGTATTCTTTAAAAACTGAAAGCACAAGAACCTGTTGCCAAAGCAGAAAAGATCTGCTTGATCTAAATCAGGGGTCTCAAACTCAAATTAGCATCAGGCCACTGCTGGGATTGTCATGTCATACAGGGGCCACATGAATGTTCAAGTACAACAAGAAATAGTAATATTCTTGAAATCTATTTTTATTTCCATTACTAATACATTTTTCAAAATGCAAACTGTACTCTAAATACATTACTTTTAAATGTGCAATTCTTTTATACATACATCCATCCATCCATTATTTAACCCGCTAGATCCTAACTAAGGAGTCACAGGTGTCTGCTGGAGCCAATCCCAGCCAACACAGAGTGCAAGGCAGGAAACAAATCCCAGGCAGGGCACCAGCCCACCGCAGACTTTTATCATTAAATTAATTTAAATAAATTAAAAACTTTGCATTGTTATATATTATTATATATTATTATATTATGCAATACTTGATTACATTTGAACTTATATTCTATGTCTGCCCAGAAACCTGGCAGCGTTTCTGCTCACACAGCCTCGCCACATTTGCTCTAATGGAGTTTACAGTGGAACTCTGAGTACAGCTTCAAGATAAGCATCAGTAAGCCTACACCTGTACTTGCATTTATTAAGGTTCATAGTTGAGAAAAGTTTTCTCACACAGATATGTGCTCCCAAAAAATGCACATTATGTGACTGAACACTTTGGACAGCTCTGGAAAGGATGGAGGTCAGTCTCTAAGAAACTGCTCAGTCAAGTCTGCTTTTTCCCTGTGCCTCTCTGAACTTAGAGTTTAGCTCACCACACTGCAAGTCAATAAGTTCCACTTGGAAAAAACTTGAAACCCTCTCCACGTCAGCTAAAAAGGGGTCTGCAAACAGCTGGAAGGTGTTGCGGTGTGACCTAAAGTCAGCAAAAGCTATAAAAACATGGACATGGACACAAGTAAATGAACATACACAGGCTTGGTCCACAATAGAAATAAAATCCTACAGTACCTCTTTATATTCCTTGCCTTGCGCCCCAATAAATACTAGTTATCACCAAAATACTAACAACCCTATTGTTCTTCGCTCACTCAGAATATGGAACCAATGTAGGAAATACTTCAAGATAGAGAAGCTTTTATCTGTGGCACCTCTGCATGAAAACCTCCTTTTTCCACCATCTCAAACGTACACAGTTTTTAATATCTGGAAAACATTTGGGATTAAATCACTTAGAGATCTGCACATAGACATCGACTTCACATGCTTTGAACAATTACACTCCAAATTTGACTTTCCATCAACACATTTCTTTCACTACCTTCAAATTAGAAACTTTGTTAAACAGAACTTGCCCAATTTTCCTCACCTCTGACGTAACTCTATGCCGGAAAAAATATTGACCAGTCGTGAGGACTCAGACAGCATTTCCGTAACATATAAAAACATTTTACAGTCCCTCCCTTTCAAAGATCCAAGAGGTCAATGGGAAAAGGATCTCTCACTCAACATCTCAGAAAAGGAATGGAAAGTAGCAATGCACAGAATTCACTTGAGCACCATATCTGCAAAGCATACAATTATTCAACTCAAAATCATCTATCGAGTACATCTCTCACGTTTAAAATTGTCCAAAATGTTTCCAGAGCAAGATCCAACCTGCGAACACTGCAATCAAGTTCCGGCCTCACCGGGCCACATATTTTGGGCCTGCACTAAATTAACATCATTCTGGACCAAAATCTTTAAGTGCCTTTCAGACAGCCTTGGTGTCACAGTCCCTCCTAATCCACTAACGGCTGTGTTTGGTGGACTTCCAGATGGGCTTAAAGTGGAGAAGGACAAGCAAATTGTAATTGCCTTGACTACACTACTGGCACATAGACATATATGGTCAACTGGAAGAATCCTAACTCTCCTATTCTAAGTCAGTAAGAAACTGATGTTATATACTATTTGAAATTGGAAAAAATCAAATTCACACTTAGAGGATCTGTGCAAAACTAATTCAAAACCTGGCAAGATCTAATCAATAACATTTTAGTATAAGCATTTAAATTGAGGAAGCCAGTTCTCTCCCATATTTTACTCCATTTATCTTTATTCATTTATTAATTTATCTATTCACTTATTTTTACTGGCTCTAATTTTTACTCTGCTGCCCTAGCTCTTTTTCTCAGTGGTGGGGGTTGATTTGTTTCAAACCTTTTTTTTTGTAAAACTTGAGTTATTTGTATGGAATGCTAATAAAATCAATAATAAAAAAAAAGTCAGCAAAACGGTGATCAAATTCCTGCAGTAGGTATTCAGTAGCAGATGTATTGGTATCACTCCTGAATGCTGTGCCTCCTCCACAAGAGATCTACATGTTGGGAAATGAGTGAGATTTTTGGCAGAAAGCTGTGTTTTCTTTAATTTCAATTTTGTGGTGAAGGCTTTCATACTTTCATAAGCTGTTGTGATGAGCTGATCAGGGCCCTGGAGCTTAAAGGTTAAGTATGTTCAGCTCCTGTGTAATATCCACTGAGAAAGCAAGGTCCATGACCAATTGTGGATCTTCCAACTCAGGAACATCCATTCTGTCATCTGCCATGAAATTTATCACCTCTGTTCTCAACATAAAAAATCTCTTCAGGATATTTCCCCTGCTGAGCCAGCGTACCTCAGTAAACCATAAGTTGACTCAATTTCTTCTAAAAAGGCTCTGAACTGGTGATGCTGCAAACTCCTTGACCTGATGTAATTAATACATTACAGAATAACAGACATGACATGTTCAAATTTTAAGCACTGGCTGCACAGTGCTTGTTGTTGAACAATGCAGTGTAAAACTACTGCTGGATCAGCTTTTTCCTCTTTTAATTTTTTTGAACCAATGCTACCAGTCCATATTGTTTGCCTTCCATGGATAGGGCTCCATCTGTGGTGATGCCTACCAGTTTGCTCCATGACAAACCAACATGCTCAATCACGTCACACAGAAGCTGATATATATCATTGCCTGTGGTATGGCCATGCATCGGACATAAATTTAGCAATTCTTCAGTCATATCAAAGTGGGAATTAACACCCTAAATCAGTGTCAGTTTTGTTGGTGCTTTCGTCAAGCGCCAAGGAGCATGCAGTAAAAACGTTAGCTTATTCATGTAACTGATCATAAATGTCATTTGATAACTCACCTAGTCACTCTGCCACATAAGGAGATATTTTTGAACAAGCCCATCTTTTCTGGACACAATACTTCAGCGACTTTTAACATACAGTCCTTAAGAAACTGCACTTCGGTGAATGGCTTTCCTGCCATAGTGATTAACTCACTGACCACATAACTTGCTTCCACCGCACCATCAGAATCTTTCTTTGCTTTGTGAAAAAGACTTTACTGTAATTTCAGGCCCGTGTAGCTGCATAGCTTGTTTTTCCGTCTCTTCTCTCTGATACTTATCATACTGTTCTCCATGTTTAGTCGGGTAATGACATTTGAGATTATATTCCTTCAAAACAGCAACTTTTGCTTTGCATATAAGACAGGTGGCATTTCCACTGAATTCCACAAAAAAAATGCTGTATTGTCCATCTTTCTTGAAATTGTCTGTGTTCAGCATCCACCTTCCTTTTTGGTTTGGAAAGAGACACCTTTTTTATTGACAACCAAGCAAATGAATTCCAAAAAAAAATTAACTTGTGTTCTTTTAATCAAAATTTGAAGCAAATGACAGAACTGAAAGATTTACGTTAATTTGAAAAAAATGTTTAATATGAAATAATTATTTTTAAACTGCGGTGGGCTGGCATCCTACCCAGGGTTTGTTTCCTGCCTTGTGCCCTGTGTTGGCTGGGATTGGCTCCAGCAGACCCCCGTGACCCTGTAGTTAGGATATAGCAGGTTGGATAATGGAATTAACTATCAGACACATTTTTGTTGGATTTTTCTTAAATATGAACTCTGAAAAATCTAACCCAAATTAGTTTCTGACCTTGATTTTCAAACAGCAATCTTATCCAATCTTATCCAATCTCTTGGATAATTATTTTTAAACTAGGTTGGACTTAAACGAGTAAACTAAGGGAATAGGCGAAAATAGTTAAATAAATTTACCATTCACGGGCCAGATTGCATTATTTTGTTGACATCATATACAGGCTGGTGGGAAGGAGATGGGGGGCCGGGAATGGTCCGCGGGTCGGGAGTTTGAGTCCCCTGATCTAGATGATCCACCATAAGTAATAAAATACATTAGGTCTTCTTGAGGAACTGAAAGATGTAACTATTAATTACTATCAACAGCTCCTTCTGTAACTTGGTTTTTATTTGCATTTTGTTTTAGGACCGTGGATCCACATGATTCACTCTGAACATATACATGATGTAGGTTGAATGGAGGTGAATCGAAAGTTACTGACCATAGCGAAAGAATAGAAGAAATGAAGCCGAGTGATTCTGGCTGTAAGTGACTGTAACATTACCTGAAATACATGGTTACCTGGGTGAAGGGGGTCTTTAATTATATTAGCTGATTTCCACCTTGTAGAGTATAAGAAAGTCCACTTTCAGACCTAAATTTCTTCCTACTGTCCAAACAGCTCACTGCAGATTGCGTTTTGAAGGAGCAGATGTATTGCTGAACCTCACAAAACAGTTCATCATTGAGGACATCATTGGGTTATCCATCTGCATTATCTGAGATTACCCCAAAGATGGCTGGATTCTATTGAAGGCTCTGGACAAATAAAAAAAAAAAACATAAGCCATACGCTGCTGCCAGTCTTGATCAGATGGGAATAGATCTTGTGAAGTAGAGATCTTCAATGCCATTCATTGTTCAATAAACAAAGTG
The DNA here is from genome assembly GCA_026402145.1 of Polypterus bichir lapradei. NCBI lineage: Eukaryota > Metazoa > Chordata > Cladistia > Polypteriformes > Polypteridae > Polypterus > Polypterus bichir. Next base: position 24,281,453 of record JANRMT010062825.1, on the reverse strand, counting down.
CAGTGCATACAGGTGGTCTTTCACACATAACACTCTTAAAAATAAGTCTTCTTTAATGGCACTATATGATTCTTTACTGGGTTGTATGGTGCCTCGTAGGACATTTGCTTGACAAAGCACCGTTTCATTCTGGGAGGGGTTCCTTGTCTTGTGCCTTGAAAAATGAATGGTTAAGTTACAGGACACTAACAGATTAAGAAAATCTGGGCTTAGCCTGTGTTATTAGACGTATGCAGCAAGAATCCTTTTAAAATGGTATTTCACAGATCTGTTCCCATCTAGTCATGATTATTTGCTGCATGGAGTCTGTCATGGATCTAAATACATAAAAGATCTTTCTGGAAACTTCATGTGGATGTGCCTTTTGGAAATCAGAAATGGTTCCCCTAACGGCATCGCTCTGAAGAACCACTCTGGCATCCTTATTTTTAAGAGTGTAGTCCAGGAGCCTTTCAAAGGTCTTCATGATGCATATTATATCAGAATTTATGTTATCTCCATTTTGCATGAGAACATCACATTCAAAATTCTTGATCATTACTATAAAGTACATGGGGTAATTAACATGTGAAAGAAATACTATTTTTGGGTGGGGTATTTTTTTAAAACCTCTGTAAATATGAGTGCTAACTCATCAGTACAGGTGTCTCCGTGTTGAGATTGAGATTTCCTGTGTCAGCTGCTTTATGAGTTCTCTCTTCACACAATGATATGGATGGGATGGGGAATGTGAACCACCAGGGGGCACACCAGCCACCTAAACACTCGACATAACAGACACAGACACAAGTGATGCAAAATTGAAGGCTTTTATTCAGTGGGAAATGTTTTCCACCCGTTTCCCATTTGCACCAATTACAGTACAGCCCAACAACACAGCACACAGCACTTCTTCTTCTTCTCTCTCTCTTACTTTCCTTCCTTCCTTCCTTCCTTCCGCCTTGACTCCTCCACTGACAAGCTTCATCCCTCTTCTTCCCGACTCTGGCTTGTCTCTGTGAGGCAGATGGATCCTTTTTAAGTCGCATCTGGAAGCATTCCACATGGCTCATTCTGGAGGTCTGGAATTACTCCCTCCCGCAGCTCCCCCTGGCAGCATCCATAGAACCCAACAGGGCTGTGCCGACAAATAGTCATTCCCATACAGCCCTGTGGGAATCCAAGGGGGGCTGCCAAGTAGCAGTTCAGGGGAGACAGCACCCTTCAAAAGCCATCTCCCTCTGTCCTTCCTTTAAGGAGATATCATGACCGGGTAAAGACACCAGCCATCCCTCAAAAGAGGAAGAATTGCAGCAGAAGAGACCTGATACAGGTGGAGCAGGTGTATATTATGGAGGGGAGCCTCTCAAACCTGCAAATTTTGCACTCAAATCTGCAGCTGACTGGGTGAAGAGGACTTGGCCACAGGTGAAGGGATTTGCATTTGTCATATGTGATCATCTGTAGTTCTTTACAAACAGAGGAACAATCATTGGAGAAAAGACTGTTCTTCTTGTATTTGCATTTGGCAGCCTTAACTGCCCTGACTAGCTGATACTTTACTTTTTATTTGCTGCTTTGTCACTATTTATGCAAGTTTCCTCTTCAGCTGTAAAAAAATTTTCAGTTGTTTGGAAAGAACATAGCTTGTTATTACTGTATTAATAATTGTTTTTGTTGGAATGAAATTTTTTGGCAGAAACCGAATGTATGCATCTGGATAAACTCATTTAAACCATTGAGGCTTGCCTGAAAACACACACCAGCGTTAAATTCAAGACATCCTGTAGTCTCTCTGTGGTCTCACTAATTAACTTACGCACTCTTTGTATTTCTGGTTGAGGTGCATTTAAATTGTGTAAGAAGAAACAAGAAACTTGCTGGTGTGGTCCAAGTTGCCCAAGGCCACATGGGATATATTGGCAAGCATCTGGGGTTGTGCTGTAGTAGTGGTCAAGAATTTTTCCATTTCTAGTAGAATATTACATTTAGGAAGATCAGACAACACCATTAATGTTACCCAAGACAATGACTACAGAATCTGGGAACTTATTCTTAGCAGCTAAGGGCATAAAATGGTGAAAAGAGGGTGCAGGCTATAAAATACACAAAAAAAACCCACACCAGGACCTCACAAGTCTTCCCCAAAATAAGCCTCACCCCAGGCAATCAAACCCCAGACTCAAGAAGCCCAAACTAGGGCGTTGTGTTTAAAAGTGCACAAATACTTTTAGATGTCCAAAAATACACAAAGGTGGCCTTCAAGGAAGAGTAAAATGTAAAAACCTCTGGCTTAACAGAACAAAATTTTAAAAAATTATTAAAGAAAAAAGTAATAACAGCAATGACAAACATTATGCTTTAAAAGGAGTTTGTCCATAATCCAGTTAATGAAATCTAAAAACACAAGCAAAACTCCAGAAAGTAGAATAAATCTTAAACAAAACTCAGAATGTTATAGTGGATTCAGAATGTGTGCAGACCCCTTCACTTTCTGAACGCTTTTTTGTGTTGTAGATTTCAATTTAAAGGGACACATTTGCTATTTTTGTGCATCAATCTACACTCAATAACCCATAATGATGAGGTTTAGAAATGCATTCAAAATCAAAAACTGAAATCTCTAATTTCCATAAGTATTCAGACCCTTGTGCTTTTGGATCTCAAACTGTGCCTGTTTGCTTTAATTCTCCTTGACATGCATCTAGAACTTCATTGGAGTCCACCTGTGGGAAAACAAATTGACTGGACATCGTTTAGAAAGGAACACGATTCGCACTGAATGTCAGGACAAAAATCAAGCCATGATGTCCGAAGAATTCTCCGCAGACCTTTGCAATCAAACTGTGGTGAGACAAAGATTAGGGCAAGGGAATAAAACCATTTGTAAAGTTTGAAGTGTTCCTAGGAGCACAGTGGTCTCAAGAACTGGGAAATGAAAGAAAGACCAGGAGTCTTCTTAGAGTTGGGTGTCTGGCCAAACTGAGGTACTGAGCAAAAGAGCCTTGGTTGGGGAGGTGACCAAGAACCCAAAGTCAGAGGTCCTCTGCTCAGATGGGAAAGCCTGTCAGAATTATGACCATCTCAACAGCCCTCCATCATTTGAGGAGGTTGTGGTAGCTGGTGGAGGGGTTAACTCTTGCTTGGAGCTTGCCATATTGCATTTAAAGCACTTGTGGAGCATGAGGAAAAAAATTATCTGGTCTGGTGGCACAAAACTCTTTAGGCAGCAGTCAGAAGTGATACCACAAGCACTTCAGAACAGGTCAACCACCTAAAGCTAAGCATGTTTGGGACAGGCAAGTACTTGCAGCTGCTAGAATCCTAACTAGGAAAAGAAAATCCGAACACATTTCTCCAGTCTTGATGTCACTACACTGGTTACCTGTGTCTTTCAGAATTGACTTTAAAATTCTGTTTATGGTTTATAAAGCCTTAAATAATCTCGCCCCATCTTATATATCGGAATGTCTGACACCCTATATTCCAAATCATAACCTTAGATCCTCAAATGAGTGTCTCCTTACAATTCCAAAAGCTAAACTTAAAAGAAGTGGTGAGGCGGCCTTCTGCTGTTATGCACCTAAAATCTGGAATAGCCTGCCAATAGGAATTCACCAAGCTAATAGAGTTGAGCACTTTAAAAAACTGCTAAAAACACATTACTTTAACATGGCCTTTTCATAACTTCACTTTAACTTAATCCGATACTCTGTATGTTCAATTCATCATAATAACTATTTATGGTGGCTCTAAAATCCGTACTGACCCCTACTCCTACTCTCTCTTCTGTTTCTTTTTCTGGTTTCTTTGTGGTGGCGGCCTGTGCAACCACCACCTACTCAAAGCTTCATGATGCTCCAACATTGATGGACTAAAAGCCAGAAGTCTACGTGACCATCATCATCAAGTCCTTCCGTGAGAACCCTAAATCCAAAGAGGACTGTTTCATTTATGTGAGGTAGAATGCCCAGAGGGGACTGGGTGGTCTCATGGTCTAGAATCCCTACAGATTTTATTTTTTTCTCCAGCCGTCTGGAGTTTTTTTTTGTTTTTTCTGTCCACCCTGGCCATCGGATCTTTACTCTTATTCTATGTTAATTAATGTTGACTTATTTTATTTTCTTACTGTGTCTTTTATTCTTCTATTCTTTATTATTTAAAGCACTTTGAGCTACATTTTTTTGTATGAAAATGTGCTATATAAATAAATGTTGTTGTTGTTGTTGTTGTACTTGGATGGGAGACCATCTTGGAAAAGCTTGGGTTGCTGCTGGAAGAGGTGTTGGTGAGTCCAGCAGGGGGCACATACCCCATGGTCTGTGTATAGATCCCAGTGCAGCGATGGGGACACTGGTCTGTAAATAGAGCACTGTCCCTCAGATAACATGTAAAACTGAGGTCCTGACTCTCTGGTCATTAAAAAACCATGGACATCTTTTGAAAATAATGTATTCCAGTTTATTCTGATGTCCTAGCTAAACTGCTCACCATGGCCTCGTCCATTCTGGCTGCCTAATCCTGTCCCTAACTGGGTTCTTCTTTCACCCCATCATCATTTTACAGCTAATGTGTGGTGAGCATACTGGCACAATAATGGCTGTTGTTGCATCATCGAGGTGGGGGTTACACATTGGTGGTGGTTGAAGTGGTCCCTCTCTGTCTATGTAAAGAACTTTGAGTAGCAAGAATACTGCAATGTGAATGTAATTAATTAATCATTATTCACTATATTGGGGCAAAGACCAGGCACTCCTTAGCGCATACCAAATACCACCCCTACAGTGAAGCATGGTGGTGGCAGCATCATGCTATGGGGCCTTTCTCAGCAGCAAGGACAGGGAGACTGGTCAGAATTGAGTGAAGGATGAATGCAGCCAAATATAGAGAAGTCCTTGAGCGCTCCAGAGTGCTGAGGTGACAGTTAACTTCAGCATGACAGTGATCCAAAGTGTCCAGCCAAGACAACACTGGAGTGGCTTCAGGACAAATCTCTGATTGTCTTTGAATGGCCCTGCCAAAGCCCAGACTTAAACCCTACAGAACATATGTGGAGTATATAAGAGAATAATTTAGAGGTAACACTCGTTAAGTATTTTAGTTTGCAATACACATTGAAATATAGAAGCATTTTTTTATGAAATGTCATTAAGAGAACTACTAAAATGGTTAAGTGAATAAAAGTCAAGAATGTACCAGAGGGACGTTAATGTAAGCTACTGAATTTAAGCTACTGAAGGGGTGCACGCTCCAGACAGCGAGGGGGGCACCTCCCAAACCTGGGTCTTCAAAATCTAATACAGTCTACCTGCAATGGACAACAAGGGGCGATGTCCATCCAGGGCTCCAAATGGGCTTCAACTGGCACTGGCTGGTATTATCAGGCACAATGATTGATTGCTATTATAGGCTCAAAATGTGCCAAGAAAATATTCCTCACACAAATAAAGCACCACCACAAGCCTTGCTGGGTACCTGGATTCATGCTATTGGTGCCAAACTCTGACCCTACCTACAGTGTGCCTCATCAGAAATTGAGATTGATCACACCAGGCTACATTTCTCCAGTTTTCAACTGTGCAGAGCGAGTGCCCACTGCAGCCCCAGTTTTCTGTTCTTGGCTAACAGAAGTGGATCCTGACACGGTCTTCTGCTGTTTTAGGCTATCTGCCTAAATGTTTCATGCATTGTGAATACTGAGAAGTTTTTCTCCTCACCACAGTTGGTTTATCTGAGTTACCGTAGCCTTTCTGTCAACTGGAACCAGTCTGGCAATATCCCTCAGACATCTCTCATCAACAACATCTTTCCTACTATAAAACTGCTGCCCACTGGGAGTTTTTTGTTTTTTGCTCCATTCTCAGTGAACTCTTGAGACTGTTGTGTGTGTGAAAGTCCAAAGAGATTAGCAGTGTTGGAAATACTCGAAGCTGCCCGTCTGGCACCAACAATCAAGTCATAATTAAAATCACTGAGGTCACAATTTGTTCCCATTCTGCTGTTTAAGTACATTAACTGAAGCTCCTAACTCGTATCTGCAGGATCCTTTGCATTGTGCTGCTGCCAACATGACTGGCCGATTGGATAATTGCATGGACAGACAGGCTTACAGGTGGTCTAAACAATACAACAGTGGGTGTATGTAGCTTGTTACATCAGTGACTGGTCAAATAACCAAACAGGTCAACAAAATGTTATTTTCTGTCTTTTGTATGAGCGAACAAAAAAGTTCAAAAGAAGAAGGGGGAGATTTGGTTAATACTTACCCCCCCCAAAAAAAGAAAGAAAATGACAATAACACATACACCCTATAAATACTTAAAGAAAAACAAACATTTGAAGTTTTCGAAACTGTGAACACCAGGGGCCTCATGCATAAATGCTGCGTACGCACAGAAATGTTGCGTAAGAACTTTTTCACATTCAAATCGTGATGTATAAAACCTACACTTGGCGTAAAGCCATGCACTTTTCCACGGTACCTCATACCATGTCGTACGCAAGTTCTCCGCTCGGTTTTGCAGACTGGCGGCACCCAGCGTCAAAGCAATGCTACTGATCCTGTGTGGTTTATCTTTATTTCTTAGAGCCACATTCCTGCTGCAAATACACTGAAACTAACCGCATATTGTTTATTAGTGTAATGCATCTGATTGTAATTAACTTGTAACAATACGTATAATGGTCCAGGGAATAGCCATAGTATTCCAAATACCAAAACTGCTTTAGCGTTGTTACTCTCACTGCACCTTCTTCTTCTTCTTCTTTCAGCTGCTCCCATTAGGAGTTGCCACAGCGGATCATCTTTTTCCATATTACTCTCACTGCACTACTCGGAGTATTTATATCACTGTATCTGAGTGGGGAATCACAGCAGCAGCTGATCAAAAAGAGAAATATCGGTATACAGCATCAAGCCCACCCTGCCTCAGCCATGGCAAAACATTTCAAAGCCTTTCCTGTACAGACCTCGCGGTTCAGAAACAGTCAATCAGTCCATCAAGTGCTCCTTGTAGAACTGTTTGCACTTATAAGTACAATTACCCCACTGTAAACTTGCACTACAGTTATAACATTGCACAACCTGCGCCACTTATAAAGCGCATATTTACATATGATGATGATATCATTTTTAAGATGAAATGCAGCAAAATATGTTGATTATATTATATAGATAAAACTTGAACTTCATTTAAATAATCTGTATTGTTAATAATTAAACATGTAAGGACACGGTTCCGCAGCACTAGCTAGTTCACGGATTGATCCTACCTTTTGCTGTATTCTTTCTGGGGCTGACGCGACACTGGAAGGATAGATGGATAGAATAATTAAACTTGTACTACAAAGACATTACAAAGTTCCTTAAACGTTTTCAAGAATCGTCGTTGTAAGTTTACAGATAACTTAACGTCTATTACAGAGCTGATTGCGTGGCGATTGGGTATTTGGAGAAAGAAAAGTAAAGACAGGAATTGGAGATTAGCATGTTTGAAAGAGACAGTACTGCTACAATAATTTCATCGAAGGTCGCGCACAATCACACACGGTATTCCCCTGTTTAATAACATGCTTTAACTCCTATCATCATGAAAAAGATATCACGTATACATCTCAGTATTTTAATTATTCAGAGAGCTTTAATATCATGAATGTAATGGATTCTGTGTCCTGTCGGAGAAAGAGAAAGCGGAAGCATGTAGTGATTCACACACATAGAGCAAAAGATCAAATACAAAACAAAGCATTTAACGTGCTACTTTAATTACGATGTGATTTAAGAAACTGGTTAATTAAATGATTTTAAGATGAAGTTTATGATGTTCTACTTTAATGACAAAATAAACTACGTAATTAAAGTGGAAATTTCGAGATTGAAGTTGACATTTTGTGCTTTTTTCCTACTGTGTGCCTTTTTTTTTTCTCTGTACTCTAATAAGCTTTCATATGACACTCAGACGGTGGGCTACAACTCGCCTTTTCACAGCGACTTTGATATGTGACAACTTCTTTTTTATTTTGGGCACTGTGCGACTATGTCACTTGATCAGCTTCCTTTTGTTGTTTATACCACTGTTTAAACCAACAAATAGTACGTTTTTCCTTGCCTCCACTTGGTATTCGCTGAAATTCTTCCATTTTCCCTCTTCTTTTTTCCAATGTCTTTTCACAGAAGGCTGAGCTTAAGGGCGATTTATATTGATTTGCATATTCAAAGAGGCGTAATTCTGGGAGGAGTTGGAGGCGGGACAGAAGGCGCGTGCACGAGCGTTACTTTTCACGCTGACCGAGATTAATGGAGCGGAAGAACGTGGAAGTTGGAGTATGCACAGATTCCTGCATCTAGATTTTTCTGTGTGTAAGCCCATTTCGGCTTTTGTGCTTACGTCATGTTATAGTGCAAATTCTACGCACGGCGTTATGCATGAGGCCCCAGGTGTTTTGAATTCTGATGAAAATCTTGGCAAAAAAATGGAAGTAAATTGGACTTAAAAGTAAACAAACCTCCAGGCACAACTCTGAGGAAGTAGTGGGAGATTGTCTATCAACTCCAACCAAGGTCCAAATTTTACGGTTTGAAACTCAAAGTGTACCTTTGTAAATTATAATTCAATTCCAATGGGGGCGGGGCTAGAGGAGCGTAGAATCTACATACAGATCATGAGTAGGGACTCTAAACACTACAGAGTACAAAGCAAAAGCTTATCATGTGATTTCTCGCCAAAGTTGCAGGATGTGGTAAAGCATGACCTCCATCAAAACACTGTGCACGCGCGCCGAGTTCAAATTATCATGGTGATGAGAATACTGTACATTCAAAAAAGTGAGCCAGCTAAAACAGGGGACGAAATCTTCAACCGGGGACAAAACGGGGACATGTTCCTGAGTGGGGACAGTTTTCCGAAAAAGGGGATTGTCCCCGGAAAACGGGGACGGATGGTCACCTTAATTCCAATGACCTTTTCTTTTAAAGATTTAGAGAAAATTACAATCTTGAAACTGAAATCAGTGCTGACTCAGAACATGACACCGGAGAAACAACTGATAAAATGAGACTGAAAAAACAAGCAACCAGATAAGGGATAATGATAAGATTTCATGTTTTAAACTGCAAACCAAAAATCAAAGTCTTGAAAACCAGAAAAAAATATTTACTTATAACTGGGAATAGAGACAGCAAAGTAAAGCAACGCACACCACACAGGAATCCTAAGATCCCATGTGTCAGAGGGGGACATTTTTTGTACACTGGGAGGTTTCTTTTTTCTCTTAGGCAAAGAAACGTGTAAATATTATATTTAAAGGACAATAAATAAAGAGACAATAGGCGCCCATTGTTGGGACTGGGGTGATAAGTTGAAAGGCAAATCCTGTTATTGATTATTGTGATGCTTGTCTACAGGACATACAGTAGATAATTGCTGTCTTGCAAAAGAGTCACCCGCTTTGAAGGATGAACTGCTTAAGCATACAAACAATGCAAAATTGTGATAACAGAACTTCTCCTTCCTTGGAAAATGTTTGTATTTACCCGATTTGGAAATTAATACGTCTGGGGATATTGGTTTCTAATCAGCATATGTGTAGTCATTGATAGGTGGCAATAATACTTTTTGTTAACCTGTTATTAAACCTAGGAAATGTGCTATGTGCCATTGCTTAATCCATCGTCACATTGATCTAGACAGGGACTGAAGGAGATTTAAACTTCTGGGCAGGGGGTTTTTATTTCAGAGGGGGACAGTCCACTGAGAACGCTGTCAAGACACTCGTACAGAGCACAGGGGCTCGCAGGCACACGAGGGTATGTGGCTGGTATGACGTGAGGCACAAGGACGGCAACACCTTCCTCCAGGGTGGAATAGACTGTTCCACCAGAGAGACACTGGCTGTGGATCCAGCGAGAGGAAGAAGCCACATGGAAGGACCGAGCGAAGGTGGCGGACGAGAAGCGAGGCGTGCCTAGGTCGCAGCAACACAAGGAGCCCAGAGTGACAGGGATTCAACGATATGACAAAACTTCTGTTGGGAAATGAGCGTCTGGTGAACAGAGTGCATCCGTGGACAGTTGGACGATTACTTGTTGGGGTAACACAGTGCGCAAACTGGACCCTGCACCACTAAAGGTTGTATCCTCCACTTCATGTTGTTAACTGACTTTTAGAGTGTGGACTGTGTGCTTTCCTTTTTAATACAGGGTTTTTGTCCCTGATATTATTAGATTTTTATGTTTGTTTATCCTTTTAATGTACTTTATATTGTCTTGTGTAATAGAAGTTACTGTTGCTTTTCCTGAAATTGCCGTTGTGTCTTTCATTGTGTGTTTACTCGCATGACCCCAATTTAAAGAAGTCTCAAGAGTTCCCAGTCTCTTAATAAAACTGGATGGCGTAGTCGGATATTTTAACGGTGTCTAAGTTAAATTACTGGACACTTCCCACTTTGGTCGATTTCGGGTTTTGGCCGTAACATATATATACCATGGACTTGACCCTTGATGTACAGGGCATGCTCACCATTACTTTCATAAACTGAGCCCAGCACCCATTTAGTATCATCAGAATTTGATGACCATGGTGCAGGGTTCATCCCCCTCGGTATCCAGAGTGTGCACCCTTTCAGCAGCACAAACAGTGCCCCTTTGTGTAAATACCATAGACTTAAAGGAGTATGCACTTTTACTTTCATAAACAGCAGCTAGCAGATAACAACACCCACTCAGTATCTTCAGAATTTGATATATAAGGTTGGGGGGGGGGGGTCCCCCTCAGTATCCAGAATGCATGCATCTTCAGTAGCACAAAAGGTGCCCCTTTATGTACTGTATATACTGCCATACCACATGCAACTCAGAAGTGGTCATCCACCTGAAGCCATACATGTTTAGGCCCGGCCAGTACTTGGATGGGAGACCATCTAGGAAAGTTGGGGTGCGCCAGCAGGGGGAGCTTACCCTGTGGTCTGTGTGTGGATCCCACTGAATTGATGGGGACACTGTGCTGTAAAAAATAGCACAGTGCTTCGGATGAGATGCAAAAATTGAGGTCCTGACTCTCTGTGGTCATAAAAGATTCCTGGGCATCCTTTGTAAAGATTAAGGTGTATTCCAATATCCTGGTTAAGCTGTCGTCTATGGTCTAATCATTCTCACCCCCGTAATCAGCCACTGTCTCTAATTGGCTACCTCTCTCTCACCCCTTCACCTCCTAACAGCAAGTGCATGGTGGGCATACTGGTGTAAAAATGGCTGCTGTCACATCATCAAGGTGGATGCTACACATTAGTGGTGGTTGAAGTGGCTCCCCACTCACTTAAAGCAGTTTGAGAAGTGAGAAAAGCACTATATACCATATATACTTGCATTTAAGTTCTGCAGCGGATAAGTCGGGACTTGATGTTACCGTATAATATCTGGTATTTTATACTGTTGGTCGTATAAGTCGAATGTGGAAAACTCACACTATTGGTCCAAGAGATTATGATATGGTAACGCCCACCTGAGAGAGTAACCACGGAGCACACTGCCTTTTTTTTTGTATGTAATGTGCCTATGTAACCACATTGCAATACCTGAACTATTCTGAAGCGACGTTTGCACTGCTTTGTGTGTTTTTTGTATCTCACACCCTCATACAGCTTTATCTTAAGAGCATCCCTTATCTACGATGGAGCGTTCGATCAGAAGAAAATATGAAGCTGGATTTAAATTTTAAATTTTATGATTGATTTTTTGGGTTTCAAGACCCGACTTATACATGAATATATATGGTAAATTTAAAGAATTATTATTATTATTATTATTATTATTATTATTATTATTATTATTGTGGACTTTGAGGAGTGTGCACCCCTTTGTGTATGGAGTCTGTACTCCTTTACTTTCATAAACAGTTCCCAGTGGATGACAGTGCCCATTCAGTATCATCAGAGTTCAGGTACACTTATGTCCCCCTCGATGTCCGGAGAGTGTGCCCCTTAACCTTCACAAATGGAGCCCCTCACATGATAGCACCCTAGGCAGCTGCCTATGTCACCTAATGAATTGTCCAGCTCTGTTGTCAATTATATCCTTGCATATCACTCCTCAACATCTCAGCTTTTGATTTCCTTCTATGGTGACCAGGCAGTGATCTCAACCCTGTCTAAACCCTGAAATCAGACTTGATCCATTTTCTGAGAAATAATCCAAGTACAATTGATGGCATCTCTCTAATGCAGTACACAATCCAAGGACATAAAGTATGTCTGAATATTCTGAAAACCTCTAGTCAAATTTGATTTTACAGGCATGTATGTGTATACATTCCAGCCTTTGAATCTGGTCATCAGTCAAAGAACTGAGCCAAATGGGAAACACATGTTCCAATATAAGCTTTAATTATAAATTTAGAGTTGCAGACACTGCATTTCTTTAAACAATACAACAACAAAAGCTTCTTATAAGCTTATAAGTGATTCAAATGGCTATCCCGTCAGAAATGGTCTGGACATGATGACTCCTAAAACTCATACTGTATTGCAAACTTTCAGAGTATTTTGATTAATAAATTGAGTTTGCAAAGCAAGTGGATGGATATCTCATATGGATGACATCTCTGTGCTGTGACAGAAATGGGGCACCAGTGAGCCCCAAACCCCAAGCACAACTACACAAGACAGTCCTGGGTTCAAAATAAAGGTGTGTTTATTATACACAATACCTCCAAAAAGCAGCAAGCACAAGTTATCTCTCCACAATTCACTTCTCCTCTCTACACCACATTGCCCTCCTCCAGTTGAGTGTTGCTCTCTGTCCTCCCAGCTCTGACTCGCCAGGATAAGGGAGAGTGGTCCCTTTTATTGAGGACCTGGGGGTACTTCTAGTGCTAGGGGTGCTGCCTGTAGGAAGTACTGACGGGTCATGCAGAAGTCCAATATAGCAGGGAGCAGCATTCCCTGCAGCGCCCTCTTGAGGCACCCACTGACACCAGCAGGGCTGTGCTGCAGGACTACAACTCCCGGCATTCCCTGTCGGTCCCCAAATGGGAGCCGATATGGAAGGCTGCTGCCCTCGGAGACAGTTCATCCCTGTCTTTCTCTTTTCTAGTCCAGGGAAGGTACTGGAACCATGTCTAGTCAGGACACCTGTGAGTTTGCCCGGGTCCTTCCGCCCAGGTAAGGAATCCCCTTCTATGTCTGGGCTGTCCGTCTATCCCCTTGGAAAGTCCCACTTGGGTATGGCCCCTTTCCCTTCTTTTGTCAGGATGCCCGACTGACCTCTTGAAGCTGAGCAAGGGACCATTCTCCTTCCTGGTCAGGATGCCCGTCCAACCCGTGTGACACTTTTAATGCTAAACTTCATTATATGCTTCTCAAACAAACCAGCATTACCATTAAAACTCTGTTGCAAAATACAAAGTATATGAGGTATCTCCATATGGGCCAAAGTCATGTCATCCACACATCTCTAGGGTTGTATTCTCTTGGAAATGCACTATTTTTCAGTGTCTGGAAGACAACAGGCATCAGTATAGTGTACTCCTCGGTGCAGTTTCACAAAAACACTCTTTAATGGCCCACCCATGGAAGTGGATCCGATCTCACACATACTGTAGGTTGAAAAGACACTCCACTCCTGACATATGATCCACAGTGTCCAAGGCTTTGACAAATATAGTTGTAGTTGACGTGTTATACACAAAGTCCATCAAACCTAATGGTGAGAGGAAGCAAAGGGTTATGGTGAGAATTTTTTAAGAATGACACTGTTAAAAATGTCTGTGATTTTACCGGTGAAAGGATTGAGAAGAATTGTCAGTCAGTAAGTCAGTCATCATCCAACCTGCTATATCCTTACAGAGGGTCACGGGGGTCTGTGGAAGCCAATACCAGCCAACACAGGGTGCAAGGCAGGAACAAACCCAGGACAGGCCGCCAGCTCGCAGCTTTTTCTCTCTCTTCTTTGCCGCCTCCACTCCTCTCTTGCAAGCGTTGTGCTCCACATCACGACTCTGACTCCTCAAACAGAGTGAGGCGGCCTCTTTTATACTGCGCCCGGAAGTACTCCAGGTGCACCCAGATCCTCTTCTGTTAGCACTTCCGCCACACTCAAGCTCCGGAACAGTCCAAGCACCCCCTGGCAGTGACCATGGGCCCCAACAGGATTGAGCTTCCAAGCTCCAAGCATGTAGCCCCGATGCAGTCCAGGAGGGTTGCCCTCTCGTGTTCTGAGGGAGGTATTTAACCCGATATTGTCCTCTCCCCGAGTCCTTCCATCAAAGGTGCATCCCGGCTGGGCAAGAGACCCACAGTATTTTTCTTTTATCGTTTGTAACCAATCATATCATTAAAATAGACAAGATCCTGCCTTATTTTACAGAAATAAACCAGATATTTTACATATGTACCATTATTCGAGGATTAATTTTTGTCTGCAATTTATTTAATCCATTAATCGATTTTTACCATCATAACAAAAATGCATCCTGTTAAACTCTGAATTTAACCCCTGTCCAGTAACTAAATCAGATAGCATGGCAAGTAATCAGAATTGTGCTTCGGATGAAATCATACAGGTAATGTTAAGCGATTAAATTAATAAAAATAACATATATACATATTTCCATTACTTTTTTAATATAACGTTTTGAAGTTTTGAACGGTTGACCTTTGAACGTAGGGACTGACTAGATGGCACGCTCTGTTCTGTTGGAGATGGCCATTTTATTTTCCTGATGCAATCGGAATTGTTCTGCTTATTCTAATTTGTTATGGATTACACTTTAAAAATGTTATGTTTATGGTAAGCGTTTAAAACTTTTTTTTTGCACAGTATTTTAAGCAAGTTGGTCTTCTTTTTCACAATAGTGCTCAGGTGTGTAGTGTTAGCATTGTAAGTAGGTTAGATTTTGAAATGTATGCTTGTAGTTTTTGTAGCACAAACTCTAAAAGCACTTGTATTACATTGCACACTGTACTATGGTGAACCTCATCCTATTTTCTGATGTGCTGTTTTTGATCGCAAACCATTGTTTTTCAAATGCAAAGCATGTAAGTCACATTTTTATCGGCGACATTACAGGACTATAAGCTCTGTCATTCCTCTGGAAGAAATCGATACCACTTTGTCATGCAATGTTTCACTGTGTGGTCATACAGATCAGGATGAGTAGGAACTCATTGCTCATTTAACGGAGAGAGATAAAGGTCACATGACAGGGTTGTGAGTGTTTTCCAAATTCAATTTTTGTTTACCTCCCATATGTCTAGAAGACACAGAAACTGTACATCATCCAACAACTTCTTTATGAGAAAATACAATTTCCCCCTCGGGGATTAATACAGTGTGACAACAAATTAATGATTCACATAGGCGATTGTCATCACAGCTAATTTTTACATTATGTGAGCAGTGTCATGCAGATCCAGGCCAATCCAAACTATGTGGAGTGGAGTTGGAAAATCTTGGTGATTTGTATCTGAGAAAAGTTTTCTTGTTTTATATCAAGTTACAAGGTCAGTTGCTTCTTCCAGCCACTACAATACAAAATGTGGCAGAAGAGAAGAAGAAGAGATGTAAAATATTCATAATTTGGGACAGGCATATACTTTGAATAAATTAAGTTTCTATTTGAAGAATGATTTGTCAATAGCAGATGAGGACATTGTCAAAATATGTGAAACAGTCAAAGCGTCAGATTTATTTTCTATGTGTCAGAAAGGACCTATGCGAACGGTGTGCTCAAGGGCTCAGGCCTTTAAAAAACACTTCAAATATGTACTGTATAGCCAAAAAAAGTACTTGTGGGTAGAGGTGAAAAATTGTGCCAATTACGTTGCCTGTGAAATGTTTTTTGGATTCAGATGTCTGGCAGGATATACTTTTGAGATTAGAAAAGAGCTCTACTGATGAAATCTCTGACTGCACTGATGGTCAAATATTTAAATGGAGAGCTCTTTCCAATGAAAACCCAGAATACCTCAAACTAGTGCATTATCAAGATGCCTTTGAGGTTGTTAATCCTTTAGGGTCTGAAAAAAAGAAAAACAGCCTTTTGTCTTTTTTAGTCTGTCTCTTGTGAAGTTACCTGCTTATCTTAGATCCCTGTAACTTTTTGTGTGTGTCGGCCTTTCATCCACATGCAAACTGTGTTTTTGGTCCCTGAAAACAGAGATTTTGAAAAGCTCCTTCCAGAGCTAAGATGTTTAGAAACTCCGTTTTCCGGTTTATGTGTAGATAGAGAAAATGGAGTTTTTGGCTTGTAACGTCAGACTGTACGCCGATATCTTCTTTGATTTACGTCAGTGTGCATGTCATTATCAATTTTGTGCAATTGTGTTTGTAGTTAAAGTGGTGTTAACCTTGTTAACAGGACTTTTTACATTTTTGCATTTAAACGTACAATTACTTTATCACTATATTGAGCAAGAGAGGCATCAGAATGTGCCATGGAGGTCACTTCTACATCAAACACTCCAACGACACAGACCTCTAGTTGGTGGGACAACTTCAAGAACAAAGTGGTTGTTGTTGAAGAGAATTTTTGTTTGTCAAGGACATCGCTGTCGTCTTTCAGAAGGCTGCTTTGCCCCGCACATCAAAGGAAAGATGACTGTAATGAGACTGCCTGTCAGGGCTGTCAAAAAAAGTTGCCTGCACACTCTACTATGTAGCAGACAAGGGGAGATTACGTAAGACGGCAAATGCCTTTGGGTTGTCAAGTCAGGTGGTTTTTGAAATAGTAAGGCAAGTGTGGGAAGCAGTTACAGTCCACTTAGGCCCTGTGTATATAGAACTTCCTGTCCCTCAGTCCAAAGTAAAGGAGCTTGTAGCAGGGTTTCACCAGCACTTGTGTAGAAATAAAGGTCCATCCACAAATTCATGGATTATTTTAGCTGGTTCTGCAACTCGTGCACATGTCACATTAATTTCTGTCAATGTGCTCTGCAGATGTGTCAAAAGAACACTGGGAAAGCATGGCAGCCATGATGGGTAAGTGTTTGGAGTATCAAGTATAAACCAGCCCTTAGAATCCAGAAAATCAGCCTTTCCAGAAAGCAATCTGAAACCTAAACATCATCACTAGCAACACTATCCTGCACTAATACTGAAAGTTGGTCCACTTATCAGGTTGTAGATGGTAAGGTTTGAAAGTAAACATAGCTACTTTAAGAGGTGTACAAGGCACTTGACGAATTTTCAGAACTTGTGTTACACCCTTTCTGAAAGTTTCAACTGGGTCAGCATGTCCTATGGTCTTGAAAATACAAGAGAGCCGTAAGGTCTAAGAGAAGGTTTGTGGATGTGGTGAGTGAGAACATGTAGGTGATGGATGTGCAGAGGACAGAAAGATATCGAAGAAGATGATCTGCTGTGGCAACCCCTAATGGAAGTGGCCAAAAGAAGAAGAAGATTGATGTGACATTGTGTTATCTTTTTAATTTGTAAAAAAAAAACAAAGCATTATTCCTTCATAGAGATACCCTTTGAGGACTTGATATTTTTAAAGGGGCAATACACTCTAGGGGTGTAATGATGCCTAATAACTAATTGCAAGGCCATCTTAACGTATGGGCACAATGGGCACTGGCCGGTGGTTAGGGGTTAGTTTTGTTAAGGTTAGGGTTTGGTGTGGTTAGTGTGTCAATCAATTTGATTTGTGATGATCTATAAACATTTATTAGCAAACTGCTGGTCTAGACATGCAGTGATGTCACTTCCGCCCTGGAACTGCTGGCATACACCTACAGTGACGTATGGTGCTGTGGCTCTGCAGGTCGATACATCTCGAATCGAGTGAAGGATAACCAAGGTTTTACTTTATTTCAAACAGGTTGACAATCTCTGATAAAGAGAACAACTGCCAGGGCCATCTTAACGTATGGGCACTGGCCCAAGGAGCATAGGGGCCCACGATGTTTCTGGTACCCTAAACGGGGCCCCAGTGCATTGGTTTACCCGGGGGCCCATGATGCTGTTAAGATGGCCCTGATTGATTGGTCTACGTCAACATGATTCATTACTCTAACTATCTGGTAACATCTATCACCCCAAATTTGCAAATGATAATTTCTGGCCTCATGTTAATTTCTGTATTTATAACTACCATATATACTCACGGATAAGTTCTCCCGCAGATAAGTTGGGACTTGATTTTACCGTATAATTTCTGGTATTTTATAGTGTCGGTCGTATAAGTCGAATGCAGAAAACTCATACTATTGGTCCAAGAGATTATGATATGCTAACGCCCACCTGAGAGAGTAACCATGGAGCACACTGCCTTTTTCTTTCTATGTATTCCACCTACGTGACCACACATTAATACCCAAACTATTCTGAAGCAACATTTGCACTATTTTGTGTTTTTTGTATCTCACACCCTGATACACCTTTATTGTAAGAGCATCCCTTATCTACGATGGAGCATTTGATCAGAAGAAAATATGAAGCTGGTTTTAAATTAAGTGTTGTTGAAGCAGCAAAAGAAGTTGGCAACTGCGCTGCTGCAACAAAATTCGATGCGTCTGAGAAACTGATACAAGACTGGAGGAAGTAAGAAGATGAAATAAAAAAAATGTAAGTGTTGCATTTTTGAATGGACGTATAAGTCGGGGTCTGATTTTATTAATGATTTTTCAGGTTTCAAGACCTGACTTATACGTGAGTATATACGGCAACAACAGCAACAATGAAATGATATGATTCACACAACTCCGTTATATGAACAACATGTTAAAGCTCAATTTTTATAGTTTCTAACAATGTGACAATAAAATAATTTATTTTAATGTTATGGATACAATGGAACACATTATATGACAAGTTCATTTCTTTTTTTCCAATAAAAATTTACTTTCAGTTGTGGTCAGTTGTTTTGAGATACATTAGAATTGTTTAAATACAAAAAAGTTGGTGCAAACACAGTTCAGAAATAGTTTTGCTACAAGTGTCAAAAAGGTTGTTGAAGTGATTTCATATATATATGATTTATCTATAGGTCCTTCAATGTACACTTCAAAAATGTTCATGTTGAGCATCGACTGAAAGATTACAACTGAACACATTCCAACCTTTATCTTAGAAACTGTCCACCAAGTTTGGCGGTTTTACTGTTTCAGTATTCACTATCCAGCATAACTGGTATCTCCTGTTGAGTTCTTGCCAAGGTGAAGATGACATAAATTTTTTAACATAACGCTATTGACAATTTATTTTGCACAGCATATATTCAGAAAAACAGCAAGTAAGAGCAAATTAATGTGTTTTTCAAATGCTTCTCCAAAATAAATCCAGACAAGGGCACCAAGGCTAAGTCAAAGAAAAACAAGAAACAGCTCTTAGTCAATCCCAAAGTGCTAATTCTAATAGCTGACCTTGCTAACCATGACTGGAGAGCCAATTTTTAGAAGTGTACTGCATTGCAAAGAGAAGACAAGGAACAAATAGGAAATTTGAGTCATTTTTGTTTGTTTGTTTGTTTCGGAAGACATTGAACGAATAAGAAGTGTGAATCCTCAGTTTAGCCTAATTACTATTTATTTTTATTTATTTATAAATGGTATGAAGCAAATAGGAAGCCCAATCCATCCTTATTGTGGTTTACTCACAAGTAATTATTTTTGGAGGACAGGGAGTCTCAAGTTTTACCATTATTTACCTTTTTAAAACTAAGGAAACTGGAGGACTGTTTTTCCCTTTTTCATTTTTTCAGTTATGAACCAGGAATATGTTATACTGTAAAGTACTGTATAAAGTTGTATTTTAAATTTTGAAATTGTATTTTATGTATGAAATTAATACAAAAGAAGACACAAGTTGATGAACATTTCACGGTGCCTATGTAGTGCTGGCAATTAAAAAAAAAAAAATTGGTTTATGATTTAGTTATTGTTTTTTCCATAGAGATTCACCTTGACTCTTCAATGGCAGTCAGGGCCATCTTAACAGCATCATAGCAACCCTGGGCAAAGTAGTGTGTTGGGCCCCTGTTTTGATAGCAACACAGAAACATACATAGGCATTAGAAACATCACGGGCCACTATGCTCCTCGGCCCAGTGCCCATTGTGCCCATACGTTAAGGTGGCCCTGGCAGTTGTTCTCTTTATCAGAGATTGTCAACCTGCTTGAAGTACAGTAAAACCTTGATTATCCATCACTCGATTCGAGATGTATTGACCTGCAGAGCCGCAGCACATACGTCACTGCAGGTGTACACCAGCAGTTCCAGGGCGGAAGTGACATCACCGCATGTCTAGACCAGCAGTTTGGTAATAAATGTTTATATGTCATCACAAATCAAATTGATTCACACACGAACCATGCCAGTCACTAACCTTAATAAAACTAGCCCCTAACATTAACTTCTATCCAATAACTACTGGCATAGACCTGTGGTTACGTATGGTGCTCTGACTCTGCAGTTGGATATTATTGCTTGATTCACTGTCAGTCTCTGTTAACCGTCAGGGCAAAAGAGAGAAAAAAAAATTGTGCATGCCAGCGCATACCTAATACTGTGCTACCACAGCAGTGTTGTATGCTGCAAGTTAGCGTGTAGTGTTCTTCCCCGGCCCCACGTGTCAGGCCGCGTTTTGAGATTACTGTCAGTTACTTACCTTCAGCTTTAATAGCATTTTGTAGCTTTTCTCTTGTTATAGTTAATCTACTATACATTGTTTTGGTGTTGGAATTGTCACAAAAAGTTTTAATTATCAAACATTTATGAAATGGTGAAAGTGCTTCAAGTATTGCTTCAATTTACTGAGTAGGAAGGACAACAGTGAATGATATCAAGCATGATGCCGACAAAATTGAAAAACGTGTCAAGAATGGAAACTGCTAACAGTAATATTCTTTCGTTTTAGTGTTGACGTATTGAAGTCAAGGTTCTTCTGTACTGTAATTTTCTTTTTAAAAAGAAAAAAAATACAAATTCTGTTGTATTATGTTTTGTTAATATATTGTGATCTGCAGGCAGCTTTTGATGTGTTGTGGGGAAACAGAAAGGGTGGAATGAATGCTGTCAGTGATGGGACTGGGTGAGGGGCGGACACACCTCTTAGGAGATGAGTGACAGGAGAAGTGAGGAGAAAATGGAAGGTGCGGTGGAACAAAGTTTTAGTTTAAGCAAATGTAGATTGAGAGGGGACATGCTTGAAGTCTTTAAAATTCTAAAAGGAATTAGCAAAGTAGATCCTAGTTGTTACTTCAAAATAAATACTGCAACAAGAACACGGGGCACAATTTGAAGTTTGTTTGGAGCAGATTTTGCAGAAATGTTTAAATGTTTTTCTTCACACAAAAAGCTTGTAGACACAAAATTACAAAGTAGTGTGTTGGAGAGAAGGGATTTAAGGTCTTTTATATCTTGAATTGATGTTATTTTGGACAGTCAGGATGAATGAGTATGTTCTAAGGTTACTAATATCGCTAACTAACTAGGTAGTGAGACTTCATGACCCTGAATGATATTAAGAGGGTGGGAAATTGATGGATGGGTGGTTCATTTGTCAGGATGTATTTTGTTTTGAAATATGTTGGTATGAAACACAGCACACCTTCATGTCTCCCATCCCACAATGTATCTCTACAACAACAACAACAACATTTATTTATATAGCACATTTTCATACAAAAAAATGTAGCTCAAAGTGCTTTACATAATGAAGAATAGAAAAATAAGAGACACAGTAAGAAAATAAAATAAGTCAACATTAATTAACATAGAATAAGTGTAAGGTCCAATGGCCAGGGGGGACAGAAAAAACAAAAAAAAAACTCCAGACGGCCGGAGAAAAAAAATAAAATCTGCAGGGATTCCAGGCCATGAGACCGCCCAGTCCCCTCTAGGTGGGTTGTATGGAGTCTAGATCTGTTGTGGCTTGGGGGTCTTAGGGTTTGCTAGTGTTCAACTCTGGCTGCTGCTTCTTTACTTGAAAATGGAAGGGCTTGCTGATGAAATGACATTTATTTCTCTGGTCAGCAAGACAGCAAAATTTTAGACACCTACACAGTACTGTGCCTACTTCTTGGGAATCCTAGATTTTATGGTATAAAATATTTTTATATGTTTATTTTTTTTGCCTTCTGCATGTGTGTGCCAGAAGTTAGATTAAAAAAAATAATAATGATTCACCAAAGAATGAAGAGTTATACAGCGATAGTATTGTATTTTCCTAAAGAAAGTACCATATTAGGTAATTGACCACTTTCACAGCCCAGTGCATAATTAAACAAAAATACCAAAGAGGTGCTAATGGTTAATGACACGACAAGCTGACTGAATCAAATTGATTAACTGGAATGGAAATGGCTGTAAAAGGACAAGAAAACTAAGCAGAGAGTGAGAAAGTGACAGATGTGGCAATTAACCTTTGGATCATCAGTCTTCACAGCAGAGCAACAAGACACAAGGACGTCCGTCATCCTGCATCAGCAAGGCCTCCCCGAAGCAGACAGGAGTTTCGAAAAGAGTACAAGGAAACAGACAAGTCCAAGGACCAGAGTCTCAGATGTCATCTCCCTAAAACTGAACAGGGAAGACTGAGATTCACCAGACTAATTAACATACCTTCAAAACCAGAAGATGTTCAGAACTACTAGCAGCTCCGACTCACAGAAGCCACTGGTGCCCAAGTACACTCCTTTAAGTCTAAAGAAGCCTTGTCACAAGTGCTCTTCATGGAAAAGTTGCTGCCTAAAAGCTGTTCTACCAAAGAAGAAATAAGATCGGCACAGAAACACAAGGATGGGAAGTGCTAAACAATGTGAGGAAGCTTTTTGAGCTGTTCAATCAAAATTGAAAAATGTCATTTTTTCCCCTATATGATTTAGAGCAGGCATGTCAAACACATGGCCCCTGGGTCGCATGCGGCCCACAATAGAAATCTGTGCGGCCCACATGACAGATCCTAGTTGGCACTGAACTTGTACAGAATGATTATTCTCGTTTGTGGCTGAATCATTCTGCATCTTTGGCATTACTTATTGACTTTTCTTACTTCTACCTTCTGACAAAAGCGCGTTTTCCCATGGCATTATGGTACCGGAAACGTCATCTGCTAGTATAGCCATGAGCCTTGATCAAAGTTAATGAGCTGCAAGTCACAACTGAAGTGCTAGGCTGCAGCAGGGGCGGCCTTAGGCATGTGCAAACTGTGCACCTGCACAGGGCCGCCAAATCCCAGGGGCCGACACGCCAATATATATTGAATATAAGACAGAAAGAGAAAATAACGACAATGTGGCCGAAAAACATTGTGTTTCTTATTAATTAGTACTCTGTATTTACTAATGTCGCTAGAGTTGGAGCAGTAAGCTATATGTAGTATTATAACGTTTTGCTGTAATGAGAATATCATGGGCCGCCACTTGGTTTTCAAGTTACGGACACACACATATAGAAGCGTGTCATGAGCATGAGGCGGCTATGCAGTTTCCGCAACGGACGTGGCCATCTGCCATGCATAAGATACCATATTGACATTGGCGGGTGAAGGGGCCACCGATTCTTTCTCTGCTCATGGCCGCCACGAGCCTAGAGCCGCCCCTGCTAGGCTACACTACTAGCTGGGCTGCTGAGACTGGCTACTGTGCAGAACTGACCATCACGAATAGTAATAGCTCGCATATTTTCACGTTTTTTTGCTCTAGTTTTATGTCATTTTGTGCTAGTATTGTAACGAACAGTTAGTGCAGACTACAGCTGAAGATCTGAAGTGGACGCGAGAGGTTGGTGAGTTGCTTATTAACATATTTTTGTGATTTTGAGTTTGTAAAATTATTGTAGTTCAGGTGGCTTTTTGCATATTGCCTTATTTTACAATATAAACTTTGAAATAAACTTAGTAAAATAAAATTAGATTTTTGGAGGATTTGTTTTCCAGCTTGAATTACTGAGCAATGAATTCAGTGACCGTTTTCGTGATTTCAGTCCACACGAACAGGACTTTGCGCTGTTCTCTTACAATGTTGAGAATGCGCCTGAGAATATCCAAATGGAATTGACTGAACTGCAGTCAGATTCTGTTCTGAAGGTAAAATACAACGAAGTTGGTGTGCCAGGCTTGTATGCTTACCTGCCACCCTCGTATGTGCAGATCCGTAAGTTGGCATCGAGAGTACTGTCGATGTTACTGGTTACTAACAAGAGATGCCAAGTGTCGGGACAAAAGAAATAGATCTTACACTGTAAGACTCCTATATAAGCAATAAATATAATATAATAATATAAGGAACTAGCTAAGAGGCTAAGACTCTAATTGTACGCTGTTGTACGGAGAGTGTATGAAATTAAATTGCTTTTCTTTAAACCTTAAACTTTAAGTGTTACATTTTTTAAAGTTTTTAGTATTGGAAAGAAAGCTACAGTAACTTTGTATAATAGTATAATTTGTTACAGTGCGGCCCGCTGACACACGTATGGCAGTCGAAGCGACCCACCAATGGTAGTGAGTTTGACATGCCTGATTTAGAGAGCATTATGTGGATGAGGGGGGGCATCTAATTGGACCCAACTTCATTCAGCAGCAGGACGATAACCTACAACATATAACCAAGGCCATAAAGAACAAAAGGCAGAGGAAGGATTCTGCAACAGATTGTATGACCTCCACAGAACCCTAATCACAAGACCATCAAGACTGTTGGAGAAACAAAAGCAAATGAGACAGGCAAAGACTGCAGAAGGTCTGGGGCAAGTTCTTCAAGATGCTTACAACAAACTACCAGCTGCATTTCTTGTAAAACTGCCTGACCATGTATCTAAGTGAACGGATGCAGTCAAAGAATGAGCATGCCCGTCATCAGTGTTAATTTACATGTACACGTCACAATACTTGCCTATTTGACATTCACTCATCTGTCTTTCTCATCATGGACACTGCCACAGACAAACTCAGATACAAAGTAAGAAAACCTACACAATACCTGAGGTGGATGCCTCAGCTTCAATAATTTAGCAGGGACCAGAGCTCCGCTCACAAGTTGCATCCCTGTCAGGACACCTTCAGTCAGGTCCATAAGTATTTGGACAGTGACAAGATTTTCATAATTTTGTCTCTGTATACCACCACAATGATTTTGAAAATACAAAAATAATTACATGATTGAAGTGTAGGCTTTCAGCATTAATTCAAAGGGTTTAACGGAAACATTGTATGAGCCATTTAGGAATGACAGCCAATTTTATACATGGTCCCCCTATTTTCAGGGGCTCAAAAGTATTTGCACATTTGACTGATGTACTGTTCCATAGCCAGGTATGAGCAAGTCTCTCATTATTTCATTAACTATTAAGCAGGTAAAAGGTCAGGAGTTGATTCAAGGTGTGGAATTTGTATTTGGCAGCTGTCACTGTGAACTCTCAATATGAGGTCCAAAGACCTGTTCATGCAAATAAAAACAGGCCATCATTAGGCTGAGAAAACAAAACAAACCTTTTAGAGAGAGACAGCTTTAACACCAGGAGTGGTCAAGTCAGCCATCTGGTACATTCTTAAAGAGAAAGAACACACTGGTGAGCTCAGCAACACCAGAAGGCTTGGGCGATCATGGAAGACAACTGTGCTGGATGACTGCAGAATTCTGTCCTTGGTGAAGAAAAACCCCATGACAAGATTTACCCAACCCAAGAACACTCTCCAGGCGATAGACCTATCATTGCCTGAAATCTACAATCAAGAGAACACTTCGCGAAAGTAAAGACAGAGGGTTTATCATAAGGCGAAGACTACTGGTAAGCCTCAAGCATAGGAAGGGCAGATTAGACCCTATATTTTCTAAAAGCCTGTCCAGTTCTTGAACAGTTTTTTTTTGGACAAATGAAACTAAGGTCAATGTGTACCAGAATGTTGGAAAGAGAAGAGTATGGAGAAGAGAAGGAATGGCTCATGATCGTTAGCATACCACATAATCTGTGAAACATGGTGGAGGCTGTGCTTTGACATGATCATGCATGGCTGTGAATGGAAGTCGGTCACCGGTGTTTATTGATGATATGACTGCTGACAGAAGTAGCACGATGAATTCTGAAATCTACAGGGCGACACTGTCCATTCAGATTCAGAAAAATGCTGCAAAACTTACAGGACGACGCTTCACAGTACAGATGGACAATGAGACATGACGTACTGTGACCACAAACCAAGTGCTTTACAAGGCAAAGTAGTGGAAGATTCTTCAATGGCCAGTCAACTGAACTCAACCTAACTGGACATGCAGTTTACTTTCTGAAGACAAAACTGATGGCAGAAAGTCCAGGGAATAAGCAGCACCTGAAGACAGCTGCAGTAAAGGCCTAGGAAGCATCCAGCACTTGGAGGCGGTTGAGGGTTCAGACTTCAGGCAGTCATTGTTTGAAGATCTTTTACAGTCAAATATTGGAAATAATCATTATATTTGATTGTTAGTTTGTCCAAATACTTTTGATCCTCTGAAAATAGAGGGACCATGTATAAAAATGGCCATCATTCCTAAACGCTTCATATGATATTTTTGGTAAACCCCTTATATTAAAGCTGAAAGTCTACACTTCAATCATGTAATTATTTCTTCATTTCAAATCCATCGTGGCAGCTTACAGAGCCAAAATTATGATAATTGTGTCACTGTCCAAATATTTTTGGACCTGACTGTAGATCCTTTAGCACTCAGATCTTTACCCATGAAAGGGTTACACTTAGCAAAAGCCAAAAGCCGCATAATTTACAAACAGTTCTGAATCTATGAGTTAATTTCCAGGAAAAAAAATTGAGACGAATAGGAGAAGTCAGACAGCATCCTCTAGTGGTGAATTTGTGAATAGCACACTAAGACCTTTAACTATTAGCCTAAACCAGTGGCTCTGTGGGATTTTGTCCCAGCCAACTTCTGTTTTTATTTGGACTCCTAGCCTAATTCAGTCAGCTGTTATTTCCCAGTTTCTTTATTTTAAAGTCAATGTAGAAATTGCAAAACTAAGTCTGGTAGATTTTTATTAAAATGTACTAAGCAGTTATATGGGGATAATGAATTTCTGTTTTGTTTTTTAAGGTTGTTAACAATATTTTCATTCTGCCCTTTCAGGTGTTCTGGTTATTTAATCCATTTAAATCACACTAATTAGTGGGTCTAAAGCTGATGTAGTTGCAGCCTTCCATCATTCAATGTTGTTTGCCCAGGTTTCTGTTCTATGAAGGTCTCATTTATGCACTCGTAGACATAAAGTTCAGTATTTATCAATGTTTTAATAAGGCCCAACTGTACATAAAAACAAACTGATCTTACACGGTCAGGACCAAGCATAGTGTGTGTGTGTAAATAATAAAAAGCATGATATATGAATGCCATGTGCACAACACACATTTAAATGAATAAAATACAGTATAAATATGCAAATTATAAATGACAGGAAATATCCTTCAATGAAATCTCTGTCAAATTAACTGCTAGTCTGATGATTATTCAACAACTCAGTTGTCTTGTTTTGTTTCTCAGTAATCACAAAGGTCTATACCTAACTGAGTGTATTTTCCTATAACAGGATTTATTTGAACCCAGTTTGACTGAACATAACAATGGCTGATCTCAAATTACTTCATGATTTGGCCCGGGCAGAGGCGGTTCTCATATTTTTTGCTGCCCTAGGCGAAGTTGTAAATGGCACCCCACCACCCCCTTTACTTTGAGAGGAATCATCACTGCCAGACCTGAAGACAGGACTGGAGAAAGCAAAGTATTTAGGACCTCGAACTCGCAATTTGAGAATGTCGAGTAATAGCAATGTCTGCTTATAAGACTGTCTCAGAAAAATATGTTCTTAAGGGGTGCCATTTTAGAAAATAAGTAGGAATCGGACAGTATTAGAAATATTTATTTACTGCTTTTAACGTTTCTCTAAAGAAAATCCATTATCCAACCCGCTGAATCCAAACACAGGGTCACGGGGGTCTGCTTGAGCCAATCCCAGCCAACACAGGGCACAAGGCAGGAACCAATCCCGGGCAGGGTGCCAACCCACCACAGGACACACACAAACACACCCATAGACCGAGCACACACTAGGGCCAATTTAGAATCGCCAATCCACCTAACCTGCATTTCTTTGGACTGTGGGAGGAAACCCACGCACACATGGGGAGAACATGCAAACTCCACACAGGGAGGACCCGGGAAGTGAACCCGGGTCTCCTAACTGCGAGGCAGCAGCGCTACCACTGCACCACCGTGCCGCCTGATTCACAATCATCCAATGTTAAAACAGGATTTTCAATACAGTTACCATGATTGAGATCACAACGGTATATTATGTAAATAGTCCAATAGTAAAGTACAGTACAATCTTAAATATTCTGTGAATTTCCTGTTGCCATGCTAAAAAAAATGCTATATTGCTAAAACTATTATTTAGCTTCTATAGTTATCTATTTAAGCCACCAGCTAAATATGTATCTTTTGATGATAGTGA
This sequence comes from Polypterus bichir lapradei, assembly GCA_026402145.1. Taxonomy (NCBI): domain Eukaryota; kingdom Metazoa; phylum Chordata; class Cladistia; order Polypteriformes; family Polypteridae; genus Polypterus; species Polypterus bichir. The sequence continues at coordinate 24,253,045 of JANRMT010062825.1, read as the reverse complement.
CAATCTACATATATTATTATTATTATGTATTTATTTTTAACTAAGACATGACCGTGACAAATACATGTCATTTACATTAGTAAAATAAATTGAAATCTTAGCATAACGACAACATTCAATGAAACTGAGAATATGATTATCTTTACCCACAATTCCTATTTACCGTATGCTTGTCTGTGCAAATAATGCAATCTTCCTATCCAAGAAAATGCACAACTGCTTTAACGTGCCCAGAGCGAATCTCACAAATGGTGGTGAGCAACAGAGGATGATATTTGCTAAGTTTTAACACAAGTTTTAATGTATATAAGTCCATTTGGGAGATAATCATAGCTTTCAGCAATCCACTCAAGAGCGACAGTCCTGTTGTCATTTTGATCGTTTAATTTTATTTTGCCATGTCTGTGTCATCTATGCTACAGTTTGAGGATTATTATTATTGGCATCATTATCGTTGTTGTTGTTGTTACTCGTGTTATTGTTGGACTGTGTAGGTCGTCAGATAAGACCAAACACTGTTAGTACACAAAAATAATATAAAGCAATATAATTTGACATTCGCTTTGACTCCGATTGTTTGTAGGTCTGCATTGTTTAAAAAAATGTTGCGGTGCCCAGGGCCGTTTCTGGGCCAAAGATTGTGCTGTGCATAGTGCAGACAGTGCAGGCGCACAGACGTTTCTTTGTGTTCCAGTTCGGTCTGGACACATTTGTCTAAACAAAGTAAAGACAGAAATCTCTACATGGGGCTGCGTTAATGCGCCCTGGCCACTAGAGGACATCCTATGCACTTGCCTAGACCACCTATGCCCAGAAATGGCCCTGGGCCCAAGTTGTACTGAGAAGAGATTAATGGCTCACACTGATGTGTTGGTAGAGAGTGATGAATGGTTGATTATTCATTTTAGACTACCCAGACCCATTCTGGTGCATTCATGCACTATTATGGATCCTATTCTGAAAAGACCAACAACAAGAAGCTGTAACATACCTGTACATCTCCTAAGTCCAGTTGACACTTGGCATTTTGGCAATGAGACATTTCAGTGGGAGATTGCATACAGGTCTGGGATTTCTCAGCCACCTATGAGCCGTGTGCTACATGGAGTACTAAACGGAATAGTAACACTAATGTGGAGTTATAGACAATTGTCATATGGTGGGGAAAGGCAAGTGGAGGTTAGTCAAGGGTTTCACAAGCTGGCCAACCTACCCTGGGTCATTGGTGTAATAGACTACACACATGTACGCATCAAAGCACCATCCAATGACCCCTTTTGCATTTTATCAACGTGCAGCTCATAAGTGATCCAAAGTGTGTTAGCTCAATGTGGTTGCCTGATGGTACACACAAAAGTTTGTAACGACTTTTTCCGCTACACTTTAATAAGTTTAATTGAAGACTGCAGGACAACCTCACCCTGCCTTTAACCCCTTCCTACAGCGCCGAAAGGTGATTTATAATAATAAAACGATATTAAAAAAACCCACACAGAGAGAAAAAAAAATGCAAAAACAAAAAACTATAATTAATACACTTTTAAAACACTCCCACTTCCAATATACACTATGAACACAAAGCATGAAACTATAATTCCCAGGCTTTCCCCTCCGTCCTTTTGATTTAGTGTTTTTCTCGTTTTATTCTTTTTCCATAGTCCAGTTCATCAGACATGCCAATCCCAGAATAAAAAGATTTACTGCTCACACCGTTTTCGATCCTTTTCCTGGTATCCTCAGTGTATCCGGAAACTTCGAGGTGGCCACCCCAGACTGCAGCTGATTTGTGGAGCTCCCCGAAAACAAATCTTTATCCTGGACTTAGAATGGTCATGTCCTTTCCCTCCTTCACCATACAACTCGGGCTGTCTTTTCTTTCCTTTTTTTTTCTCTGCCTTTTCCTGCCTCTATTTAAATAGTGTGTCAGTTTCCATGGCAACCCCCGGAAATTGTAAAGAACAACCCTGTACCTCCCAAAAGGTCTTCTCTATTTAACCCGCCTATATTCCGTATATTTTTTTTTTTTTTTTTTGACAACGGGATTTTCCATAGAGAAAAGAAGAAAAGAAAAATATATACTTTATGTGGCAATGCTACATAATTCCCCACCCCCAGTCTCTCTCAGAGGGGGTCCAAAGTAGGGCTTGAGGTTGACCACATTTACTGTCTCTATTTTCTTTTCTGATTCTCTACCCTTTTGTATGTGGTAATTGTTGGGCCCAAGTTGTTTTATGATCAAAGCTGGTCCTGTCTACTTAGGCGCAAGGTTACAAGTTTAAATTCTGTGTCAGTCCCATTGGCACGTATCTGGGACAAGGAGCTATACATGATGGCTGGCTTCTCGGTAAGAGAAAAAGTTCCTTCTATAGATTAAATTGTATTTATTTGAGAGGTATAAATAGGCTAACTGTTTATATCCATAGGGGTCAGGGGTTATAGATGACTTGGCTTATGACTTGCCACAGGAATGAGCTTATAATAATACACACACAATAGCGTGGGATGTGATCCAGTGCACTTTTGTTAACTTCTGTTAAAAGTATCTCAATTTCTGCTTCTTTTTCCACTTTTGACATTTTGGCAGATCCTGGACACATGTGCCAGCACATCCTTATATGGTTAAGATCTGGGGTGTTGATGGGTGGAGATTATGGTAATGAAGTGACCTGTACGCACCTGACCATTTACGATTGATTGTTACTTATGAACCTACGCAGGGTATGAAGAAAAAAAATTGAAGTGTTACTCGTGGTTTGGCAATGTGGCATAAGATTTTAGTGAAATAGCCTTTTACGCACAGATATGTCTATTAATTTATGAACATTTCATGAATGAAAGCCCTTGTTTTTAATTATCGTGATTAGGAAGGGTGCAAACTACACAGAAAAAGCAAAATAAAAGGAAAACAACAAAAGAGAGATTGGTATTTAAAGCTATAGTAAAAATAGAAATATTTCTTAATGTCTAATAAATGGGATTTAAGGGACTTAGCAAGGCAAAACAACCTCAGACTGCTGCGAAGATCTGTTACTAGCGCTACAAAAATATAAATGATTCACTACATTACTTTGATAATAAATAACTTACAGTAGCATGAAGGATTCTTTCCTGTGACTTTAGTAGAATAAATTGGATGGTGAAATGAATAAAGTGTGTTGGACAAATAGAGAAGACACCAGTAAATGCGTGGTCGTTCTTTGTAAACATGTATGAAACTAATTCTTTCTAATGTAGATTTAGTCTGTGTCACAAGGGCAGTTGTTGACTTTTTGAAAACAAAGCATGACACAATTGACCCGTGGGTTTATTTTTAAATATACAATACCTCATCATTTGTGTTCATTGCACAAAAAAAGGACATTCAGCTATAATAAAACAGGTTTGCACAAGGTCAGCTTGGGACTCTAGATGTTACTGGGAATTTCAAGGTTCTGCAAGCCTTCTAAACATAATTGCTCTGTACTATAAGTGGACTGATCTGTGCGTCATGAAACACCTGATATATACAATAAGGAACTTAAAACATGAAAATTATACTGCACTGTAATGTAAATTCCCATGACAAAATGCATAGTTTCAAAATGAGTGAAACAACCAAATCATTAAAAATACAGAAAACAAAAGCTGACATCCATGTTAGTCAATCTGTTAAGCCCATTCCACAAACAACTGCCATTGCATGTACAATCTTGTAATGCAAATATGTAAACCTCAGTAAAATGCACAACTAGTAACACTACAGCCATGACCCCAAAAAACTTTCGAAAGTCATCATAGGAGCTCACTTTTTTTCTGTGAAACTGTTGATCATCAGTCTGCTTCAGGGGTCGAAAGGATTTCCTTTTCGGTTGACATTAACATAAAAGCCTCCAGATGTTTCCGTGACAATGTATGCCTCAGATCATCAAGCTCTTTCAGTCAATTAACAGCTAAAAAATACTGTCTCAAAGTATCAACTATGTACATTTTAAAAGGTTATCAAGGTTTTCTCTTTAACCACTCTACTCTGGGGTGTAGAACCAGAATCCCACAACTCTGTGTGAAGAAATACCTTTATGCTTCATTATTAAATAAACTTCACCTGAATTTCCATTGGTGTCCTCAAGAATGTGTTTGAATCAAAAGAATTTTGCCAAATAATCTTTATGGATTAATTTGAGAATTTAAGGCTTAGGTAAGGTCCCAACACAGCCTTTGTTGCTCAAGACTCCTGAGGTTCATTTTACTAGGCCTCTCTGACTAGGACAGTCTCTTTAATCCCAACCCAAACACCCTCAGTTTAGAATTGTTCTTTCATTTTTATAAGTTTCTGACAAATAAGGGACAGGTTTACCAATCATCAACGACTGAAAGGCTTTACAATTAGAAGCACCGCAACAATGTGGATGAGAACAGGCCATTCAGATCAAGAATTTATTTTTAAAGTAACAGCTGGAGTGCGCTGCATTAACTCTCTGCCTAATTTTAAACACGTGGATAATGCCACATCTTAATAACTATGTGCTTAATTTGAAAAGGTTCAATTACTTCAACATTCCTCACAGCTCCATACCTGGCAGGCATGGAAATCACCTAGTTGCTCTGCTGTGAACTTTCTCTTGTGCGGATACTACTTTTTGTAAAGTGGAGAACAAGACTACAGCCTTGACTATATACATATATACACACCATTACAGACAGACTTTACCTTTTTAAGAATTAACCACCACTTTACTATACAGTGCCAGAGAAGACAAGGGTTGGTTGGTTGGCATCCCGGCCGAGGCACCTTGGTAATGGAAGGGTGGAAGGAGAACACCACCCAGTTTCATGTGATTCCCCAGTCTGACAGGTGGCAGCAACTCTTAGGTGGGTCTCCCATACACACACCCTCAGGGCTTAACTCTGCTGGGTCTCATGGGAGACACCAGAGGGAGCTGAGGGGAGGAGGTTCTGCCAGACCCAGAAGTGCTCCCTGGATGCAATGTGGTAGCACCGGAAGTACACTCCTGAGTCTGGTATACAGGAAGATATTCCTTCTCATTCAGGGAGTCTGAGACAGAGGGAAGAAGACAAAGCTCACTGAGTAGGAAAAGAGGGAGGAAAGGAAGGAAAAGAACAGAGAAAAAGAGAAAGGTTCATTGTGTTTGGTGTGCTGGAACATCTCATATTGGCAACAATAGCTTAAGGGGAAAATTGGTTTTATGTGATAAAATAATGATTTCTGACAAATTCTATGCACAGACATTATAAGACTATAAAAATAAAATAAACAGGTTTTTCTTTAGTCTTTTAATTCAAAACTATTTAATTAACATCTTTTACAACGTAGTTAAAATCCAGGACCAAGCTTGCCGTTTCGACTGCAACCTGCAAAGCATTCGTTTTTGCAGCAAAGGAGTCCAGAACAATACATTCTGGGATGTTTTCCATCTGAATGTTTTCGATCAGCTTTGGTGAAAAGGTGTCATAGTTACCATCCAGCACCACCCAATTCATGCTGTTTGATTTTTCAATACTGCCACAGGCACATTGTGTCACCAGATCACTCCATTTGCAGCTGATGGGCTCATTTGACGAAACTATCCATTTGTGGCCATGGGATAGATCTATAAGACACTCTCTCCCTTCATGATCTAAAGCCCGTGCTACATGTTCCAATGAGGAGCAAAAGCATCGTGCGACCACCATGTATTCTGTGGCGGTGCAGTCAAGATCAGCAAGTTCACAATTCATCTCACTGGTGACCTATACATTTACAAAGACAAAAACAATGCCATTTTTATCAGTGCATCTGCCGCCAGCTCTTCACTTAGTTAAATTAGAAAGGTCAGAAAAATCTCTTTCCTTAACTATAAACATGGAAGGGCTACTAATACTTGTTTGTTTTTTTAGAAGATATGGTACAATCTGCCATGTATCTTCACATTCTATGTTGAGCCACCGTTTCTTCCTCTACACTTTTCCTTAAGAGACAGCAATGCACTACAGAATGTAAGCTTGGGTATATCATGCCGTTAATTTGTATGCAGCGTGGCAGAGTGTGCCCCAATATTTTTAACTAATGATCCTCTCGCCTTATGCATAAGGCACCCCCACAGCACAGAATGACGTGCTATATTCTGTCTCAACAGCTGAAAGCCTATACAGTTGGGATGCTATTACAATTTTTGTGGAAATCAGAGGGCCATGAAATTGAAATATTTACTCTAACCAAAGCCTATTTATTCAACATTAATATTGCAGACAGCAGCAATAAACAAAAAAAGTGTGCTTGAGGAAATGATGACTCATGCATCTTTCATGAATTGGATACTGACCTTATTTCTGATATAGGCTGACAAATGAGCTTCAGTACATCCTCCACCAAGAAGAACAAACGGATTCTTCAGTGTAAGTTTTAAAACATGTTCTGCAGTCTGACACGCAATCTAAAGGAATGGGAGAGATTCACAATCATCCAATGTTAGAACAGGATTTCAATACAGTAACCACGATTGAGATCACAACGGTATATTATGTAAATAGTCCGATAGTAAGGTACAGTAAAATTTTGAGTATTCTGTGAATTTCCTGTTGCCATGCTACAAAAACATTTTGGTTAGTTTTGTAACAATGACTTGTACTTGGAGGATAAAAATCACAATAGAATGCAATTAGTAAACTACATAGTTATTTCATAAAATGTATTCTGTTTTCAAGATATACAAGTAATAGTCATGTTTTATAAAATAATGTATAACTTTATTGAATCAATTCAGCTACTTTTTAAAATATCATTCAGAAACAAAACATTGTAATAGAATGCAATTCAAATTAAAATAACATAGCATGTACGACTCTATGTTCCAAAGACAATCAGTGAAACGTTGTAGTAAACCTTAGCCCCATGTCAAATTGTTTCTTATGTAGCCAAAAAAGCGAATAAGTCACGAACGATATGCACAGCTCTGGCATGTTTATTTTGCATTATGAAAATGCATTTTTGCCAGCTTCTGAACAGATCCTCACATAGAGAAATTGATCTGTTTTAATCATAGTTGACAGAGAACCTCATTTTGCCACAGAGTTATGAAGGGTGGATTGGGATTGTTCAAACTGAGCAGAGCAAGTCTTTGTGCAAGTTGTGCATATAGGATATTACAACTGTTTTTTATAACCCATGTTTATCTCATACAGTATTACTCCAAATATTGCTGTGTATTAAAGTTGTGGATTTAAAAAAAAAGAAAAAATAATCACTTCTATCAAAGAGATACACATTTATTTTTAGTCAAAATAGTTAAAAGTGTATGGCATCATTAAAACATGTGAGCTAGCGATGCAGGTGTTTGGTGACACTGACTAAAATATACCCAAAGCAAAATATAACACAAGGAATTTCAGATGCGATAGATGTAATCGATGCAAAATTTATAGTTAAATTTGGATATGGTAGGCATATACTAATCTTGAATGCATTTTATGAATAACTCAAATCCATTTATTATTTCCTGATATTTTAATTGAAAAATCACTTCCCAAAGTTCCTTAAGATCAAACTGTGGTAAATTCCTTGAAATTTGCAGACATACTTTAGACAGTTGCTGCCTGAATGTCCATCTAAACTAGGGAGTATCAGCTCAGGAACAGATATAGAGGAAAGCTGGATATCTGCTTTCAATTATGTTTCTAATTTAGACATCCAAGAAGAAGTGTGTCACTGTAACATTAAATTTGGAGCTTAATGGTTCAAAACATTCAACTACAGATCTCTGCATTGATAATGTAAATGCCACAATCTTTAGTGTTTTACACATTGAATACTATGTAGGTTAAGGAAAACCAAAATTGGCAATTATGTATTGGGACAACAGAGAACTGTTTTTCTGCCTTAAAATGTGTATAACACTGGTTCCATAACATTAGTGAGCCAGTGGGTTGCTAATAAATTGATTATAATTATTGTTGACTGGAGCAGAGAGGAAAACATACAAAGAAGAATCAGAGACACATTTCCTGTGACAGGATAAGGGAATTAAACCTCTATAGTCCTGAACAAAGAAGAACTTCATCCAGACCTTCAAAATTCTTAAAGGCCTTAAATATGACCTGGTAGATAAATTTGATTAAATACAGTAGTAAATCATGTACTGTATATGAGGACACATGTGGACATTAATGGAAGGGTTTATAAAACCAAAGCCAGGATGTACTTCTTTACATAAAAAGGAATATAATCTAAATTTTACTGCCTTTAATCAGTTATACCAAGGACTGAAGATAAAAAGGCTCCAGACAGAAAATAGTTTCATACAGACATTTCTTCCTCCAATGCATTGGTTTATATTATGTTGGTGTTTCCCCAGGATTAATTATTTTAGATGATAATTTAGATACAGATGATTACTGTCCTGACTGATAAATGAAAAATCCCCACCATCCAATCCAGGAGTCACACTCTTACAGTACTTTTAGCCACAGGCTCGTTCCACAATGGTCTGCTAATTAGTGCCTCTGGGGGTCTTTGCTGCCCACTGCTATCAGGCAATTCAGTGCTTCCACCCAACATACTTTAAGTTCATTTTAAAATTTCTGTACAATATACAGTACATTTATTTTATCATCAAATTATTGGCTGTATTATTTGTCCTGTGAGTCTGTGTCACCATTTTTTTTTAGGTTTTTGCTGCTGTATGGTTCTGAATTGCCCCTAGGGAATAATAACGTTTATCTAATTTAATTAAAAAAAAATAATAATACATAAACTATTTTATCGTCTTTTCTCTCTGATAGTATAAATGATTATAAATCCTCCACATTGAGACGTGATGTCATAAGCACATAAACAAGACTTAATATGTGGCCAATGTGTATGCACTCTGTGGTCATAACGGCTACCCAACATTCTTACATTCCATCTCTAGACAAAAACAAGCCATTTTTCAAATAGCCAACACTAAAATTTATTTTATGAAGTATGTTATTTAAAAAAAACAAAAAAAAAAACACTTAGTGTCTTCTTTCTCAATTTTTGAAATTCATTAGGTAACATGCCTTTTCTTTACTTCAAAACCTTTTTCTTTAAATGAATCCTTTGTCATGGGAGGCAAGTCTACCTTATTTAGAAAGCACTGCAGTGCCAAAACAGTACTCTTACAAGCATGTAGAGAAACATTATACACTTCAAATTTCTTAACCTGTGTGCTAAACATTAAAGCTATCTGCTGTGCCATCCAGGCTAATGTTATAAAGCGGATGAAAGCATACCTTAAGTTCATTCAGTGTGGTTTCATTTCTGTTACAGAGCACCAATGTATACACACAAGAGTCCTCAAAAGGAATTAAATGTAGTAATCGCTTTGAAGCGGCAGAAACCAAGTCAAGGCCCTTCAGCTGCCCATAACATTTGCGTGGAACTGCAGTTTGAAATGAAGCAATCGCCGTTGCACCTGTTTAAAAAGGAATACAACCAAGTACAAATTTTAGAAACTGCTCAGACCTGAACTACTCAACAGTGTAAAGACAACAGATGTTTGATGGCTCCTACAATAAGAACTAATGGCTGTTTGTTTTCAAAATTTCAAACTTGATCAAAATGCTCCATTTGCTCCACTAGAAGGTAGCTTGACTTTTCTGTAGGGAGAGGGTTGGACCTGCACTCAAATATCAAAGACGGGAGGCAAAAAAAAAAGCACACACAAATATATTTATATACACATACACACCCATATTTATATATAAATATATACTGTATATACACATACAGTACATACATACATATAAATAAATAGACATCTTGAAGTTATCCTTATTGAATCAGGAAAATGTCTCAGGTGGTACACATTTAACTTTTTTTGCTTGATTTTTTTTTTTAAGCAGTAAATGTGCAGCAGTAAATCTGTTAAACCACCAGGGTTGCTCAAGGTGACAATGTGGCTGTAGATCAAGTTATCATGTACTGACAACTAATTTAATGTGTTAATGTTTCATCTAGATCCTAAATAGAGTATGCACACCTTCAATTCAAGTGTTAGAATTGAAGACCGGGCTCTTGACCAATGAATGAGGGGAGAGGCAGGTCTTCAGGTCAAAGATAGGCTTAAATTCTGTTCATTTGATGAGCTCTCCTCCTCCACTAGATCACCATAAGGTTGTTGTCGGCCTCCACTTTTATTTTTCACACAAACAGCAGCAGGAGTTTACATAAGGATGGAAATATTGTAAAATCAGCAAATGTGACATTGCCATTATTTATTTATTACAGGGGGCAGTCATAAACTTACTGGAGACTATTTTTCTAAGTGGTGTGCAAGTTCCTTAAAGCAAAGAATACTGGCTGAGGGCTGTAAATCCATATAAACGGTTATTAAGGGTTGATTTTTTTTTTATTTATGCTGTATCTGTGGAATAATTGGTCTCCCTCGAGTCAAAATCAATATGTTTTTTCTGCTGAATGATCTTATACATAAGGAAGATCAGATTCCCACTACATTGTGGAGCAGGGCTGGGCAATGTCGGTCCTGGAGAGCCACAGTGGCTGCAGGTTTTTGTTCCAACCCAGTTTCTTAATAAGAATATGATTATTGCTGATAAAACACTTACTGCTTAAGTGACATTTTGATGCTTTATTGTAGTGGTCTCACTTGTTAAGGTTCTCCATCCTCGATTGCTTATTTCAGTCTTAAACAGCTGCATTCAATGTTTTTAATTGCTCCTTATTAGCAATAAAATGTAAATGACAAAGCAGCCAGCAGTTCTCCATCCAGTTTGTTTTTATTAACATCTGTGTGTGTTCATCATTCACTGTTTAATTTAATAAAACATGTAAAAGAAAAATGTGACAGACTGAAAATGATCTGTTTTAGGCTTCAAATGATTTGGATGATATCCTTGGATAGGTAAAAAAAAATCTATGATATAAGAACCTTACATTGCAGACTAACAAGCCATTAACTAAGGTGTGAGACTGGCAAGGATTGGTCTCTAATTAAGCAGTTGGGTTGGAATGAAAACCTGTAGCCACTGTGGCTCTATAGGACCGACACTGCCCACCCCTGTTCTGGAGGAATGTATTGGCTTAAGTTTCTTTTCGACCACTTTCTTAATTACTAATTAAATTTACTGCCAATAATTGGAAGATACTTTTCTCCTTAACTTAAATGGATTTGCTTTTTAAGATTCAGAAGCCTTGTTTCTTCTTTTTTCCTTTACCAGCAATCAAAGAAAAATAAGATGACAAACAAGCCAACAGACCATGAGATAGCTTGATCCAATTTGTACCTATGTATCCATCATACAAAATCTGTTTCAATTAAATATTTGGAAAACACAACAGTGCTCTTGTCCACAAAACATATGGATGGATACCTCAGAAAAAAGAAAATCAACAGTCCTGGCAATGTCTGGTGAGGCGGAATTAGGGCACTAAAATTTCACAATTTAATTAATGTGTTCCATTAACAGAAAGAAATTGCTTCAAATTAAAAAAAATAACACCTGATTGGAGCAAAAATGGTAGATCACTAGGAACCGAGTTTTAGACCCCCGATTTAGCTGGTCATCTTCTGATGTGTATTATCATTATACTTTAGCTGCTGGTTAAGGAAAACAGAAAGAAGAGGTTTCAATCTTAACAAAGAAAATCAATTAAAAGTCAAAAGTAGAACATTCCATTAGCAGCAGTAATTGCTTAATAATGAAGAAGGTAGCTAGAATGAAAAGCCAGCCACTGGAGCCCTCAACGAACAAAGTCAGACACCCCTGGCTTAGGGGTGAAAACATAAAAGATGTGTCATGTAAACGAACTTTAGAGATATACAGGAAAATGAACTGTGATAAATTTCTCCTCAATTTCCATGGAAAATGAAAGTCTCCAGAAAAAGCATGCACTTCTACATCCCATTCTACATTATTACAGAACTACTTGAAAACTATTAAAAGGATCTCCAAAGTTTGACCTGAATCAGATGTTAACTGTAATTAAAGAAAAACAAATTAAATTAAAAATTTTAAATGAATCAAAAGAAAAAAAAAAAAAAACAAAAAAAAAAAACTTACCTGTGATTTGGGTCAGTGGTTCCATCAAGGCATGACCGAGACGGTCAACAACAATCATGTTATGCTTTTTCAGCTGCTGCTTAAGGGCAGGATGCACCACCTTTTGACACACCAGAAGATTAACATCATCAGCGATTAACTGGCTGCCTAAGGTAAGCAGCGATTCCAGAAGGACTGCTTCAGGAGACACACCAGTGCATGCTTCCACACCTCCACTGACTGCCTCAGGAAGGTCTCCAGACAAGGATGCACTAAACACCATCACTTTAATACTTCTAGAAGGTAACTTTGTGTGCACAAAGTTAGGGCATATGTCCAACAAATCCAATAGCATCCCAGGGAACAATGACGACTTATCTGCTCTATGGCCCTCTATGGAATGCACAATAGTTTTACCAAGCAAAGTATTGCCTCCTATATGGCAAGGAATGGTGTGCAAAAATGCCTTTAGCAACAGGCAGCTTATGTGCTGCACCTCTTTAGAGTTAAGTAAGCAAGCAGGTTTACTAACTATGATGCTACGTGCCAGAGAAAGTAAGACCTGGGTGCTACTAAAATCAATTTTAAGCTTGCAGGCACAACTGTCACTGTTTAAATAGTGAATACAATCCCCTAGGAGATGCTTGAATATTCTGACTATTGTGTTAGAATGAAAGTTTAGCTGTAGAGCGCTTTGAATTAGATGGCAGCTGAGGATGCTGGTAAATAAGCCACAGTCACTGAATCGTGAGATGTGGTTCAGCACTGATGCACACAGTAACTTGAGAAGGGGGTCAGAAACTGGGACTCCACGGAGAAGAACTAAAGCTGTAGAAGTGGTCTGGATGTGACCACCCCGATTGTTGTGTATTTGCTTGAGTTGGCCGCAGGGGCCATAACAAGATGAAAAGATTTGCTCAAGCTCAGACAGCTGCTGTTGAGTTTTGCCATCACGCAGAGGATCTGACAGGCAAAGGGCAGATCTTTGAACCTCTAGGCGGGACATCTTTCAAAATAAAAGTCTCATTTTAATTTTAAAAAGCCATACTGTTTATTGTGGTACTTTTCAGAATACTTAAAAAAAAAAAAAAGAGCCCACATACTTTATTGAGAACAGTTTGTCTATTGGGACAGTAGACATTTTGATAATTAATCTTTGATACGCTTCTGTTTTGACTCCACATCTGATCGAGCTGAGCTTTTTGCCGTCTTCTGTATTATGTAAGTACCAAAGTGAATCCCAAGAAAAGCAAGTCCCGCTGCAAGAAGAAAATTTTTCCGTAGCCAACTGGTAGCTTTCATTTTGTTTTTCCTTGTTGCTTGCTTCAAAGAAATAAGATGGAAATCTTTATAATCTGAAAAGGCAGAAGACGGGGAAGAATTCAGTTGTGTGTGTTGATATCAAAGTGGAGTTCATGACGGGTTACATAATACTAGGCATTTAAACACACATTTTACTAAACCCTATAAAAATCTCCATATGCTTTGGCAATTAACATATGATTACACATTATAGTACAGAAAAAAAAAGACAGTAACCCTGAACTAAATAAGCAGGTCAGAACATTGTTGGGTGGATGGACGGACAGAAGTACTTAGCATTTGTATCACTTATCTGTTCTCTTAAAGAAGAATTTATGCACTTTTCTTATGCAAATTAATGGTAATACTAATGAACACACTTTGCTGATTTGTGCCAGCTTAACAACATGAAAATGTGTTTTCTGCAAGCAGAAGGACAGAGGCCTATGTCAAAGTTGAGTTGGTTTTCCTGGTAGTAGTTTCGTGACTCAATATTGATGACATACACATCTGCAGTTGAAGCCAGAAGTTTACATACACTTATGAAGTGAATTTTAAAGACTTCACCCAAACCCCTCCACAGATTTTATACTAAAAAAGCATACATTTTGCATATTGTTTAAGTCATGTACTTTGTGCAGGGTAAAACTAATTTTTTCAAACAATGTTCAAAGACAGAATATTTCACATTTTATCGACTATGTCACAATTCCACATACTCTTTGTTAACTATGCCTTTAGATGACTTGGAAAATTCCAGAAAACGATGGAAAGCCTTTAAGCAATCAGACAATTAGCCTCATTGGAGCCAACATGTGGATGTATGTTAAGGCCTACCATCAAACCAAACTCACATCCTCTTTGCTTGACATTACACGAACATTCAAAAGAAATCAACCAAAAATTTGGGTAGGGGTTATATATCTATTGTGGACAACTATGTACTGGGCTTTATTTTTACATCAGAGAAGTACTTAATTATGACTATTGTTTGTGAAATGGGACATTTGAATTGCTGTATTTTTTTTCATTACAATTTAAATTTATTAGGAGGTACCCAAAATTGTCTCCAACTCCTCGACTCAGACTCCACAGCCCTGGTGCTGACGTTCAATGCTTATATCCTTTTTGACAGGCATAAAATCATATTTTTCGAAAGTGTTTTAGCCCAGCCATTTCTAAACCTCTCCCCAAGGAACCCCAGAACGTATGCATACTGTGCTGAACACAAGTTTGTGCAATAAATAATATCACTGCCACATACAGTTCTGCTAATCGCTATCAATACCTAATTAATTTGAATCAGGTGTAGCGTCATGGAATTTAATGATTATGTGGAATAACTGGAGTGCCTCAAGCAGAGGTCTGTTTTATTGTAACACTACTTCCTCAAGGAAATTTTCATTAGTGGGTGGTAATGGTATTTGTTGATAGCCATGAGGGGTTTGAGAGATGGCACCACTAATTAATTGTAGCAATAAATGATGAGTATCAAAACATCATTTTGGCTTTGGTGATGTAATCAAAAGATTAAGTGCGAGTGTGAGATGCAGGATGTAGCACCAGTCAAGAAAGAATCAGACTCACAAGGGTATAGAGGAAGGTGCACTTATGGTAAGAAATATAAAATATATATTCTTTAAATGTATTCTTTTGCCTGCCTTTACCAGGTAACTTGGCTAGTTTTGAATTAAAAACACATTCACAAAAGGCATTCAAATATTTTATTTATATCACATTTTGTAATTTGAAGGTCAGAATACTATTTGTTTTGCATTACAAGTACAAAGAATGTGAGAGATGAGGGAATGCATTTCCTTTGGGAGTGAGAGGAGAAGTCTCATAATAAGCTAAAGGCTGTGTTAGATTTACATCAAAAAGCAAATCACTGCCACTGCAAGTGAACCACAGTGCACGACTTACTACGTGATTGTTTCTATGTTTTAACACTAATTGAAAAACTACAAGTATAATACAGGGTGAGGGGGATTTTGGCAATCATGCAATGTAAAGAACACCAGAAAATGAACAGAAAAACTGTAAAGAAAGTAAAACACACATCATAGACAACTCTGTTGCAGTATGCCCCCTTGATAAATTAATTCAGTTTGCTTCAGGATTGGATGCCACTATGCCTATTAATTACAGAGTGGGTGATCGAGATTACTGATCTACTTACCCACTAATCTCAAAGGCAGGGGAAAAACCATGGTCTAAATATATAGCATTTTGACAAGCAAATAAATTCATTACATTTATATAGCTCTTTTCTCACTACTCAAAGCGCTATTACACAGGGAGGACCCTGGATGCAAATCCATGATCTCTTTACTGCACGGCTGTAGTGCTACCGCTGTGCCTCCTATGTGGTATAACAAATGTTACTGCCTGGGTAACAAGATTTAAAAAGGATTTTTCTTGGGTAGTTTAAAAGTTTTGCACAGTGCTGTACTTTGCTTTTTGAACTTTTGTTATAGCTGTATTTCTTTTCAGTATATTTCATGTTTTCCCTAAACAAAACACATCAGCTTCAATCATTTACTAAACATCATTTATTAACTGGCACATTTTCTTCTAGTATACATGCTGAAATTGTTGTGAAAAGACTTGACAATTCCCACCCCTAGTGTACAGTACATCCATTTTACCAAAATACTGAAAAGTGCAGATTCTTCCAGCACAGATATTTATGAAGACAATGAAACTTTGGGTGGATTATTACTTACACGTCTGTGACTCTGACTTTTGAGTATTAATAGATTTCTTCATTACATTTTTAAATGCCAAGATATGGCGATTTATCATTGCTCTAATAGAAAAGGCAAATCATAACAGTCCCAAAGTTATGCCAATGACAAATAAGAACTCCAGTTGCACACAGATGCAGGTTTTCAAGAACAAAATTCTTTGGTATGTTTTTTCGAGGCAAAGGTCTCAACTGCACATGCATCATTGGGGAAAAGCCTGGCTATTTTTTTTTGTTCTTTATTTCGCCTTATACAATTTCTTGTATTAGAAATTTGTTCGTTTTCACATACCCCTTGGGGTCAGAGCGCAGGGTCACCCATTGTACAGTATCCCTGGAGCAATTACAGGTTAAGGGTCTTGCTCAAGGGCCCAGCAAAGTAGGATCTCTTTTGGCAGTGATGGGGTTTCGAACCAGCAACCTTCTAGACACCAGCACTGATCCTTAGCTTCACAGCCACCACTCCGCCCCATTTGGAATAATATGGAATTTATTGTATCCCTATGGATATAAAGTCACCCCCAGCCAAATATGACTGAATTTCATTGACCCATGTTCTGATACATGAACAACAAACTGCTACTCACATAAGGATACCAACATAATATATATCAGATGTATTTTAAATCCCTCCAAACAGGGGAAAAAAAATTATAAAGAGACAGTATATTAAGCATGCTAAAATTGTTGAGAACTAAGCTCAACATTTAAAACATGCAGTGGTGGAGAGAAAGAAATAAAACACACAGCTTGCAACAACTTATTTAACTTGTTTTCTTGAATCTATGCTTACATAGCTAAAAAGAGATGGCACTACCAATAGCCTAGCCTGGAGTGGAACGATTACTTCAGAACTTTTAATGTGCAACTGAAGTAATCTGTGTTATTCAACTGATCATGAAATATGTACAATTGGTCTCATAATTTCTAGTCAAATGTTTGATGTGGTCCCCATTTTCAGGGCAATATAAAATTTGTTTCAGGTGCATACCACTCTACTGATCATCACTGAGAGGATTTTTAAACCTTGTTTGTTGTCTACCTGTTATCAATTTAATTGTTTGGATATGTCTATATAAGGTTCCACAGTTGACAGTGTGTATTTGGTTGGGAAATATCAAGCCCTGAGGTTCAAGGAAATGTTGTGATGCCCAGCATACTTTTTCTTGAACCGGGAACAGTGACAATCATAAACCAAGGATGAACTGGAAAATCAGGACACATAATACAGCAGGAGTATGTGTAAATGTGCAAAGTGATTTTTATTAGCAATCAGAATACCCAAAATACACACCTATGGAGAGGCCAGGGGATATCCACCAGTTGTTTTCATCCATTCTCACAGAGCACAATGTCAGAAAAATCCCAGAGCTAGGTGTCATGCCTTAACCAAGAAGACTCCAGGCTGCATTCACCGTCAAATGTGTTTTTACGAAGTACTGAGTAAAGAGTCCTAATACTTGTGCCAATGTGAAATTTCAGTTTTTAATGATTAATGAATTTGCAAAAATTTTTTCAAAAATTCTGTTTTCACATTGTCAGTCTGAAGTACTGACTTTTGTTTCATGTGGGGGAAAAATTAATTTATATGATTTTTACACAAGGCTGCAGCAGAACAAAATATGAAAAAGTAGAAAGGTCTGAAGTCTTTTCCTATGTAACAGCCAACATGTTTGCTTATTAGTCACCTGCACAAGAAGGGGAGATGGTAAGCTTTTGCCTCAGAGATCCAACACTGGGGGGTTTAAATCCTTGTGATTACCTACTTCTAGAGAAATTTTTGTCTTACATTGCCACAGACGTGTGTTCAGTTACTTATTGATTTCAATCTGGAATGGTTTATGTGGGTCTTGTGATAGCCTGGAATCCTATTCAGGATTAGTTCTTGCTCAGTGCTGCTTGGGTATTGATAGCTCTATCATTGTTAGTATTTGACATAAGGAGTGGTGTGATGTTTTAAGGCAGGTATCTGTAAAACCCTGAATATGGCTGTATATCATGGTATTTTTGAGTTGCGTGTGGAACAAATCAGTAAGAAATGGCAGAAAAGGTTGTTCTTACTAAACTTAACTGTTTTAAAGTGGACAAAAATTATATTGTCACTTTAAGTAAGTCAGTTATTTATTGAATGTGTTATTCAATGTACTTTTATATGCTGAATTAGGAATCAAAAACAGACAAAAAAATTGTCGAAAGTAATAGTAAATTTGATTGGTCTGCTGCATTATTCTCTTTATGAGTGTATCACAAAAAAGGCCAAGCTGAATCTGCCTGGCAGCAGCCATTAGCTTTGTCCAAAGTTACAATATAGGTTGCAGATTTAAGATTACTGAGACACAAAAGCTGTAGATTTAAGAACTCTTACTTCAAGTCCTGTAAGCATTCTGAATTCTAGTGGTTGGAGGAGCTCTGATGCACAGTGAGTTTTTTCAATTAACTTTTAGAATACAACATTCTTGCATGCAAAAAAATCTTGGTGTGTGACTGGATTGTAAAAACCATGTATCGTTTTATATTTGTGGAACTTTTTGATTTGGTACATTATTGCTAAAAAAAAAAATAAAAAAATTATATCCTTGTGGATAACAGTGTCCACCTAAACAAACTTAATTTAGGACTCCAATATGCTGACTAGAAAGCAACAACCCAAAATTCTTCTCTTGAATCAACATTAAGAAGATGAAACACAAAATTCACAGTACCTGTCACTTCTCACTTTGCGGAGGATCCTGTGATGTAACATATGTTACTATACCAGGTTCAGGAATATAAGCGTCATCACTATTCTTGTGGAAGATAGGGTTTGACTTTATTTTGAACCAGCCCCAGTGCACAAGGGCAAGACCAGTTCCCATAACAATCAAGACTCTGTAGTTTTTCCACACTCTGTGTAGACCCATAGTCTGTGTAGTACCTTAAGGAAAAAAAGGGAAATAAAATTATGGTTAAGTTAAAACCCACTGGCGAAAGATCATTCTCCAGCTACTTTGGCTGAAAATGCAACAAGGAGGGCACTGACAGTTTACAAATCATAAATCATTCTTCAATAAAGAATATATTAATAAAACTTTAGCTGTTAGTTAATCAAAGCTCAAAAGGGATTAATGAAAAGACATACTGTACATAATATTCCGAAGCAACGTTTGCACTGATTTGTGTTTTTTGTATCTGACACCCTCATACACCTTTATCGTGAGAGCATCCCTTACCTACAATGGAGTGTTTGATCAGAAGAAAATATGAAGCTGGTTTTAAATTAAACGTCATTGAAGTAGTGAAAGAAATTGGAAACTGTGCTGCTGCAACAAAATTCAATGCGTCTAAGAAACTGATGTGAGATTGGAGGAGGCAAGAACATATTAAAAAAAAAAAAAATTTTTAATTAAGCGTTGCATTTTTGAATGGGGCGTATAAGTCGGGGTCTGATTTTAAGATCGATTTTTCTGATTTTAAGACCCGAATTATACGTAAGTATATACGGTATAATAAATATTTATGATAGTGCTCACATATTCACTTTATAAAATAACTCCAGGATAACCAGAAAAGCTTAAGAGTAACAGAGGCAGCATACGTGAGCATCATGCTGTGGCTACACTTTATAAGAATATAAGAAACATTTTTGTTTGACAAAGCCCACTCCAATCAGCCCCAACATACTGTAGTTCATCATCTTTTAATTCTCTTACTTTGAAAGCTGTTGATACTTTCAGGATCTCAATATACTACAATATAGTAAAGTATTAGGTAATCTAACAAACAGTAAATGGATAGAAACACAAATAAACCTATTTTACTCCTTCAAGTGGAGTATAGTGCGCAACATTGCAAAACATGCTCCCTTTTTTAAACAAGAAGCCATATAAACACATACATAGTGTTGTACAAGTCTTAAGTATTTGTTATAAAATGTGGAGCAAAGTGGAAATGCATTCAAAAATAATGCCAGAAACAGATTTTATTAGTCAAACTTCCTACAAAGTGCAGGAAACAAAAAAATTGAAATCAAAATTTGGTGTGACCACCCCAGACATTTTCTTATGTCCACATTCAGGCAGGTTCTGAAGGTCCCTCAATAAGCAGAGTTCAGCAGTTTAACAACTTGATGGAAGTAGTGGTTTCAGAGCCTGTTGGTCAGGGGACATGATGCTGTGGTATTGTCTGCCTGAAGGTAATAATATCAATGATGACTGGGTTACTCATTATTTTCCAAGACTAGGCTTGGTCGGTAATACGGTAATATGGTATCCCGCTGGATCTAAAAATAGCAACGGTATCAGTTTCAATACAGTTATACCGTCATAAAACAATGCACTTATATAGGAGACAAGGATTAAATATTAAATATAATTTATTTAATGCCTAAAAATGCGTATGCGTGGTTGTCATCACGTGACAGCGTGGAGGAGAAAGAGAGAGGTGAGGAAAGATGGCGAGTCGTGCACCAAGTGACCTGGTCTCGAAAAAGAACACAATTTCTGCAGTTTGGCAGTATTTCGGGTTTCGACCGAACAAGAAGGGAGAGGCGGTAAATACGGACGAGGCAATTTGCAAATTGTGCAACAAAAAGGTGACCGCGAGAGATGGAAATACCTCGAACCTAAGGTCGCATATACGAAACCACCATCCACTCACTGCTGCGACCCACTGGACCCGAGTTCACTCAGTGCAACAGTTTCAACGCCTCCCAATGCAGGACCAACAACATCTAAGTCCACCGCCAGTACGCAGCCGACAATAATGGGGGCCTTCGGGAAAGCAAGTACAAAAGGGACAGTGTCCGTTGGAAAACCTGTACTGATGCAGTGACAAAATACTTGGCGAAGGAAATGGTCTCTTTCCACACAGCGGAAAAAAAGTCCTTTACGGACATGGTAAAGGTCCTAGATGCCCAGTACGAGCTGCTTGGACGGAAATATTTCTCACAAACAGCCGTCCCACATTTATATAGTAAAGTTAGAGACAATGTTCAAGTGCTGCTGTCAGCAGCAGACAGTTATTCCTTAACAACTGACATGTGGTCATCAGTTAACATGACACCATATATGTCTCTGACTGTCCATACTATTACACCTGACTGGAAACTTGAATCCAAATGCCTCCAAACTATGTATTTTCGTGAGAGTTATACAGCGGACAATCTTGCTGCTGCACTCAGAGCTGCACTTCAGGAATGGCAACTTGACGAGAAAAAACTTTCAGCCATAACCACTGACAACGATGCCAACATTCATGTCGCAATCAGGTCCCTGCATTGGCCGTGGCTATACTGCTTCGGTCACAATCTAAACTTGGCTGTCACAAATGGATTGCATGACCAGAGGCAAAAAAACGAGCGCGCCCTCGGACTATGCCGTAATATTGTCGGGGCCTTTTCACACAGCTGGCAACGTAAGCATGAACTCCACAAGAAGCAAGTGGACTTGGGACTCCCAAAACATAGTCTCATAACGGTAAGCATAAAACGTGCAGAGAGTTCCTCAGTGGCAGGGACTCAAATATAAAAAAAGGGGCATATATATATATATATATATATATATACATATGCTTTGCATCACATAAATAAATTATATTGAAAAGTAGGCTATATTAAAATAGAAAACCATTTTTTAAATTGTAATTTTTTTCCCGTATTTTTTATCAAATAAATGCAGGCTTGATGCGCATAAGGGACTTATTTAGCCTAAAATAAATGTGCATGCAAATTTGACCAAATGGAATAATATACATTAATGGACTTATTTATTTATGCATTCATTCGTTTATTTAGGACTATTTATTCATTCATTCGTTTATTTAGGCCAATTCATTCATTCATTCGTTAAATGAATGAATAAATAGGCCTAAATAAATAAATTTCGTTTATTTAGGCCTGTTCATTCATTCATTTGTTTATTTATGCCTATTTATTCATTCATTCATTTATTTATGCCTATTTATTCATTCATTTGTTTATTTAGGCCTATTCATTCATTTAATCGTTTATTCATCATTCATTAATTAATTCATCCATTCATCCGTCGGCAGGACTGCACAACTCGCTGGGGCTCCAAACTGGCAATGGTGGAGCGCATCCTCGAGCAGGCCCAAGCGATCAGACACGTCCTGTCTGATGACAGAAGGAGCAGCCTGTCCCTGACCTGGCAGGACATGGACGTCTTGAAAGCTGTTCACGAAGCACTGAAACCAGTTGGTGACTTCACTGATATTTTGTCAGGAGAAAATTATGTGACCAGTTCCTGTATCTTCCCCATACTACAGCTCTGCAAGGACAATGTGTTGGCTGCGTCAGAAAATGACCTCCAGCTAACAAAGTCAATCAAAACTGGAATTCTAACAAAGCTGGAGGCCAAGTATGAATCCAATTCAGTGCGCAAAATATTGCGAAAATGCACTTTCCTCGACCCTCGTTACCCTGGAGGATATGAGACGGATGACAACGCATTGGCCGAGACCAAGGCTGAATTACAGGCTAAGATTGTGAGCTTAGAGGCAGTGGGTCCAGTGGCCATCAGAGTGGAAGAGGGAGAGGCGCAACCTGCACCCTCACGAAAAAAGATGACTCTGGGAAGTATGCTGCAAAAAAAATCTGATGCAATGGCAGGTCCTGTCGGCATTGGCACCGTAGAGGACCGAGTTGGAGCTGAAATAACAGCCTACTGTTTGGAGCCAGTTACTCAAGGAGACGAGGACCCACTTCTCTGGTGGAAAAATGCTGCCGGGTGTTTTCCCCAGATGTCGCGAGTGGCACGAAAGTACCTGTGCGTCTGTGCCACAAGCACACCATCGGAGCGGGTTTTCAGCACCACAGGTAAAGTTGTCGGTCCACAACGTGCCCTGTTAAAGCCGGACAAAGTAAACATGCTAGTTTTTCTAGCGAAAAATCTTGGCTAGATTGATGCCACTTGCCATTCGCTCCTATTTGCACTGTGTTTATTTTTATTTATTTAATTGATTCAGGTATTTTTATTTGGTTTACATTAAAAACAATATTGGAAAGAAGACTGGAAAGAAGTTTTTGTTTAGGACTATTGCTTTGCAATACTTTTTATAATATGGATGATGTTAACGTTAATTCAACTCTGGTTGACTGTTGTGGGTCTATTTGCACTTTTTTATAAGCTGCTCTTCTTTGTTATTAAAAGTTGTTCAGGCGGTGTGATTTAATTTAATTGATTTGTGTAAGCGTCTCCGTGTGAAAACTGTTCTGGATGTTTATGTTAATTTAATTCTGTTTGACTGTTGTATTTGCACTTTTTTATAAACTGCTATTTGCTGCTAATAAAAGTTGTTAATATTGTTCTGCATGTTATTTTGTTATTGTTTCAGTATTAGTTTTTGATATTCAGTTTCTGAACG
Organism: Polypterus bichir lapradei; assembly: GCA_026402145.1. Lineage (NCBI taxonomy): Eukaryota > Metazoa > Chordata > Cladistia > Polypteriformes > Polypteridae > Polypterus > Polypterus bichir. Next base: position 24,229,641 of record JANRMT010062825.1, on the reverse strand, counting down.
GTTTAGGCACAAGCCAACAGTTTGGTGACGCTGTCTGAGCCTTACGTCACAATTTTTTTATTATTCATGGTAATACCGTATACCGAGGTAAAATAGGGAGGAGGTTTGACGGTATCAAAATTTGGATACCGCCCAACCTTATCCAAGACACAGACTAATATATGCGTTGTGTAGATTAGAAACCTCACCATCAATAATTGGTAGGGCAGAACACACTACCTACCCTCTGCTAAGCTTTGCGGCTGATATGGGAACTTCACTGCCCTCAGACAATGATGTTAGGATGCTATCAATAGATGGACAGATTGAAAAGGACAGTCAAACACGGCAGGTATAAAATGATCCGAGGGTGTGTGGGTTTCATGCCAAGCTTCAATCTACACCACTTATCCGGTATGATCAGTCCATGTAAGAGCCTCAATGATATGCACACTAAGGAACTTAAAACTGCCCATCTGCTCCACAGTGGTCCCAGTGTCTGTTATAGAGGAGTGTATGCCTTCATGCCTACTGAAGGTCACTATAATCTCTTTGGTCTTGGCCAATTTGAAGGAGAGTTTACCTAATACAACTTGGTCAGGGTGCTGATTTCCTCTTTGTATTTAGCCTTGTCTCGGAGGGTGGAAGACCCATCACCGTTGAGTCATCAGCAAACTTCACACTGATGTTAGACCTACCTTTTGCTTTTCATGCATGTGTGTTTGTAGCGGGAATACAGGAGAGGTCATAGTAATTATCTCTGGAACACTCCCGTGTTGACAGGGAGTCATGCCACCCATTCTGCCCACCTGGCACTGATCCAACAGGAAACTTATCACCTAGCTGCACATAGTACTGTTCTGATCCAATGCGCTAAGCAAGCAATTATAGTATTAAATTCTGAAATGCAATGTACAAACAGTATCTTACATATGATCCTAGCCTGATAAATTTAATTAAAATAAGAGCAGATAGTTGAATCCAACCAAACCAAAAAAATGGCTCTTCCTGTTTGCGGCGTCAGCAGAAATAATCAAATCAACCAAAGCTGGGCTCTGGGCACAACCAACACACACTTACAGTTTTTGAAAGTTCAGAAATAAATGCAGAGGATGATTTAGGCAGAAAATGATATGACACGGATCGTTAACGGAGTCTGTTGTTAAATCAGACTAAACAGAAACATTACTTTAACTGCGGCGAGGAAAATAAACCACAGCCACAATCCACAAGTTAGCAGGTCATTCAATAATGAAACCTGAGCAACGGAGAAGCGGCCATGAAGACAGCGTAGCAGGACTTTCAAATCCCAGACATGAAAATTGTGCGCCTTACACCGAATAGTGACGACCTCACAAAACACAGAAATTCAATAAAACCTTTGAAAGGTGCGGCTTTAGGTACATACAAGCACTTTTGACACGAAATATATAACGGGAGTCGAAGGAGATCCAGCCAGCGTGACTACCCTGATCATTATGAACACCTTTACACCAAACGGCTTCATTACGCTAAAGCAGGTAATATCTCAAAAAAACATTGCCGGAGAAAGTAAGTCATTTATGACGCATGATAAAACAAACGTGGATAATCACAATATAGGAAGGACGGCGAACCTAGTTAACACACTTTCCAAATTTGAATAAAGATTAGAAACAGACTAAACAGAAACTTAAAATTATATTTAACCTTCAAATTACCACACCACTCCAGAGAACAGCCATGTCGGATTCTTAGCTGTCTTCCCAACTGCCAGTTTAAATAACTGATGTACTGAGTCGAGAAGATCTGCGGTAGAATACCTCGTGTAGTCCCCGGGCCTAGCTGTACCTTTCATACCGATTCAGAAAATTAGTTTACAGTGTCCCACCAGAGGCAGCCGCGTTGTCATGACTACCGCTTTGGCTGACGCCTGGGTCCTTACCTCTTGACCACGTGACAGTTTCAAATCAGCCTGGCGGAAATTCGTAATGCGCTACTGACGTTTTGTCTGAAAATAACTGCTTTGAATTTATGTATATACATTTTTAAATGTCTTTTTTAGTTTTTGTTTGTTGATTTTAACTTCAGACTTGATCGATTTACAGCAGTTCTCACATTTGACGGTAAGGGTAATTTTCACGTGATTTAAGAGTCTTTTTTTCGTCGCTTTTCGCAGTAATTGAATGGCATTGCAAATTATGAACACTTTAAAAAGATAAGTTCTGAAAAATGTGCAAAACATAAATGTTTCTTTTTAAGGTTTTTGGAAATGTATATTAGTGTCAAACTTAAGTTTTTTGATTGGTAGTACAATGTTTCATGAGGGTTAGAGAGAGATTTATTTGTCCCTTGGGATAAATTTGTTTGTTTTTTTTTTTACAGACGCCCGATAAATAACTATGTATTATTATATTATGACAAACAACAAACAAGTAAAACCCTCTCATATGTATTCAGAAATTAAAATACGCATATAGGTACATTGCGAATTTCGGATGAGCGTACATTTGCAGGGACGTGGCTCTTCATTGCAGCTACGGGCACACAGGAAAAAAAAAAAACATACCATAAAAATGATGTTAAGTAATAAACTCTCTGGTAAAGTAAATAATTCATAAGGATTCTGTGTTGGTTAAGTTGCAAAGGGCTTGATTCGGTAAAGTAGCCCCAAACCATAACATTTCCACCAACCATGCCTTGCAGTTGATATCGGGTTTTTCATGTCAGGTGCCGTCTTTGGTTTTCAGCAAACATGCCTTCTGATATTGTGGCCAAATAAACTGTCTCTGCCTCCTCTGTCCAAAACGCATTGTCCCAGAAGTCCTGGGGCCTAATGTATTAACGGTCTGTACGCCCGTTCCCACGCTCATTTCGAGATGTATAAAAACTGAACTTGGCGTTAAGCCATGCACCTTCTCACACCAGCCTTACCCTGTGCGTACGCAAGTTTCCACGTGGAATGGCCAAACTGTTCCAGATACCATAGCTGCTTTAGCGTTGTTATGCTCAGTGCACCACCACAGAGTATTTAACCCACTGCATCTGAGTGTGGAATCACAGCTGTATGGCAGGCTGTGTGGAGAGCACTGAGGATTATCGGGATACAGCATCTGCCCTGGTGAACATTTATAGCACATGCTGCCTCAGCCATGCACAGTCTATTTGAACTTCGCCCATTCGGCAAACACTTCAGAGCCTTTCCTGCATGAACCTCTAGGTTCAGAAACAGTTTCATCCCTAAAGCGGTAAACACACTCAATCTGTCCATTAAGTGATCCCGGTAGAACTGTTTATACTTAGAATTACAATAATCTCACTGTAAACATGCACAACCTGAGCCACTTTATGAACTATTTGCACTATCTGCACTATATGTACATGTATATTGTACTTATGCTTTCATATTGTATATTATTCACTTTTTTATTGTATTATTATTATTATTGCTAATCATTTTATAGGAAAACCCCATGCTCGCTTTGCTCAACAACCCCCCTTTTCTGCACTACGCACCAGCTGCTTTGTGTCTCTGCTGCTCATGTTGTGAAGAGGGGGGCTGAACGCAACCCAAGGAGACACGGTCGCTTCTCCGAAACCCCCTCTTAAACGGTCATACAATGGGAAACAAATACAGTTTTTTTTTTTTTTAAAAACCACCTCTTTGCTAGGTCATCTGCTGGCTTGCTGCTGCCGTGCCACATGATCTGCATCTCGCACGGCGCTGCAAACATTTAAAAGCCTGTACAACAGCTGTCTTTCTCATCTACTTTGTCTTTTATTTCTGGCCTCGGGCGTGGTTCATTGTCTTGGCACAAAGTCTCTTCTCGTGGGACGTGAGTTCTTGATATTTTTTAGTTTATAATTTAAAAATGGAATAAGAGTCTGAAAATCTAACAACATTACATTAAAGTTTCGATGAATTCTGAAAAGAATATTACCAAACATTTATATGTAGGTTTTAAAATAAGCCCGATTTAAAGCATGACAAAAACGTGACATTAAAACGTCACATAAAATTGTTGCACAAAATCGT
>JANRMT010062825.1:24123723-24225247 GCA_026402145.1 Polypterus bichir lapradei | reverse complement strand
ATATACAGTATATATATATATATATATATACAGTATATATATATATATATAGAGAGAGAGAGTAGATAAGTTTATGGAGGATTTGCATATTGAATCTCATTGTACCATACAATAACAATAAAGGAATTCAATTCAATAGAAGTGTGTATGTACAGATGAGGACCACTAGCTTCTAAGTTGATTTAGATTTCCAAGAGTTATCTTTTTGGAGCTCTTGATATTATTTTTAATATGAACTGCATTAAAGTATGTATATTACATTATACAGATAATTTTTTTAGCTTAATTTAAATAATGTGGCTGGCGCCCCGTCCAGGGATTGTTCCTGCCTCACTCTGTATGCTTGCTGGGACTGGATGGATAGATGGATGGAATAATTTAAACATGTACTATGAAGATATTTTAATGTTCCTTAAAAGTTCTGAAAAATCGGAGTTCTAAGCTTAAAGATGGCTTGACATTTATTAAAGAGCTTATTGTTTGGCGATTGGTTATGTGAAGAAAGAAAAGGAAGGACAGGAATTAGGGGTTGGTATGTTTGAAAGAGACAGTACTGCTGCATTAAATTATTTCATCAAGGGTGTCTCACACGGCGCAGCACGCATCTTGCGTGAGGCAGGAACAATCTCTGGAAGGGAAGCCAGCTCATTGCTACCACTGTGCCCCCAAGTTTAATACATGGTTTAATCCATTTCATCATGAAAATGAAATCAAGCATACATCTTAGTATTTTAATTGTTCAGAGCACTGTAATATCATGAATGTAATGTATTCTGTGTCCTGGTGGTGTAAGAGAAAGCCCATTTAAGAAGCACTTAGTGAATCACACACATAGAGCATATGCAGTACACAGCATTTAACATGTTACTTTAGTTACGAAGGGATGTAACAAACTCTAGTAAACTTAACATTGAATTTAAGATTAAGTTTACAACATTCTTCTTTAGTTAAAAAATAAACTATGAGATTAAAGTGGACATTTCAACCTTTTTTTTCACTGCATCCCTATTTTTTTTTATTTTCTCTGTACCCTAATACGCTTCCGTATGACAGTCAGATGGTGGACTATGACTCGCCTTTTCATGTTGACTTTGATATCTGACCACTTCTTTTTTTATTTTGGGCACTGTGTGACTTTCTGAACTTGAACTTCCGAGTTTCTCTGTCACTCTATGTCGCTCGATCAACTTCCTTTTGTTGTTTATACCACTGCTTAAGCCAACAAATAGTACGTTTTCCCTTGCCTCCACTTTGTATTCGCAGAAATTCTGTTTTTTTCAGGTGCTTTTGCCATTGTCTTTAACTAAACACTAAATGGGGAAGGTGATATGTATATTGATTTGCATAATAAAATATGCAAAATTCTGGGAGGAGTCGGGGTGGAACAGCAGGCACGTGCAAAGTGTGTGGAAGCACGGTTTTGTGCATCTGATTTTTTTTTTTTTTTGTGCCTACTCACATTTCCACTTTTGTCCATATGCCATGTTTTAGTGTGAGTTCTACGCACTGCATTATGCATAAGGCCCCTGGTCTTTGCCTAGGTCAGTGGTTGGCAAACTCATTAGTCAAAAGAGCCAAAGATCAGCAGTACAAGGATTAAGATTTCTTTTGAGTGCCAAATTTCTTTCAAAGAACCATGTTTTTAGGAATCGGTTTAAACTAGCTACTAACATTAAATAAAATCAGATATCATAATAATAACAATCTTATTTATTGACAAAAAATATTTTTTACATTCAAATAAAATTATGATAAAACATGCATTTAATATGAACAATGACCTTGCATTTTCTTGAAAAGTTTGGATAAGTCAGGTTTGTATGTCGTTGTTTTTAATTTCAAGCAGGATTCCAGGTTCTCATCAATAAGACGATTTCTCTTTTGTACTTTTGATAAGGTTCATGCTTGAAAAAGATTGTTCACATGAATATGTAGAGCCAAAGAGTGAAAGAACAGCAAATGCTAGTTTTTTTAACTGATCATATGAGTCAGGAATACTATTCCAGGTGTTGAAAATGATCATGTCTTCCTTCTCCAGGGGCTCATGTATAAACGGTGTGTACGCACAGAAATGTTGCGTAAGAACTTTTCCACGTTCAAATCACGATGTGTACAACCTACACTTGGCGTAAAGCCACGCACTTGTCCACAGTTCCTCATAAACTGTCGTACGCAAGTTCTCCGCTCGGTTTTGCAGACTGGCAGCACCCAGCGTCAAAGCAATGCTACTGTTCCTGTGTGGTTACTCCTTATTTTCCTGACGCGGCTTTATAAATACACTGAAACTAACCGCATATTGTTTATTAATGTAATGCATCTGATTGTAATTAACTTGTAACAATATAATGGTCCAGGGAATAGCCATAGTATTCCAAATACCATAACTGCTTTAGCGTTGTTACTCTCACTGCACCTTCTTCTTCTTTCAGCTGCTTCCGTTAGGAGTTGCCACAGCGGATCATCTTTTTCCATATTACTCTCACTGCACCGCTCCGGGTATTTATATAACTGTATATGAGTGGGAATCACAGCAGCAGCTGATCGGAAAGAGAATTATCGCTATGCAGCATCAAGCCCACGCTAAATCAGCCACGGCAAAACGTTTCAAAGTCTGTCCTGTGGACATTGCGGTTCAGAAACAGTTTCATCCCAAGAACTTTAAACGCACTTAATCAATTGCTCCTTGTAGAACTGTTTGTACTTATAAGTACAATTACCTCACTGTAAACTTGCACTACAGTTATAATATTGCACAACCTGAGCCACTTTATAAAGCGCATATTTACTATATGATGACAATATCATTTTTAAGATGAAATGCAGCAAAATGTATTATATTATACAGGTAAAACTTTAACTTCATTTAAATAATCTATCAGTAATGTCCAAAGTCCGGCCCGCGGGCCAGTTGCGGCCCGTCCTTTACTTCCATACGGCCCCCAGAGACACGGCTGAGCAATGTCTTTCTCTGTGTCTGAGCCATCGCACATCCCCGCCCCCGCTCTTTTCTTTGTGCCTGGCGCCGCCTACGACGCGGGAATGCAGAAGGATTTGAAATCTGCATTCCTTCTCTTACCACGCAGCCACCTGTAGCCCCATGTAGAGTTGACCGAGGAGGTCTACTTCCTGTTTTAGTAAGTGCAATTTTATCCGTAAAGCCCTGTTGCTTCATATATATGTATATAATGTAATAAAAAAAGTCCAGAAAGCAGCGCCGAGAGGTAGAAGGGGAGGGGCGGCGCCAGGACCTCCGATAACAGTGCGTCCTTCCTTATCCTCTGCCCCGCCCGCCCCCTTCTACCTCTCGCTGCTGTTTCCTGGACTTTTTTAAAAGTGATTTGGATAATATCAATGGCGCTGGAGAATGGCGCTGCAATTCTTATTTATTTGATCACTTTGTATGCGCTGATTGTTTTTTTTTTCCTTTATTACAGCCACCTGTATGGTGTTGAATCCACTGTGAGGAAGCAATTCTGTATGCACAGCGAGACATGACCTTGATTTCCCTTTTTATTCGTCTTTGTTGCAACATAGAAGCGTCACTTATCCTTGTGCTGCGTCCTCATTGCGCACATCTATTAGTGCTCGGGCAAACACACTTAGGGCTTGGGTGAACATACTTGAACCAAAACCTCTGGCACTGCGCTCATAATTTCTCCCCCTTCTGGCCAATTTCTAAAATGGCGACTGTAAATAAGAGAAGAAAAGTTGACAGTGAGGGCCGACGTTTCCAAGATAGATGGAAAGTAGAATATTTCTTCACTGAAATACGGAATTTACTTACTTTAACAAGAACCACGTGAGGACAAGACTAAGTGACTCTCACCTGCGTGACATTTTGCGTATCAAAACCAGTGCCTTTGAAACAGACCTAGCCTATGTGCTGAAGTCCAGATCTCAGTTTCACCCTTCACATTAGTGGAGGCCATTTTTTTCAATAGAGATGAATACATGATAAAAAAATCTCAGTTAATGTTAGTTGTGTTCCTGGCATATATTTCAGCATCCTGTGTTGTTTTTTTTCATCTGGCCTTTAAATATGAAAGGCAGAGTGATTTTACTACTGTTTAGAATTGTAATTCAAATCGTTTGCAATAAAGTTTACATAAAATAGTTCATTTGTACTTAATTTTAAATGTCAGGCAAAATGGTCGGCCCTCGCGCATGTTCACTTCATCAAGTCTGGCCCTCTTTGAAAAAAGTTTGGACACCACTGATCTATATTCTTCACTGGGACTGGCGTGAAGGACAGAATAATTAAACATGTACTACGAAAATAGTTCAATGTTCCTTAAACGTTTTGAAGAATCTGCGCTCTAAGCTTACAGATGGCTTAATGTCTATTACAGAGCTGATTGTGTGACGATCGGTTACTTGGAGAAAGAAAAGCAGGGACTGCAGGGGCGGCCACGCCAATATATATTGAATATAAAACAGAAAGAGAAAATAACGACACAGCTAAAAACGCAGCGGCAAATTTCGACAAAAGTTAAACGCTTATGTCATGAGCACGAGGCGGCTATGGACGTGGCCATCCACCGTGCATAAGATACCATATTGACATTGGCGGGCGAAGGGGCCACCGATTCTTTCTCTGCCCAGGGCCACCACAAACCTAGAGCCGCCCATGTGTACTGCTGCAATAAATAATTTCATCGAAGGTCGCGCATAATCACTGCGCAGTCAAACCCATGTTTAATAACGTGCTTTAACTCCTATCATCATGACAATGATATCACGGATACATCTCAGTATTTTAGTTATTCAGAGAGCTGTAATATCACGAATGTAATGGATTCTGTGTCCAGTCGAAGGATTCGACTTAGTGATTCACACACATAGAACACATAGAAGATCACATGCAAAACAAAGCATTTAACGTGCTACTTTAATTACGATGTGATTTGAGAAACTGGTTAATTAAATGATTTTAAGATGACGTTTATGATCTACTTTAATGACAAACTACATGATTAAAGTGGAAATTTCAAAATTGAAGTTGACATTTCGTGCTTTTTTCCCCACTGTGTGCCTTTTTTTCCCTCTGTACTCTAATAAGCTTTCATATGACACTCAGACGGTGGGCTATGACTCGCCTTTTCTCGGCGACTTTGATATCAGAGCTTTCAAGTTTCTCCAACACGCTATGTCACTCGATCAACTTCCTTTTGTTGATTATACCACGGTTTAATTAAACAAATAGTATGTTTTTCCTTTGCCTCAACTTGGTATTCGCTGAAATTCTTATATTTCCCCCCGTGCTTTTCCGATTGTCTTTTCACAGAAGGCTAAGCTTAAGGGCGATTTATATTGATTTGCATATTCAAAGAGGCGTAATTCTGGGAGGAGTTGGGGCGGGACAAAAGGCGTGTGCACGAGCGTTACTTTTCACACTGACCGGGAAAGGCGTGTGCACGAGCGTTACTTTTCACACTGACCGGGATTTATGTAGCGGAAGCGGAAAATAAACTACGTGATTAAAGTGCAAATGCCAATACCACGGTTTATTTTGAACAAATAGTATGTTTTTCCTTTGCCTCCACTTGGTATTCGCTGAAATTCTTATATTTTCCCCCGTGCTTTTCCCATTGTCTTTTCATAGAAGGCTGAGCTTAAGAGCGATTTATATTGATTTGCATATTCAAAGAGGCGTAATTCTGGAAGGAATTGGGGCGTTACATAAAGCGCGTGCACGAGCGTTACTTTTCACGCTGCTCGGGATTTATGTAGCGGAAGAACGTGGAAGTTGGAGTACGCACAGATTCCTGCATCTGGATTTTTCTGTGCGTAAGCACTTTTCGGCTTTTGTGCTTACGCCATGTTATAGTGCGAGTTCTACGCACGGCGTTATACATGAGGCCCCTGGTCTTTCAAAGCAGACCACTTGTGCTGTGAGCTAAAATCACATTTATTTTTCTCCAATTTTTCCAGATCAGCATTAAGGCGTTCAAATTTTGAGCTCCATAATTCTTTGTTTTTTAACTCCAGTAATTGCTTTCAAAAGCACCAATGTCAATATTAAAAATAGAAAATTAAATTCTGTTACATCAGTACTGAGAGTTTTTTAACAAAGGCTAACGTAGCCATGCTATTTCTGAATTCCTGAAACCTTAGTAGAAAAGCTTCCCTCATATTTAAAATTGCTGTTTTGAAATAGTAAATGTCAATTACCGAGTTATTTTCTTGGCGATGTTTCAGCAGGCTACGAAAATGAATTAATGTTTCTCTTTCAAAATCTTGGGCAAAAAGGGATAATTTGTTTTCGAATGAAATGACTTCTTCCAACATCAAAAAAATTGTTTCCTTTCTCCTGTAGTTTACGATTAAGATTATTTAGATGAGATGTAACGTCTACCATTAAATAAAAATTTTGATTCCATTAATCGTCCGTTAGTTCAGGATAGTCAACACCCTTCTCAAGGAGAAATGCTTTAATTTCTAATAATAAGGAAGCGAAACGTTTTAAAACGTTTCCTCTTCAAAGTCACCGTACCTTATTATGCAGCAGAAGATCTGCGTACTCACTCTCCATTTCAACTAAAAATTCTTTAAATTGGCGATGATAAAGAGCTTTAGCTACAATTGTGTTGACAATCTTGATCACCAATTCCATAACATTGCAAATTTCTTCTGGAAATGTCTGTGCACAAAGCGCTTCTTGATGAATGATGCAATGGTAAACAAGTATCTCGTGATTAATTTTTTCATTCAAAATAGAAACAAAACATTTTCTCACTCCGGTCATACTTTTTGCCCCATCTGTTGAAATTGAAACAATTTTATCGAGTGGAATATGATGTTTCTCCATGCATTCAATGACAGCATTTGCAATATCCTCGCCACGTGTTTGACCTTTCAGTGGCAATAATCCTAAAAGTTCTTCTTTAGGACCCGTAGACGAAATAAATCGGACAAAAAGTGAAACTTGCGCTGTGTCATTTATGTCACAAGACTCGTCAATAGCTATTGGTAAAGCTGAAACCAATTTAAGATCTTCGATTTGCTGATTGGTTATATTCAAAGACATTTTGACTGTCCGATCTTTTACTGTTTTAGCAGACAGTGGTAACTCTTTAATTTTTTTAAGAATTTCTGCCTTGTTCTTAAAATCCCGGAATAGCTTTTCAGATGCATTTATAAAACAACTTTTAATGTACTCACTGTCTGTGTATGGTTTGCCTCTCTTAGCAATCTCTTGACTAACAATAAATTTTGCAATATTAACATTGTTGGAAGATTGCACCCAATAATTAAATACAGAACTTGATTTTTCTTGACTCTTCTTAAGTTCCTCAACTGCTTTCTTCCTCGCATCACCGGCGGGATATTTACTGCCAAATGGCACGTGTTTAGTTGTAAAGTGTCTCTCCAAATTTGATTTCTTGTTATGCGCCAATTTTTCTTGACAAATAAGACAGGTCGGAAGGCCATTTGAGTTTTGTGTAAACGCGAACGATTCGGTCCATTCAACTTTAAATTCACTGTTCTCGTCTTCCGTTTTTCTTTGCTTCTTCTTTGTAGCCATGTCAAATAGATGGCACCTAAAAACATGTTTTGTGTTATAACAATAAAAGCAGCAACACAAAGTTAGAACAACTTATTAAATTGATGCCAAAAACACCTGTGAGATCTGCAGCTGGTTGAAAGATATAAGTAGCTTAATGCGCTTAAGGTACTCTCGTCGCTCGCGTGAGACTTTTCAGCACGCCAGGCACTGACCACTGTACACACTGACGGGCAAGCTGTGACTGGCTCGCTCTCGCTCAACTCGTGCGTTAGTCGCGTGTGCCTTCTCCGCGCCGCATACCCCGCGCCCGCTTGCGCTGCGTCAACCCGACTGACACCCCGCTCGCCCGCACGTAGTCGAAATCGATTCGTCGCAGAGCCGCACTCAAGTGGCTAAAGAGCCGCGGTTTGCCGACCACTGGCCTAGGTGATCACTTGCAAACTTTAGTCTTGTCCTGATGTTCTTTTTGCTTCCTGCTGGCCAACCTCCCATGGAGATCTAATTTGTGCAGGCTTTTTCTGATGGTAGACAGCTGCACTTCGATATCAACAGTAGCAAGAGTTACCTGTAGGTTCCATGATAAAGTGTTTTTTAGAAACTTCTTTCAGCATCCTGTGTTCTGCTGTCGGGCTAAACTTGCTGTAATGGCCTGGCCTGGACAAGTTGGCAGTTGTTTGATATCTTCTTCACTTGTAGAAGATCTTCAGGACAGTGGAATGGTTGATTTCCAGTGGTTTGGAGATCTTTTTAAATCTCTTCTCAGACTCATATGTATCTAAAACCTTCTTTAGGAAGGTTTCAGGAAGCATTTTCAGTCTCGGCATGGTGATGATGCACACTTTAACAAAGAACAAACCATACTAAATATCTTTCGGTTTAAATAAGACCTGTTCAGACAAGATCCCCATCAGATGGTGTTCTAATCATTTGCTTCTGTTCTGGTGCATCTGATTCTAATTTTAGGTATTTGAGGTAGTGCTAAATGTAGGGGTCTAGTACTCTGGCTATTTTTAAATGTGCTTTATAAATTAAACCTTTTTTTACATGCCTGAACATTTTTGACATTAAGTTATGCAAGAGCACCATCTACTGGTAGCATTTGGAAAAGACTTGTTTGACTTTTTTACTACATTGACTGTCAATGGGATATTTTCCATCTGCCCTCCAAGTGACTAAACAAATAATTCAAAGTAAGTCAAATGATAGAGGACCTTTAGTATATGGTTATACAATATGGTCTTCTTTTTACAGCCTTCAAGCAACTTTAAATCTATTTAATTTTTATGAAGTGGTTTAACATCATGTGCCAATGCATTGCAATTTACAACACACTTGTGATTCCAAAGCAGTATGAAACTGACAAATGCATGAAAATAATAAAATTCATATTGTACAAAACGCAGAAGCAAGATAGGCAGCTTTTCCAAGATCCCCCATCAACAGCAGGGAAAACTGTACAGCAGTATAGAAATAAGCTAAAAAATCCATTACAACAAAAGCTAGACAAAGTAATACGCAAAGAACAGTTACAGAAAGTAAGATAAAAAATGTGTTGCTTCAGTTCAAATGTTCCCAAATCCTTATAATAACTGGATTTTGCAGAAGACTGAACTGTAAGGCTTTCTTTTGAAAGGCTCAAATTAGTTTGGCAGTTCTAATATTTTAGAGGAAGAAGCTGCAGTAGTGTTGAGTCTAGTCTGAGGAGGAGTGTGAGCAGATTTCCAGCCCTTCAGCAGCCTCATCATCCAGTGACCCACTAATGGATGCCGACTGTAGTGAACTGCCTGGAGCCATTAAGTCACTATCAGAATCTGATTTAGACTTTGCTTAGTAAGACAACTTGCATTTGGAATTCATTGTAGAAAATTATTTTATGTATTTAGAATAGTCTGGCTCACTGCTGTCCAGAACTTGGAGTGTTGTGATTCTAGTAGATTGTCTGAATGTTACAGGGTGGTCGATGCAGAAGTAAGTCACTGATGTTGTGTTCTGAGTAAAGGTGAGTAATTCTAGTGATGGAGAGGTCACTATGTGGACACAGCCTTGTCTGCAATGTAGACTATCCATCCATCCATTCAACCATTTTCCAACTATATTCAAGGGGGTCTTGTGGAGCTAATCCCAGCCAGCACTGGGCGCAAGGCAGGAACAAATCCTGGGCAGGGTGCCAGCCCACCACAGGACACACACACCAAGCACACACTGGGGACAATTTAGGATCGCCAGTGCACTTAACCTGCATGTCTTTGGACTGTGGGAGGAAACCGGAGCACCTGGAGGAAACCCACACAGACACGGGGAGAACATGCAGACTCCAGGCAAGGAGGATTATTTTGAACTGAAGCAAGTAATTAGGGAATTTTGGGTATAAGTATAATTTCACCCAGTAGCACAATCTGTGAAAATGGTAGCTTCAATTAGATTTGAATTAAACACTTTCATCTGTGATCTTGTACCATTACAAGGTTTAGAGGCTTTAGATCAAAAGTAATATGCAAATTGAAAGAGGCCTAGTGTACGAGTATAGAAACAACAGTTTACCTCATTGAAGCGTGGAACTAAAATTTTCAACCAATAAAACCTGAAATAAACCCCAAGTAAACTGTCAAAATTGAAAACGATTGAATGTCTAATAAAAAGAACAGCACACCGCAAATCTAATCTTGCAATATGCACTACACATGATTCAAACAATGGTAGCAAGCTAACTGAACTAAAACTGAGCTTCAGATGTGGGTTTTTAGCTTATCCACTAAAGCAGGGGTGCCCACAGTTTTTCGGCTTGCGAGCTACTTTTAAAATGACCAGGTCGAAATGATCTACCTACATTAAAAATGATATATATGCTGAGTATACTTTATACATAAAATATATGTTGTCGTACCTTGCATAACTGAATAACCTTTATGTCACAATAACAATTCATACATTTATGGTCACTACAGTATTTGGATTTAATAATCTTCATGTGGGAAAAGGCTGACTTGTATAAATAGGTAGAGCCGAATAATGCAGTCAAGGAGCTTTTGAATTCAGCCAAGTGAAAAATGACGGCTGTCCGATTAACTGCGATTTTAGTTCCCTCTCTTTTCTCTTTCTCAGATCGCTTTTTGGAAGGAAGTCCGTTTCGTAGTTTTTATGAACAACTCGAAAGTGCCTTTTCCACATTTTCCTTCTTTGGAATAGCAATGACAGATTGACAGAAAAGACAAATGCACTTCGATTGTGACATTGTGAGAGAAAAAAATCCTGTTCCAATTCCACATCCAGCCCATACACTCCCCAAACAATTTTTTTTAAAATCCCTTCTTTAGTCGATATAAATTGGAAGGCTAACTAGATCACAGCCGGAGTTTTGCAGTAGCTTGCACGTTTGATCGTGCGGGCGGGATGACCAGTGTGTTAGAAGAAAAGAGATCTCAGACTGGCAGCCCTGCATGTCAATCAAGTGTGAAAATGCCATAGAGAGGATATATGATAGACTAACATTAAAAAAAAATTTTTTTGAATGCAACGCGATCTACCTGCACTACCTTTGCAATCTACCGGTCGACCGCGATCGACGCATTGTGCATCCCTGCACTAAAGAATTTTTTTTTTTTTTTATTATTAATTTTATTACAATCCATACAAATTAATCAAGTTTTTACAAAAATAAAAATTGAGTTAAGAACAAATCGATCCCCACCCCTGAGAGAGAGAGAGCAAGCCAAACGGCGTGAAATTTAAGACTTGTAAACATACCTAAATTAATAAATTCTCTGTGCTTTATGAGCTTATTTTAAAATATTACTGATTAGATCCTGCCATGTTTAGAAAAAAGTCTGTACGGATCCTCTAACTGAGTATTTGATTTTTTCCAATTTCAAATAGTATAACACATCAGTTTCCCACTGATTTAAAGGAGGAGAGTTTGGGTTCTTCCAGTTTATCAGAATAAGTCTGCGTGCCAAAAGTGTAGTGAATGCAATCACAATTTGTTTGTCTTTCTCCACCTTAAACCCATCTGGAAGAACCCCAAACACAGCTGTTAATGGGTTAGGAGGGATTGTGAGACCAAGGCTGTCTGAAAGTAATTAAAAAGTTTCGTCCAGAATTATGTTAATTTGGTGCAGGCCCAGAACATGTGACCCAGTGAGGCTGGAACTAGTTTGCAGCGTTCTCAGGTTGGATCATGCCCTGGAAACATTTTGGAGAGTTTTAGTCGAGACAAATGTGCTCGATATATAATTTTGAGTTGTATAATTGTATGCTTTGCGCATATTGAGCTCGAGTGAATTCTCTGCATTGCTACTTTCCACTCCTTTTCTGATATATTAATTAAGAGATCTTTTTCCCAGTGTCCTCTTGGATCTTTGAAAGGGAGGGATTGTAAAATGATTTTATATATTGTAGAGATGGTGTCTAAGTCCTTGAGATTGAGCAATATTTTTTCCAGCATGGATGTGGATGCAAGATGAGGAAAATCTGGAAGTTTCTGTTTAACAAAGTTCCTGATTTGAAGATAGTGAAAGAAATGTGTAGCTGGAATGTTAAACGTGGAATGTAATTGTTCATAGGATGCAAAGATGTTGTCTATATAAAGATCTCTAAGCAAGTTAATTCCAAATTTTTTCCAGATATTAAAAACTGCATATGTTTGCGAAGGTTAAAAGAGGTGGTTCTCTTACAGAGGTGCCACAGATAGAAGCTTCTCCATCTTAAAATGCTTTCTACATTGGTTTCAGATTCTAAGTGAGTGGAGCACAATTGGGTTATTAGTATATTGCTGATAACGTGTGTTTATTGGAGCACAGAGCAAGGAATACAAAGAAGTACTGCAGGATTTTACTTCTATTGCGGATCAAGCCTGTGTATGTTCTTCTATTTGTGTCCAGGTTCTTATCGCCTGTATTTTTGCTGCCCAGTAATAAAACTGGAAGTTAGGTAGAGCCATACCGCCTTCTGCCTTTTGTCTTTGTAGGGTCGCTCTTTGGATGCGTGGATGTTTTGAATTCCAAATAAATTAGGTTATTGTTGAATCTAATTGCTTAAAGAATGATTTATTAATGTATATTGGAATGTTTTGAAATAAAAAAGGAGATAGGAGGAATATTCATCTTAACAGTGTTAATTCTTCCAGCTAGTGTGAGATGAATGGTTGACCATCTATGCAAGTATTTTTTCCATGCAGACGGCAAAATTTTGTTGATAAAGAGCTTTATGTTTACTTGTGATGTTTACCCCTAGGTATTTAAACTGTTCTGCAATGATAAAAGGTAGGGTATCTAATCTAATATTCTATGCTTGAGAATTCACTGGAAAGAATACACTTTTATTCAGATTAATTCTGAGACCAGAGATCTTCTGAAATTCTGTGAGTGCTGTTAAGACTGCAGGCACAGAATTTTCTGGGTCCGATATATACAGTACCATATCATCTGCATATAATGAAATTTTCTGTTCCAGTCCTTCCCTGCTAATCCCTTTTATCTGATCAGTATTTTGACAATGTATTTCCAGTGGTTCAATGGCAATTGCAAACAGCAGCAGTGACAAGGGACATCCTTGTCTAGTACCACGTTCTAGTCTAAAGTAGTCTGAGCAAATGTTGTTGATGCAAACTGAAGCTTCTGGGTTATTATACAGTAATTTAATCCATGCACAAATGTTCGGGCCAAACCCAAACTTCTCCAATGTAGTAAAAAGGTATTTCCATTCAATCATATCGAATGCTTTTTCTGCATCCAATGATAATAATATTTCTGGGGTGTTTGATTTAGTTGGTGAGTATATTACATTAAACAGGTGTCGAAGATTTGAAGATAAGTGTCGGCCCCAAATAAATCCAGTTTGGTCTTGTGGTATTACCGAGGGGACCACTTTCTCCATCCTTCTAGCTATGATTTTAGAGAGTATTTTAACGTCGTTATTCAGAAGTGAAATTGGTCTGTATGATGCACATTGTAATAAGTCCTTATTTTGTTTTGGAAAGACGGTGATTAGTGCTTGGCGAAAGGTTTGAGGAAGAGATTGTTTATCTCTGGCTTCTGTAAATGTTGCTAATAGGAGAGGAGCTAGCTGAGTGGAAAATTTCTTGTAAAATTCTGCAGGGTAGCCATCAGGGCCTGCTGCTTTCCCACCTTGGAGTGACTTTATAGCATCTAGTAATTCTGATAACACCAGAGGTTTCTCAAGTTCCTCCGCACTAAAAGTGTCTATTTGTGGTATTTGTAATATATCCAGAAATGCATTAGATTGTGTATTGTCTTCTTTAAACTCAGTAGTATATAAGGATTTATAGTACAATACAATACAATACAATTTATTTTTGTATAGCCCAAAATCACACAGGAAGTGCCGCAATGGGCTTTAACAGGCCTTGCCTCTTGACAGCCCCCCAGCCTTGACTCTCTGAGAAGACAAGGAAAAACTCCCAAAAAACCTTGTAGGGAAAAAATGGAAGAAACATTGGGAAAGGCAGTTCAAAGAGAGACCCCTTTCCAGGTAGGTTGGGCGTGCAGTGGGTGTCAAAAGAAGGGGGTCAATACAATACAATACACAAAACAGAACAAATCCTTAATACAGCATAAAAATAAAAATTTTAGAAGTACGGAGCAGAATTTATCAGTAGATGATATCACATAATAAGATTTGGATATTTTTAGAGTCCTGGAGACCTCATCCATCAAGCTGCCTCCCCCATTTGGCCATTCCACGGCTAAAACAGTGCTGGGCCAGCCAATCCGATGAAAGGACCCCTCTTTCCCATGATTCCTGCGATCCTCCATCAGGGATGACTTTACCATAGGCAGGCAAACAACTTGGCAGGTGGGTCGTGGCACCAATTGCCACATTTGAGTACCGAGAACAGAAACGGAATAGGTGAGGGTTAGTATTCAATTATAACTATCATGTTACTTATGTTTTAGTGCTAATGACTAACAACAGAGATGCAGTCTGTACAGTTAATCAGCAGCTCTAGTCCGGATATGCTAAACTGAAGTAGTGAGTCTTCAGCCGGGATTTAAAGGCTGAGACCGAAGGGGCATCTCTTATAGAAGCGGGAAGACCATTCCACAGTTTAGGGGCCCTGTAACTGAAAGCTCGACCTCCCACTGTTATTTTATTAATCCGCGTCATTCCCTCCAACAATTAACATCTTAATTTTATTTAATTTTAGTTTTATCTGTATTTAAAGACAAGTAGTTATCATTCATCCACTCCTTTAATTCGCTAACACAACTAATTAAAGACAACATCGGAGAAACTTCATTTGATTTAAATGAAAGGTATAACTGGGTGTCATCTGCATACGAGTGAAAATTAACATTATGTTTCCTAATGAGAGATCCCAGTGGAAGCATGTAAAGTGAAAACAGTAAAGGTCCCAGTACTGAGCCCTGCGGGACACCATATTGAACTTCTGTGTATAATGATGGAGTACTGTAAGCACATTTCTGTACATATTGGAATCGATTTGATAAATAAGAACTAAACCAAGCGAGCACAGGGCCTGTAAGCCCAACATCGTTTTCTAGCCTGTGCAGTAAAATAGAATGTTCAATGGTGTCAAATGCTGCACTTAAGTCTAACAACATACAGTAATTACAGTGGAGTTTCCTTCATCAGAGGATATAAGAATGTCATTTACAACCCGTGTTAGTGCCGTTTCTGTACTATGACCAGTGCGAAAACCAGACTGGAATTTTTCAAATAAATTGTAATGCGTAAGGTGTGACTGAAGCTGACTGGCGACTACTTTTTCTAGTATTTTAGAGAGAAACGGTAAATTTGAAATAGGCCTATAATTATTTAGTATGTGTGGGTCTAGATCTGACTTTTTAAGTAATGGTTTAATGACTTGACACTTTTAGTGCATCAGGTACTGTGCCATGCAGTAATGAACTATTGATGATGGTTAGAATAGGCGCTGCAAGAACATCCATGGCACTTTTTACTAGTTTTGTTGGCACTGGATCTAGGGAACAAGTAGTGGGCTTCATTTTAGTAATTAAAGTTAAGACTTGCTGCTCAGTTACAGGATTAAAATTATTAAAGTGCTGAATACAATGTGAGACAGGGTCTGCTAAGCTAGTATGTGGTTTGTACTGTGATACAGAGATCTGGGAGCTTATATTTTTAATTTTCTCATTGGAGAAGTTCATAAAGTCTTTTCTGCTAATATCTGTTGGTATTTTGCACTGTTGATCTGAATTCCCATTTGTTAATTTAGCCACTGTACTAAACAGTACTCGAGGATTTTTATTATTGCTATCTATTAATGTAGAATAGTATTCTGAGCGAGCTTTAAAGAGGGCTTTTTATATTTATTAACACTCTCTGCCCATGCAATTTGAAAGACATGTAGCTTTGTGGTTCTCCATCTGTGCTCCAGTTTTCTACACTCTAATTTAAGAGTGCGAGTGTTTTCATTAAACCAGGGAGAGTTTCTATGTGCTTTGATCACTTTTGTTTTAAGGGGAGCCACTGTGTCCAGAGCATCTCTCAAGGTCACATTATAATGTGATGTTAGCTGTTCTAAATTGTATTCCAAGTTTACATTTGATGTTAACTGATCTAAATAGTTTTCCACAATTACACTCGACTTACTCAAGGTATCTATAAATTTTGAAGCAGAATTACAATCTAGATGTCACACTGTCTTTGTTTTAATCTGTGACTGCATTGGCAAGGGCAGGACTAAATCAAATGTAATTAAGAAGTGATCGGAAATAACTTCATTTAATGGAGTAATATTTAAATTTTGAATTTCAACTTTGTAAGTTATAATTAAATCTAATGTGTGGTTATGATTATGAGTTGGACCTTTGACAATCTGACAAAATCCTACTGAATTTAACAAATAAGTAAAACATTTGCTAAAAGTGTCAGTTTCCACATCAATGTGTACATTAAAGTCCATCATCAGTACAACGTGATCATAATTTATAGCCAAATCAGATAAAAGGTTGCTAAATTCAGTCATGAACAATGAATATGGCCCTGGTGGTCTGTAGACTAGCACTATAATTGTGTTGGAATCTGTTTTAATATTTAAAATCAATGCCTCAAAGGATGTAAAGTTGCCAAAATTTTTAGAAGTGATTTGCATTTTGTTACAATGAATTATTCCAAGGCCTCCTCCTTGACCAGAATCTCTAGACTTATGAAGGAACGAGTATCCATCTGGTGATGCCTCAGCTAGGGGAACAGTGTCATATTTATTAAGCCAGGTTTCAGTGAGAAGACACAGATCAGATTTTGTACTTAATATAATATCATTTACCAAAACAGCTTTAGTGCCAAGAGAGCGAATGTTCAATAAACAACATTTAAAACTGCATGGTTCTTTCTGAACTGGTGATATATTTTTTGTTTTAATTTGAAGTAAATTTCTATTACAGATGCCCCTGGTGGAGGGTCTGGTTTTATCCCTTGGTCTAATTATACAGCTTATTTTTTGGTTATCAATTAATTTAAGGTTTGTATCAAGACTAAATTTACTGGATGCCCCACAAGGGTTTTGGGTAACAGCTTCAGGAAAATAACAGGTGGGATAAACAACAGCCTGTGATTTAAGATCACATGACTGCGGCCTGGATGGTGCTCTCATCAGTCAACCAGGCAGTTTTGCTGCTATATTTTGGGATAATACATAAGATCCCCTCCAGTTAGGATGAAGACCATCTCTTCTGAAAAATCCAGGCCTTTCCCAAAAATCATCCCAATTGTTCACAAACGCTATGCTTTTATTTGCACACCAGGTTTCTAGTAGTCTCTGAAAGTGTGCATTATATTTTTGTGGTCGACGATTTTATCTCCGTTCGCGTTGGTGATTACTGAGATTGCGTTGCGCACTTCTTGCTTGTGAATTTTTTGAGCTAAAAGCTTATCAGCTTTCTCTCCATGTTCATAGTAATGATGTCTGGATTTATAAATTAGTTGTTCAGTTTCTTTAGTTGTCAAGAGGTTTAGTTCTGAATGTAGAGCCTGCCTTTTCCTATGTAGAGTCTCGCTTGGTAGTCTGGCATGTTCTTCATCTATTCTAGTAATTTCGCTTTTTATCTCTGCTACTTTCTTGGCTTCGAGTTTATTTCTGTGGGAAAGATATGAGATAATCTGTCCTCTTAAGAAGGCCTTAAGAGTTTCCCAGAGTATTCCTGCCGAGATCTCGGAGGATGTATTTGTCTCTAGAAAGAATTTGATTTGTTTGGATATAAATTCCGTACAATTCTCGTCTGCTAGTAGAAGCGGGTTGAGACGCCATCTAAAGGTGAGTGTATGGGGCTTAGTAGTTTTAGCTCCAAGATCATAGGTGCATGGTCAGAAATAACAATAGCATCATATTCAAAAGATTTAATCATAGGCAAGAAGTTATTGTCTATAAAGAAGTAATCAATCCTTGAGTAGCAATGATGTACTGGTGAGTAGAAAGAATATGTTCTTGAATTTGGGTTTAAAAACCTCCAGAGGTCTGATAAGTTGTGATCAGTTATACACTTTGTAATTATATTTGCAGTGTTAGATGGCGTTCCCCCTGTGGAAGAAGTCCTATCTAAAAGTGGATTTAGAACACAATTAAAGTCCCCAGCCATTATAACTTTATGAGTGTTCAGATTGGGAATGGATGCAAATAAATTTTGTATAAATTCCGTATCATCAATATTAGGTGCATAAACATTTATCAAGATCATTTTACAGTTAGATAAGTCTCCCATGACCATTACATATCTCCCTTTAGGATCCAATACTACATCTGATGCTACAAATGGGACTGTTCTATGTATGAGAATTCCCGCACCTCTAGTTTTCTTTGTAAAACTAGAATGGAACATTTGGCCAGTCCAGTCTTTTTGCAGCCGGAACTGATCCTTGCTTAGTAAGTGGGTCTCCTGTAAAAATACTATTTTAGCGTTTAGACCTGTTAGGTGAGAGAGTACTGTCTTTCTCTTTAATTCGTGATTCAAACCTTTAACATTCCAGCTCACGAAGTTAACTGTCCCATCATGGAGACATTGATTCTGAGTTTTTGATGTAATTTTATAGTCTTAACTGGAAGTGAGACAGCTTCGACCTTAATTTCCTATTTCCCCTAGAGTTGTTGCCATGCAGCTTATTATTATGTTGGTAGTTATAATTGTAAAGATTAAGAGGATAGATTAGGTATAGATCAAGCCTGCTCTCTTTTTCTCCCCCCTTTAATCCCCCACCCTCCCTTTTTGCCTCCCCAAGTGAGGCTAGAACCCACTTCACACTGTCCCAGTCCTCTGACATACCCAGAGATAGAGCACGTCCAAAGCAAAACAGAATTTGAGTTTATTTCTAGTGTTATGTTCACTGGCTATGGTTGGGGCATTTGAGAGTGGATGCACTACTATAGTGTTATTATTAATTTGTTTTTTAAATTGTATTAGTATGGCTTTCCCCCAGAAGTCATTGCCAGACCAAAAAGTTAAAACACTGAATCGTGTTTTATATTGACTTATTACAGCACTGTCATTTACAGGCTGTAAATTTGTGTGGCCCGCGGAATGAATTGATAGTTTTAGGGATTGTACAGTAATGAAGAGGTGATTAAAAATATCATGAACTTTGTATGGTGTCCAAGACCTCACTCTTCTGGACATGGAAGACCTGTAAACTAAGCTGCACTAGCATTTGAAGTGACTAGGTCACATAAGTCACTCCCAACTTGCCAGTTCCTTCTGTCTCCCTACCTTTTTGTTCCTGGCAAAGCGTTCATAGCCACAGCCACCCGCACTCAAGCTTTCTAATCACATCTTCTTAGAGATTCACTTAACTTTACTCCTTTCATGTCATAGCTTACTGTCCACGCCACACATCATCCCAACTCTTTTTCCTGTCTAGGACAACTCCCCATATTCACTCACCTGTCTACCCTATTGGTTAGTGCTGCTCTTTGTGTAACCCACCCATCAGTCATTTGCATAAATTACAAAGCCCCAAACAGCCAACTGGCACTGTTTCATTTATACTGTCTGTGAAATGACAAATTTAACAGAACTTGTACAAGGTATATTGTAAATCACAGTATACAGTATTGTCTTTTTTTAAACTGTCGCAGTTCTGCCTTCCAGTGAAATCTCCTTCTTTTTAAAAGCTATATTTTTACAAATTATAGATTAGTATTATTATTACAGATAACAGATATATTTCTGTGTACCAAAAGACAACACAATAATAATACATAGTGAATTTATAATTTTACAAAGAGTAAGGCAATTATGAAAACTTTTCACTCAAAAAAGTTTGAATTTTAGTATGGATAAGTCCAATTATGATACAAGATAAACTTTGTCACACTTTAAGTTGTTTTAAAGCCTGCTTTGTTCCTACTCAGAACTATTGTGAAGTAAAGACAGGTTTATTCATTTCCAGAGTTTTGAAAAGTAATTAATTCATTTTAAGAAAATCAAGTACCTATTATACAACTAATTTATAAACACAGCAGTAAGGATCATAACTTAAACTTAGAAGCATAATGGTATATCCCCAGTTCTTAAATAACTGCATTGATACATTAGTATGTTTAGAGCCTTTTAAAAAAAGCCACCAGCCTTGCATAACACATTAATGCCTATTTTAATAAAAGGTGTATACTTTGATGTTATGGTGCAGGCCTACTTAAAATTCCCAAGACAGATAAAACTACTGAAGGAGGCAGTCTTTAGCCATAGGGTGTATCAATCTTTGCATTTAAGTTAAGGCAAACATCTCATTACTTCAGCATATCTTATTCTTGCTATAGCTGTTACTGAGGTTGCTTATATTGCTTTTTAATAATTGTAGTAATATTTTGTTTGTTGGTTGCTAAAAGCTTTGTTTTTCTTTTTTGTCTGTGTCCTGTGGTGCCACTTGTGTGTACATTCGGAGTAAATGTGTCATTGTCAATCATGGTTGCTTTGTCAAACTTTCGCGGTAGTCTCGTGACTGTTGTCATTTTCCTGTGATGTAAGCTACTGCAGCGCGGCTGACCTTATTAAAGTTGAAAGTATAAATGAAAAAAATTATTAATAAATAAATTAATATCTAAACGATCTTTAGGTGTTTTAAGAAATATTCTTAGAATATAAAAAAAAAACTTTTGTATGTTTTGAGTGGAATTTTGTTTTTAAGTTTGCATGCCTTTTTGTGTTTGTATTTTAATTAAATTTTGTTATTGGTGTTTAGCACACTGGGCTTAAAAGAGAAAATGTATGTTATAAGATTACTCTGAAATGTCTTGTTCCTTTCTTAGCCAGTATAGAACTTTCTTTAAAATTATATTTTAAAAATGCAAATGGTGGTATTAACCAGTTTGTACCATTCCTAGCATTATAACCTTTGAGTATTGTACTCCCTACTAGGGATGTCACAATACCAGAATTTTTGTATTTGATTCCAATACCAGTGAAATGTTATAATACTCAATACCAGGTTAAAACGGAAATCACTTTAAATCACTTTTTATCGCTTCCATTGTTGAAGTGTACAATATTATAACATTTTCTGTAATACTCTTTAATAAAACCCCTGTGTGCGTCCAGGTGTCCGTGTGTGTGTGTGTCTTCTGGTAAAGTGTGCATGTGCGGGGCCACACTGCGCATCGCACCGTGCCCCGCCTATGCACACGGCACTGTGGACGCACACACACTGGAAGCTGGGCACACAGTGAATGGCCTAGCTGTGGCCGCGCATGATAAGCAAATAAAGGACATCATTGCTGGGGAGAGTGCTGATTGGGTAGTTGCGACCGCGCACATAAAATCCGTTGCTGGGGAGACACCACACATACAATGATCAGATGCACGCCACCACAGATTAAAATACTTGCTGGGGAACTGCACAGTACTTGCTGGGGAGACACCACAGGCAAGATTATCAGCTGCACGCCACACATTACATCAGTTGCTGGGGACACTCTGCTGATTGCCCACTGTTGTGACAGAAAATTAAAGTCATATTACGTACATCAAAGCCAGTTTTACTGTCGGAGAAAATTACAGGCGTTTTACGGAAATACAAACCAGTATTACTGCGAGAGAAAATTAAAGGCACACAATACAGTGACGCATATTACAGCCACATACAAGCCAGTATTACTGTAAGAGAAAATATTACGGACGTATCTGCTAACAACATGCCACCCAATAAAAAAGGACACGTCAAGTAGGACAAAAGACACAGACAATCAAATCCTATATAAGCAACATCTCCTGGAAGAACGGTCAGCTCAACAAGTAAAATCAACAAGAGAAAGGCTGAAAGACAAAGAAAAATATGAGGAAATAGATCGATTGAAGAAAAAGAAAATGACCATTAGAAAAACCCTAAAAGAGAAAGACTCAGAAAAGCAAACCTTAGAAAAAAATGGCGTTTACTTGCCAGAACCAGTATTCAGCCACGGTCAGTTATATGTTGCATTATCAAGAGTAAGAAGTTTTCCAGATGTTGTTGTCAAGTTTGTAGGTGGTCCTGAACAAGGCAAACTGTTGCCAAACTCAGACAGAATATTTACAAGAAATGTTGTCTATAATGAAATTTTATAGAAACATTTCATGAGGTAAAAAAATAGAAAATTTTTTCTAAATATATTCTTCAGATATTGTGTATTACAGATTGTTACAAAGTTTTACACTAAGGCAATATTAATTATACTTACTGTATTGTCATATACGTTTCTATTTTATTTTTATTATTATTTTACTTTAGGCATCTTGCAAAAATATTTTTGACAAAAAAAAAAATTAAGACAACAAACAGAATGAGGTCAAGGTCCCTTGCCATTTAATATAGACTGTTCCTACTAATGTTTATGCACTACTGTTCTAGCGCCCGTTATTGTAACAGGCTTAATGTCTAGTACAATATAAAATGTGTAACAACAACAACATGTATTTATATAGCACATTTTCATACAAAAAGTAGCTCAAAGTGCTTTACATTATGAAGAATAGAAAAATAAAATCTGTAGGGATTCCAGACCATTAGACTGCCCAGTCCCCTCTGGGCAAAGTATAAGTACTAACAGTAACAGCAGCTTTAAAATGCTTGTATATCCATCCAGATATGGACAAATTTGTTGGTACCCCTCCAAAAAAAGAAGTCACATTTGTCTCTGAAAAAAATTGAAACTAACAAAGTAATTGTTTATTCTATATTTAACAATATCAGATCAGACTATGCCTTAGAGTTTTAATTCAACAGAATATTTCAAACAATAACACAAATGAAAATGGCATAGACAAAAATGATGGGACCCTTAACCTCATATTTTGTTGCAGAATATATAATTTTTTCATTTCCCATAACTATACTGTCTTATCGACTCATTATGTATGATCGTACACACACACACACACAGATTTTTTTTTTTTTGTTTTGATCCATACATGATGAGTTGAGAAGACAGTAAAGTTGTGGGGAATGATTTTTTGATGACCTCAGAAAATTAATGGCAAACAGACTATTCACTTGAGAGTAAAGTAAAGTTAACCTTGCCATTATATGCCACTGAACAGTGGAGAGAACCATTTAGTGAGCCTAGTTAATATGGCCTCTTCATTTGTTGGGGTGTGGCCATATCAATGGCTGAGGTTACTGAGATGTAACATGATTAAGGAGTGAATAACTTCAGCTTGGTATTCTGAAGGCATTTAATATTGTTACATTATTTTGGCTGGCATGCCCCTTCGGGGGTACCTCCCGACTGATATAATAGGGTGGTGGTCCTCATTTTCTAAAACTGAGCCTAGAGAATGTTCATAAACTATTGGAGAGAAAACATGTACTTACCAGAGAAGTACCTAAGAGTATGTGGGGAACAGCCCAGACACAGACAGGCGGACAACAATGGTTCAAGCACCAACACACGTTTATTCTTTATTTACAGTGAAAACACAGCCTACAACCCAATAGTCCCCTAAAGTCCAGGCCTTCTTCCTCAATGCCTTTCCTCAGGTCCGCCTCCACTCCTCTCCTCTGAGCTCTGTACTTCTACTCTCCTGACTCCAGCTATTGAATGGAGTGAGGCGGCCCCTCTTATACCCACCCGAATGTGCTCCAGGTGCCTCCCAGTGAGCGACTGCTGGCACTCCCTGGTGTGGCAGAAGTGCCGGCTGTGCACCCGAAAGCACTCCGGGTGTCCCTGGTCTTCTTCCCCTCAGCACTCTGAGCCCTTTCTTATTTGCAGTGATGATGGACAGGTTGACAGACGAGATTAGACAGGAGTCACCGTGGACTATAATGTTTGCTGATGACATTGTGATCTGTAGTGATAGTAGGGAGCAGGTTGAGGAGACCCTGGAGAGGTGGAGGTATGCTCTAGAGAGGAGAGGAATGAAAGTCAGTAGGAACAAGACAGAATACATGTATGTAAATGAGAGGGAGGTCAGTGGAATGGTGAGGATGCAAGGAGTAGAGTTGGTGAAGGTGGATAAGTTTAAATACTTGAAATCAACAGTACAGCATAATGGGGATTGTGGAAGAGAGGTGAAAAAGAGATTGCTGGCAGGGTGAAATGGGTGGAGAAGAGTGTCAGGAGTAATTTGTGACAGACGGGTATCAGCAAGAGTGAAAGGGAAGGTCTACAGGACAGTAGTAAGACCAGCTATGTTCTATGAGTTGGAGATGGTTTCACTGAACATAAAGCAGGAGACAGAGCTGGAGGTGGCAGAGTTAAAGATGCAAGGTTTGCATTGGGTGTGACGAGGATGGACAGAATTAGAAATGAGTACATTAGAGAAGTCAGAGAGGCGAGATTGCATTGGTTTGGACATGTACAGAGGAGAGATGCTGGGTATATTGGGAGAAGGATGCTAAGGATAGAGCTGCCAGGGAAGAGGAAAAGAGGAAGGCCTAAATGAAGGTTTATGGATGTGGTGAGAGAGGACATGCAGGTGATGAGTGTAACAGAACAAGATGCAGAGGACAAAGATATGGAAGAAGATGATTTGCTGTGGCAACCCCAAACGGGAGCAGCTGAAAGAAGAAGAAGATACTCAGTAGAAGCATTATGGATCAGTGGATCGGCTCTTTGTCCTTCTCTTTTATAGCCCTGGAGACCTGACTTTTGAAGGTTCAGAAAGCGAAAACAGTTGAGAGAGGGCAGTTGCCTGCTATTCTGTATTTAAAGAACATAATACTTTTATATCTTCAACCTTGATATTAAGTCAGATATTCTTAAGGTGGGGACAGACTGTTAGCAATATGTGATTCACTTGTTAAATCTGTGGTCATTGAACTGCCTCAAGAGGAAGTACTACAGACTCAAGGTCACAAATGGTTAGTGCAGCAGTGACAGGGCCTCAGGAGCAGTATAGGATAGTTATGGAGGACAATGGTGACTGTAAAGTGAGAGCTGAGTTACTAATGACAAGCTCTGTACTGATCAGTCATACCTTATTTAGTTTCTTGTGTTTTGTATTGAGCTATAGGTAGCAACAGGAAAAATGCAGCTGTGAATACAAGTAAGTAGCATGAGGTTCCTAGGATTGTGAAGCTAACTCCCCATGACAAGGTGAAGCGATTTAAAATTCCATGACAACATCAAAGATGATTTGCTGCTGCACTGTACTGGGTGGAGTCAGTTTATCCCTTGACACTACTCACAGAAGTTGTATCTTGTGTGTTTAGGATACACAAATATGCACATTCCATGTTCATGATAATTAGAGATGACATCTGCAGATTTTAAAATCAATTTTATTTGTTTTCTACTTTTTTTTTAGTTTATTTATATAAAGATTCAAAAAAAAAAATTCCGTAAGACAATGATTTAAGTATTTTCTACTTAAATTAGGTAAACACTTTGTTTTGCTTAACATTTTTGACCTTTGACAATTACAGTAGCTTAGTGTCATGAACAAATCAAAGTAATTAATGTATGCTGTCAGTGTTTTATGCAGTTTCTAGGCTGTTTTAAATTTAATCTTAATGTACTTTAGCCATAAATGTCAGAAGAATGAATTGTGTCTTTAGTGTAGTTTGACTGAGTATCTTAACTTTCTTAAATAACAGTGCACCTGACCAAAGAGCAGTAGGCTGTGGTGAAAACAATGCATTTTTCCCACTTTACAATTGCAAAATGACAAAGGTATTTGTTTTATCCTCCAATGGCTGCCACATAAGATATTTGCAGAAAATTTGATGCATGCTGGTATTTTGTTATTAGTATTTATGATAAAAAATGACTGCATGGTGTTTACTTTGCATTCTTGCTGCTGTGGCTTATAATTAATGTGTCCTCATGTTGGTCTAAGATATTGGAAAAATCTTAATGTCAGACATGACAGTAATTAGGTTTGTTTAACATCAGTGTCTACCAGTACTGATATGATGTTGCATTTATTGGCCTTCCTGCGGTGGGTTGGCACCCTGCCTGGGATTGGTTCCTGCCTTGTGCCCTGTGTTGGCTGGGATTAGCTCCAGCAGACCCCCGTGACCCTGTGTTCGGATTCAGTGGGTTGGACGATGGATGGATGGATTTATTGGCCTTCATTAACGTACAGGTTTATGACATGAGACCCAGGACATGTTGGACAGATTATGACCAGAAGGGGTTGGAGACTGTGGCTAAGAAAAAAAAAAGTTTGGTTAGGTCTGTTCAGTGTGTTATCACCATGCCTGTCTGCTGGACAAGTAAACTGGTTGGGTTCAATGAGCTAAGAATTATTTCTGATTTATATCCTTTTTATAATTTTTTTTTTTTTTTTTTTTTTTAAGGAACAAAATGAAGATAGTCAAGTTTGTTGTAAAGGTAAGTGGCACAATGATTAGTTTACAAAATGGAATATGGAAGCATTTCGGTAATTTCCAAAAGTTATTTAAAACTGAACCCATGTCACAGATACTTAGGATGAAAAGTTATATATTACTGTATATTATGATATTTTACAGTAAATCGTAAAGACAATAAATATTTAAAAAATTAAGAAAATTTCCTTTAGTTTTTTTTTTTTGCTTCAGTTGGCATTGCTACCTCCCCTTATGGATCCGGCATCCTAGATTTGATATAGCACCAAATTGTTCTCTCTAAGGAGTTTGCACATTCTCCCTGTGTCTGCATTGACTTTTCTCCATGTATTCCAGTTTTACTCCCACATTTTCAAAGATGTGCCTGTTAACATTAATTAGTGATTCTGCATTTGTCTAATTTGAGTGTAGACATGTGTGTGGGTATCCCCTAGTGGTAGACTGGCGCCCTGTCTAAAGCTGTTTCTTTTCTTGTGCCTCTGTGCTGTCAGGATCGGCTCTGACATGGCACCACCCTGAGCCGGATTAAGTGGGTTGGATGATTTTATGGATTATTTGCTGTTTTTCTCATATATAGTATGTAAAGTTCTAACCTGACATTTCAACTCACATTAGGCTGTTTTTGTTGTCTGAAGCTTTGTCCTGACTTATGTTATCATTGTGGTGCCCCATATTCACTCTGCACTAAAATATATAGCATGACTCAGTTGTGACTGGGATTGGGACTTTTAAAATGAGGATGACCTAGGACAGGTTAAAAAATATATAGTGACGTCACTTCCGGGTACAGCCCACCTAGACCTGTCCCAGAAGGCCTCAAAACAGAAACTGTCGACATCTTGGAAAGTATGGTTAAAAATTTAAGGCGACTCTACAACTTGCCCTTTACATACATTTTTTTTTTTTTTTTTTTATGTTTTATGTCCTATAATATACTGGATTGGCCTACAAGGTGCTCCCAAACACTTTCTTTGTGCTTTGTAACATATATATATATATATATATATATATATATATATATATATATATATATATTAAAAACCTAGCGCCCATCTGTCTTTCCACTTCCCATGAGAGAGCTACTTAACGGATTTAGATAGTTTTTTTTCTATAATTTGCTTGAACATTACAGTTGATTTTGCAGCTTCTCTCATCGCGCATTGTTTGCTTGCAGGAGAGATATATTGGTGGTAAACCGAGACAGAGACTGCGGGCTGAGGGGATGAGGAAGCGTGACATCAGGAGTAGGGAGCTGGGCAGGGCCCTCCTCACTGCCCTGTTTCACTACTACGCGGGCAGAGCCGCGGGGGTCGGCTAGTTACAATATAATGTAATGTGTGTGAGTGTATATATATTTACCTTCCATACATATACCTTAGATGTGTAGAGGTAGAATATTGTGACACGGAGGTTCAATTGTTGTCCACCTTTCTGGGATCCTGAACACGATTTGACCACTTTCAAAGATGTTTCTCTCTGTCAGGTCTGCAGATGCAATACTTCAAATTGAATCAGTCAGTCTGAATGAGATCTGTTGATTTTAGGAAAATCACTTCACCTAGATTTTGCTCAACAGAAATAATTATTTTGTGTTATTGCACACTCCTCAAAGAGTGCAATATTTGGGAAGGAGAATATACATTTTTTTCAACAAGATATGATTCTTTTATTTTTTTCCACATAATTAAAGATTGGCATGTTATTGTGGTATAGCGGGTCCACAACTCGTGTCAAGAGGCCAGTTTTAAAATAAATAATCGCCGCACTCGTGGCTTAGCGAGGGGGCGTGGTTGTGTGGCTGAAGCAGTTCCTGGGGAGATACACAACCTGTATATAGCACTGTTGTTGATTGCCTTGCTCCCTGTCAGGTGTTTATTCATGTTTTGTGCTCAGAGATGCAGGGATAGGCTGCAGTCCCTGGAATTCTGAATTGAATAAGTGAGTTTGAGAATGTTTTTTTGCATGTATATATTATCCTGTAAGAAAAAAGTAATGTGCTGTTTTATTTATTTAGTAGTAACACTCGTTTCTTCACTCACTAAAAACTGAATGAATGCTGTATGCACACTTTTTATGGTGGCAAATTGCTTTTCTGTTAGGTACATGGTAAAAAAAAAATAAAAGAAGGCCTTTCCAATTAAGTAGAATTTTACAGAACCCAATAGTAATATTTTAAAAGTTCTAGTCTAACCCAAATAGTTTGCTTGCAGGCAGGTAAAAAACTGTTAGTAAATGAAACATTTGGATGTAGTGCTAATGTTGCAGCATTAATCCATCCATTCTCTTCCACTTATCTAAGATCGGGTCATGGGGGCAGCAGCTTGAGCAGAGATGCTCAGACTTCCCTCTCCCCGGTCACTTCTACTAGCACTTCCGGGGGAATCCCAAGGCGTTCCCAGGCCAGCCGAGAGAGATAGTCCCTCCAGCGTGTCCTGGGTCTTCCCCGGGGCCTTCTCCCATTAGACGTGCCCGGAACACCTCACCATGGAGGCGTCCAGGAGGCATCCTGATCAGATGCCCGAGCCACCTCATCTGACTCCTCTCAATGCGGAGGAGCAGTGGCTCTACTCTGAGCTAATTCCGGATGACTGAGCTTCTCACCCTATCTTTAAGGGAAAGCCCAGACACCCTGTGGAGGAAACTCATTTCAGCTGCTTGTATTCGTGATCTCGTTCTTTTGGTCACTACCCACAGCTCATGAACATAGGTGAGGGTAGGAACATAGATCGACTGATAAATTGAGAGCTTTGCCTTATGGCTCAGCTCCTTTTTCACCATGACAGACTGACGCACCGATCTGCCTGTCGATCCCCCACTCTATTCTTCCTCACTTGTGAATAAGACCCCAAGATACTTGAACTCCTCCACTTGGGGCAGGATCTCGCTCCCAACCCTGAGAGGGCATTCCACCCTTTTCTGGCTGAGGACCATGGTCTCGGATTTGGAGGTGCTGATTCCCATCCCAGCTGCTTCTCACTCAGCTGCAAACCGATCCAGAGAGAGCTGAAGATCACGGCCTGATGAAGCAAACAGGACAACATCATCTGCAAAAAGCAGTGACCCAATCCTGAGCCTACCAAACCAGACCACCTTAACGCCCTGGCTGCGCCTAGAAATTCTGTCCATAAAAGTTATGAACAGAATCGGTGACAAAGGGCAGCCCTGGTGTAGTCCAACTCTCGCCTGAAACGGGTTCGACTTACTGTTGGCAATATGGACCAAGCTCTGACATCGGTTGTACAGGGATGGAACAGCCCTTATCAGGGGCGTTCGGTACCCCATATTCTCGGAGCACCCACCACAGGTTTCCCCGAGGGACACGGTTGAACGCCTTTTCCAAGTCCACAAAACACATGTAGACTGGTTGGGCAAACTCCCATGCACCCTCCAGGACCCTGCCAAGGGTGTAGAGCTGGTCCACTGTTCTGCGACTAGGACGAAAACCACACTGTTCCTGTTGAATCCGAGGTTCAACTATCTGATGGACCCTCGTCTCCAGGACCCCCAAATAGACTTTTCCAGGGAGGCTGAGGAGTGTGATCCCTCTGTACTTGGAACACACCCTCTGGTCCCCTTTCATAAAGAGGGGGACCACCACCCCGGTCTGCCAATCCAGAGGCACTGTCCCTGATGTCCATGCAATGTTGCGGAGGCGTGTCAATCAAGACAGTCCTACAACATCCAGAGCCTTGAGGAACTCCGGGCGTATCTCATCCACCCCCTGGGCCCTGCCATGCAGCATTAATCTGTAGTTGTAAACAACTGACAGTCTCTGGCAGTTAGCAGAATTTCTTCATGAATACTAGAGAGTTTCAGAAGGCAACGCTGTTTTTTTTTTTAATTTTTTTAAATAAATGGTATGGGTGAGTTTTATATTTGCAGTGCCTACATGAGGCCAGTGGAGGGAGAGTTTGGACTGAGATTTTGCTTTGTATTATCTGTGTGGTTAGTTTGTTTTGATGGTATCATACTTTTATTTACATATTTAAAAGAAAAAATTTATAAACAAAACGTTCCCCTCTCACCTTCTTAATTTGCTTAAATCTGTATTGATTGCTGGTATGTATTTTTGCTGATTTGGACATGTGTAAATAGGCAAGCTATATTTAAATAATTATCAAGAGATTTAAATCAAAGCAAGCACTGAATAAAAGAGCAAACTAAACTACAGTGAGTCTTTGTAGAGCCCTCATTTACCTTCCCAAAATTCATCATAGCCTTAGTATACCAAAAAGGTTAGAAAAGTATATAGACAAAGTTTAAGGAATTGCCAGAAAATGTAACTCTTAAAGCCTTATGTAGTTGGTTATTTGGAGTGAACTGGCACCAACTGCTTTCCAGCTTAGCATACTTGGGCGTTAAGGAAAAGCTTTATATCCTTATACACTCCTTGCTCTTCATGCCAGCATCACTTTAAACAGCTTGAAGTCATCTGCTGAAAAGTTGCACCTGTCAGTGCAATCCCCGGCATTGTGGGTGAGCACAGTATATTCTAAGAGAAAGTGCTAATACCATATATGGCCTGCAACTGAGTCAGTGGCGTTTATTGGGAAGAAACAAAGGCCTCCTGTGTAATCTATATATTTTCTTTAGACATCAGTGGGTAAAAAGGATTTGATTTCAGTGTTGTTGTTATTATTAATGCATGTTAATCATTCAGAAAATAAGATGGGTACACATACTGTATAAGTTTTCAGGTAATGAAAGTCGGGGCATACCAAATGCCAGGGACATCTACAAAATAACCTTTTTACCTTATCAATACAGTGGAAGTAGCTACAGAGTATGTAGTTACATCAGTAGCAGAAAATGTACTAATTAAGCTTTGTAAACATTTTGTTTCCTTCCTCTTGTCTGATAATTTGTTATCAATAAAGAAACAGGCAATATATGGACCCAATCAAAAGAAAACATGCTTTGTGTAAATCAGTGGTATTTCAAAATGCTTAAACCCAAAGATGAATTTATTAGTCGAAAGATAGAGACTCTTGTTACATGTTAGTGTAATTCCTAAATTTATTTTATGAAAGGCACTTTTGTGATAAATGCTAAAATTCTAATTGATTGTTGCTGGATATGCATTTCATTGCCCTGGATTTCAGCTGTTATCCAAATTACCCCCAACACATAAAGATCTATCTTACTAAATGAAGGTTGTATATATGCACGGATGCCAGAGGGCAGAAGCAAGCCGTCACCATCAGGGTACTAGGTGGCGCACAGCGCCTCAGCGCCCCAGAGTCAAACCCACCGGCTTCCCAGAGTCAAACCCACCGGCTTCCCAGAGTCAGTAGGTGGCGCCCAAACAACACAACCTATATTATGTCCAAAGAATATTGACGTTGACCGGATAAATAACCAAGTGATTGGACTGCTTCCTGGAGAAACCTGAGTCTTTCTAAGTACTGACAGTGTTAATTCTGAAGACGAAAGTGAGCATCTTAATTTCGCAATAGAATATTTAAACACTATTAACTCGGCCGGATTACCACAACACAATCTTAACCTTAAAGTAGGGACAATAGTCACGCTATTAAGAAACTTTAATACAAAACAAGGTTTATGCAACGGTATATGGTTGGTCATGAACAGCATGAGAGAAAATCTTACTGAGGCACAAGTGCTTACGGGATCCCATACTGATAATACTGTTTTGATTCCCAGAATTAACCTTACAAGTTCTGACCTGGAATTACCTTTTAAACTTAAACTATTTCCCATTAAGGCCGCATTTGCCATGACGATCAACAAATCCCAAGGACAAACCATGGACAAAGTAGGGATTTACCTATCTGAGCCTGTATTTGGACATGGACAACTTTATGTTGCCTTTTTGGTGTTCATGTGATGTTAAAGTGAAGGTTTTAACTACTCCATACCAGGGAGAACCGATTCAAGGACAGGAAACCATCTTTACCAAAAATGTTGTTTATAAGGAAATTTTTAATTAACTATTTTGAATTTACCATTTTATGAATTAGTTGTTTCTAATTTACTTCATTTAAACTTATGCACTCCAATAATTTTTTTTACTTATGAGTACAACAACTCAAAGACATTTTAGACTTAAATGATATAACAATTAAATTTCAATTTTAGTTTTAAGTACAAATATATTTATTTAATTGAATGAAAACTTTCCCAGGACGCTTCCACCCTCCATGATTTTTCATCCCTCCAAAGATCAGAGGGAACAGAAAATGATTGCCATTGTTGGATTTGCGATTCTTTAGGGGGGGGTTTACTGGTATTATAATAGCAGGCAGACTGACAGCAGTAAGGCACGGCATGTCACTAGCACCATAGAATTTAAGGATTGTAATGGACACATGTAGGCTTTCCAGGCCGATGTCGAAGTGGAGTTAAGTGATACCTGTGTCTTGAGCACTAAAGGTCAGAATTTGGGAGTGGCAGAGTGGAATAATTTGATGTCAACAGGGCTCAACACTAAATTTTAAATGTGGTTGCCTGGCCATGCCAACCATGACATAAAAGAATGTTTAAAACCTTTCTTACCCAAACTAAATATTTTTTAGTTTGTTTTACTTGCTGCTTTACATCATTTTAATCTGAAGTGTTCTCACTGAACATGTAAGTGGGGAAGAGAAGAAACATGTCAGAATGTTAGCCCTTGATTCTTGGTATACAGAATACCACCAGTATAGTAGTTATTTTCATGTTGTTTATAGATCCTTCAAAACTGAATCCAGCAAAGTGCTGCTTGCTTACTCATCCATTCATTTGACTTTTGGCAAGCTACCATGGGATATATCCTTCATTTAATTAATGTGTACTGAATATGATTCCATTCAGCAATTCATTTTAAAAATTTGCTTTCCTATAATACTGTGGTTGAGCAAATGAAAATAAACTGATATAGTTAGCATTAGTAAGCCGTCCCCAAACCCAACAAAATAAAATAGGTTTCATACTTCTGAAAACATTTTGCCATTTCACAACGATACATCTCCAGATCCCAACTGCATAAGCGACAGTATAGTTCCTTGCAGATTGCAAAAAATTTTAAGTAATTTAACAATGTACTTTGTTAAAATATTTATGTATTTTAATAGATTATTATACTTTATACACATTCTGTACAGCAAAAGTTATATACAGTAAATGAAAACATGTAACAATCCCCAACATATTTTAATGTAAAATAAGTCTAACAACAAAATTAAACTGAATAATGTCAGTTGAAATTACATTATTTTCTCATTGAGTAAATGAAGAGCTACACCAACAAATCTTTTTGCTTTTTACACTCTTGCATGGACCAGAAAAATATACCCTTGCTGCTTCTGTAAGAGCAAGGACATGTCCCTTATTGGTCTATCTGTAGACCGGGGTTGTTAACCTCCAAGGAATGGTGATTCTAATAGGCAGGTATATAAGAGCAGGAATATAAGAGAGATTGACTTCTATCCAGGTCATCCTGTGCCTTTGACTTCCTTCGTTTCCTTTCAGCTGTCCTAAGCTCTTCCCATAGAATGTGTTGAACTTCAGAAAACCATGAGCAAAAGGACCTTTCAAGTGCAGATGTAGTAGAGAAAGCGCAGACAGTTTCAAGGCAAGAAGATATAGAAATGAGCACAGAGTGTCAGTGGCAGCTTTAGTGTCCAAGGAGAAGTGGTCATAAGGATAATAACCGAGAAGACTAGGGAAGAGAAATGGGTAGGAGAGATGGAGGTGATGTAACAGCAGAAAGACACAGTGTGAAGAATGACAGAGGGAGAAGAGGGAAAAAGTAGAGACAACTGTTCTGTAAGATAGTGAAATCCAGAAGTTTACCCACTTTGTGAATGGGAAGGGTGTGGAACTGTGTCAGGTTGAAAGCGTAAAGAAGAAAAGAAAGTCTGTAGAAGAAGGTCTGTTCAGGTCCCCAATGATTATAAGTGGACTGCCATCATGTGGAACAGAGGAGAGTAGTTTGTCCAGCTCTTCAAGTAAGTTATTTTAATGGACCTGGAGGGTGGTCAAAATAAGTGTTGTTGCATACATTACCCAGGACTGTGAACCTTCAGTTTTTGAAGACTAGTATACCTGTCCCTCCACCCCTGCCAGTGGACTGAGGAGTTAATTCCAGAAGAAAAGAGTTGTCAATGTTGCTGTTTTTCTTGAGTTGATCTATATCTCAGTGCCACAATTTGGAGTCTACTTTGGATGCAAATTCTGGAATGAAGTCTGCTTTGTTCACAGTTGATTCATAATCGCAAATACTTAAGGAGAAGAAAGTCCCTGCAGGTGCGTCTTGTCGAAGCAGTCAAAGATTTTCTGCATTATGTTTTTTTTCCTGTTAGTGGGATGAGAGAGATGTTTAGTGTTAATGACAGGTATATATTGAAATTATGTTTTGAGGAAAAAGAAAATGAAGAAAAAGTGTGAGAAGTGTGTCCACAGCCTTGATTTGTGTCATTGCTCAGTGGACTTGTATAGGTACATAAGTTAGTCTACAAGCAAGGGCTGATTTTTTGCTGGCTGTCTGTGACAGCCCTGAAGAACCCTCAAGTTTAAAAAAATTATAATAATGGTTAAGTCATTGTATGACAAATTCCACTTAAGAATTAGTAGTTTTTTGGGTTTATGGGTCTGCGGGGATCAAAACTTTCAGCCTTCTGTTTTCAAACCAATCTCACAAGAATTACAGCATAAACAGAAACATTTAAAGCAATGCTGACAATCAAAAATAATAACTTAATAAATGATGAATAAGAAAATGTGTCTGTTTCTCACTTTGAATGACAATGTCTCTATCCAGGAATAACTGGAATCAACACATGTACAGAGCCATGTTTTGTGTAACATCTGTATTTTGTTCTAACCCGAATGCCACTTTTATTACTTTTTATAGATGGGATAGTTTAACTAAACCCATAACAAACCATGCTTTGTCTCCAAAGTAACCAGCGGTGATGTCATACAGGCAACCTGGTTTCACTTGTAATCCTTCACTTGTTCTTAGGGTTGACTTGGTATAAAATGAAAAGAATGTGTTGCTTGAAACCTTAACTGATTTTCAACCATTGTTGGTCAAAATCTCCATTTTTATATAGTACAGCTATTAAGAAAGTCAGTTTGCCTTGTCCCTATTTCAGAGTATTTAAGATGATGTTGAGTCAAGACACAGTGCAATGAAAAATTTAATAAAAGAAAAAAACTGCACTAATGAGTTGGAAGAGTGAGCATATACAGGTATAAAAATGTGCAATTAATGTGGTGGAATTGGCAGATGGTGTCAGGTTAAAGTAAAATAAAGTTGTTGGCTACAAAGTAATTCTGTTGTTATCCATACATTTATGCTTAAAGCCAAAAAATATAATTAACTCCCAGACTTATCAGAGTATCTCCCTGGAGCTGTTCCAAGTATATCCCACTGAATGGAGACCCTGCAGCAGACCCAGGACATGCTGGAGGGATTATATCCTGCCAGGAAGAGCTGGAATTTGTATCTGGGGACAGGGAAGTCTAGGTTGACCTGCTTGGAATGTTGCTGCCATGACAAGTAAAAGTGGTTTTAAGATTAAATGAGTTCTTAGATTAATTCCTTGAGTGTAGCTGTAAATTGTCATTTACAAGGTTGCAGCAAAAATGTAAAGTGGTAAAAGTACAATACTGTAGTTTAGTAATCAATATTTTTATAACAAATATCAGTACTGAACATAAAGCTAAGCTTCATAGCTGAAAAATAGATAGTAAATAATTTTCATTCCATATACTATATACCTGCAAAAGCTATAGTCCTGCCAATTGTTTCTTTCCAAGTAACAAATCATATGAACTCAAAATGTGTAAAAAGTGTGTTAAAAGACTGCTCTGGAAACAGAGTTAGTAATTAACACAAAATGTTTAAATTTTAGGAGCAGGTGTAAAATGAATGAATGCTGAATATTTTTTTTTTTTTTGGTTCCTAGTCCATATTGTACATTTACTAAAGCCCCACCCACAACAAAGCAACCCTTGCCCCATTTAGGTGTAGAAAACAATGCCATATATTATTAAAAAAATACATAAATATGATAATATACTAACATATTACTAACTTAAGTCGCACAACTTTTTTGGAAGGCTGGCCTATGAATGTGTTGTGTAAAATCGTTCAGATTCTGTTCTCACCCTGACTTAATTGATCTTAAAGTGGACTGTTCCATTAACAGGACCTATTAAGTTACTAACCATGCACCTTCACTGCTCCACTACAAAATTCAGCATTGGTCTTTTCTAAGTCTCCTTTTTAGGTTGTAAAAATCTCTTAGATTTATATTGCTTATTTATTGTGTGTTTATAAATGTGTTGAACGTGAAGTTGCTTGGAAGCTGATGTGACAATAAATGAAAATGAGTGAACGGTTTGATGCAGGTTTTATATGCAAATGATTTTTCATTTAAATCCTATATTTTTAACTACCACAAGTTATTGTACATTGTCCACTTACATGCACAACAAATGGGGGATGGACCAAAGTGGAATTCTTAAACTTTAAGGCATATCTATGTGATAATATTCAAAATGAAAGATGTAATTTTGTAGTTTTGCCATGTCACCTTTTTATTTAAATATTAATTTATAGAGCAATTTTGAATTAAGTTTTCTAAAAAAAAAAAAAAAATTCCTGCTATACTGTTGCATACTTGCTTGTGTGTTTGGTTTAGTGCTAATACTGTATGATTTAAAATGCTTGTTTGTATGATATGACTTGGTAACCAAAGTTAAGCTTAATTGATATAAATTAAAAGAATCCACTTGTTGCACCCTTTTGCCCCAACACTAAAAATAGTATTTAACAAAATCCTGCCTGCTGCTTTTAGCACATATTGTGTGGCAGCATGTAAGCTGACTGACTGACATTTTATGTGTTTATACTTCAGAAGTGAATGTGGTCATGACTGCGGTTCAGGGCTATTTGTACAAGACCAAAAGGACACAGATTAACACATACAGTCACCACAGGGTTTGTTTTGGTGGGGCAGTCCAATCAACCACTCTGCAAGTCTGGTTAGTAATTGACTGCAGCCAGCACTTTTAGGACATATGTTAAGGTGGTTAGTAATTGACTACAGCCAGTGCTTTTGGTACATATGTCAAGCTTTCATAGAGTATGCTTTGCTTCATGAAAGAAGTCTATAGCCATCAGTTCAGTTCTGTTTTTTGTGGGGATCATTGTGTTTTGTGAATTTTTAATTACTTGGTTTGAAAGGATGAGTGTGTTAGAAGGAGATACAGTATATTTTATGTACTTTATGGTCAAAAAAAAAAAAAGTTAACGGATTCATGTTTTCCACAAGACTAGTTTTATTATTCATCATATTTATAACAAACACACAAAATTATTTAGTTTTTATGTTATCTGAACTGAACAGCAGGCTATTGTTCCAGTAGCTCTTTAGCACTGTCTTTCATGATATTCGGAAATTCTTGCAAAAATTTTGTTTCTCGTCCTTTGTCAGCATGTTGTTAAGCTTTTCTATGAGACTTATTTAGGTGCATCATTCACTATTGTAATACATGCTGACAGTTCACAAAATATTTTGAAGTCTGAATCA
The DNA here is from genome assembly GCA_026402145.1 of Polypterus bichir lapradei. Classification (NCBI taxonomy): domain Eukaryota; kingdom Metazoa; phylum Chordata; class Cladistia; order Polypteriformes; family Polypteridae; genus Polypterus; species Polypterus bichir. The sequence continues at coordinate 24,187,462 of JANRMT010062825.1, read as the reverse complement.
TCTGTACACTAGTTTCTGGTGTTTTTTTGAGAAGTGACTGAGACCTTTCTTTGTCTTTTTTCCATAAGGACCACAAAGAAAGATTATATTCTTTCTGCTACAAGATCCTCCAGGTTCATCTTCACCTTAAGTCATTGAGGAATGTCTGATAGCCATGGCCATTGCAGGCTTTGCACCATCTTTTCTTTTTGCCAAGACTGAGTTTTTAAAAAAAAGGCTAAAACAGAAACTCCTATTTACTACCAGAATGTTCTTAATACTAGAAAGTCCTGGAAAGTTCAACTTACTATTAGAATGCCCTGGGAAGTCCACCATAGTATTAGAAAATGTTCTCTATTTCTTTTTTTATTGTTTATCAATCACTTAGCCAGTTAATGACCCAGCTCAAGTGTATGTATATGTGTATATATTTATTGTGTATGTTTTTGAGTTATCTTTTTACAGTTTTTGATTTTGTGAAGCAACATACTATACATGTTTTTAACATTACTCTAAGTTGGCGTTAGAATTTGAAAGCAGCATAGCCTACTCATATATGGGAAAACTGGTACTGTCCAGATATATTTGTGATTGTATTAAAAATAAATGTATCTATTTGTGAATCTAGTATTAAACCACTTAAACAACTTAATCTATTTCAGTGCCATGAGGGACTAAACATTTTTCAGCAGTAATAATTAGATCTCAAAAGACAACAAAAAATAACACCAGTAATCACAGCGTTGGCTTCATCAATATAAAGCATTTAGCCACCTGTTAGAAACCACTGATGAACTGTGCATCAGCACTTAATATAATTTTGAGCTTGAAGCAGGGGTTTCCAAGTCTGGTCCTGAAAGGCCACAGTGGCTGCAGGTTTTCATTCCAACCTAATTGCTTAATTAGAAACCAATACTTGCCAGCCTTAGACTTTTTAATTTTATGGCTTGTTAATTTTTTTAGCTTTGCAGTGTCAGGTTCTTGAATCATAGTTTTTTTTCCTTTCCAAAGATATCATCCAAATAATCTGAAGTCTTAAGTGGATGAGTGATTTTCAGTCTGTCATGTTTTCCTCTTAAGTGTTACACAAAGGTGTAAACGGGAACAACTTAGAGGCAGATCTGCTGGCTACTTTGTCATTTGTATCATATTGCTAATAAGGACCCATTAAAACAGTGAATGCAGCTGTTTGAGCCTGAAATATGCAATTAAGGGTGGGTAACCTTAACAAGTGTGATATCTAAAATGAAGCAGAAAAATGTCACTTCAGCAATAAGTGCTTTATTAGCAATAAATGATTCCTCATTAAGGAACTGGGTTGGAATAAACCCTGTATCCACTGCGGCCCTCCAGGACTCTGGCTTAAAGTATGGGAGGGATGATAGCACATGTGCAGGGTAACCAGGGGCCTCATGTATAAACGGTGCATATGCACAGAAATGTTGTGCACGAACGTTTCCACGTTCAAATCGCGATGTATAAAACCTAAACTTGGTGTAAAGCCACGCACATTTCCACGGTACCTCATAGCCTGTCGTACGCAAGTTCTCCGCTCGGTTTTGCAGACAGGTGGCACCCAGGGTCAAAGCAATGCTACTGTTCCTGTGTGTTTTTTTTTTTTTTCCAGATCCGCATCCCTGACATGGCTTTATAAATACACTGAAATTAACCGCATATTGTTTATTAGTTGAATGCATCCGATTGAAATTAACCTGTAACAATATAATGGTCCACAGAATGGTCAAACTATTCTAAATACCATAGCTGCTTTAGCGTTGTTACTCTCACTGCACCTTCTTCTTCTTCTTTCAGCTGCTCCCATTAGGGGTTGCCACAGCGGGTCATCTTTTTCCATATTACTCTCACTGCACCATTCGGAGCAGCTGATCGGAAGGAGAATTATTGGTATACAGCATCAAGCACACGCTGCCTCAGCCATGCTTCCTATTTGAACTGCTTCTCAAACAGCAAACGCTTCAAAACCTTTACTGTACGGACCTCGCGGTTCAGAAACCATTTCATCCCAAGAGCTGTAAACGCAATCAATCACTCCATCAACTGTTCCTTGTAGAACTGTTTGTACTTATAAGTACAATTACCTCGCTGTAAACTTGCAATATGGTTATAATATTGCATAACCTGAGCCACTTTATAAAGCGCGTATTTACATATGATGACAATATCATTTTTAAGTTGAAATGCAGCAAAATATGTTTATTATATTATTATACAGATAAAACTTTAACTTTATTTAAATAATCTATATTGTTAATAATTAAAAGACACGGTGTTGCTACGCTAGCAAGGATCTGGCGCTCCGTTCACGGATTGTTCCTGCCTCGCACTGTATGCTTCACTGGGACTGGCGTGAAGGATAGAATAGTTAAACATGTACTATGAAGATATTTCAATGTTCCTTAAAAGTTTTGAAGAACCGGCGTTATAAGCTTACAGATGGCTTAACGTCTATTACAGAGCTGATTTTGTGACGATTGGGTATTTGGAGAAAGAAAAGGAAGGACAGGAATTGGAGGTTAGTACGATTGAAAGAGACAGTACTGCTGCAATAAATTATTTTATCGAAGGTCGAACACAATCACTGCGCCACCGTGTTCCCATGTTTAAAAACATGCTTTAACTCCTATCATCATGAAAATGATATCATGTATACATGTAATATCATGAATATAATGGATTCTGTGCCCTGTCGGAGGTAGAGAAAGCCGGTTTAAGAAGCACATAATGATTCACACACACAGAGCACATAGAAGATCAAATACAAAATAAAGCATTTAACGTACTACTTTAGTTACAATAGGATTTGAGAAACTAGGAAATTAAACGATTTTAAGATTAAGTTTATGATGTTCTACTTTAATGACAAAATAAACTATGTGATTAAAGTGGAAATTTCGAGATTAAAGTTGACATTTCTTTCTTTTTCCCCACTGTGTGCCCCACTGTTTTTTTTTCTCTGTACCCTAATAAGCTTTCATATGACACTCAGACGGTGGACTACGACTCAACTTTTCACGGAGACTTTGATATGCATCTTCTTTTTTATTTCAGGCACTGTACGACTTTGTGAACTTGAGCTTTCAAGTTTCTCCAACACGCTATGTCACTCGATCAACTTCCTTTTGTCGATTATACCACGGTTTAATTAAACAAATAGTACATTTGTCCTTGCCTCCACTTGGTATTCGCTGAAATTGTTCTATTTTTCCTCATGGTTTTACCATTGTCTTTTCACAGAACGCTGAGCTTAAGGGCTATTAATATTGATTTACATATTCAAAGAGGCGTAATTCTGGGAGGAGTTGGGGCGGGACAGCAGGCACGTGCACCTATGTCTCTTTTCACGCTGATTCCTGCATCTGGATTTTTCTGTGCGTACGCACATTCCCGCTTTTGTGCTTATGCCATGTTATAGTGTGAGTTCTACGCACGGCGTTATACATGAGGCCTCAGAACTCTTTCCTGTTATATTTCAGCTTTAATTTTTAAATATTTTTTCCAGAAAGAAGTTCATGACAGTACACTGCTTTTTTTTAGTAGGTCTTTCTTGTGGAACATTCTGATTTAATATGAAAAAAAACAATATTGAGCACAATTTTTTTTTTTTTAATTGAACATTTCCTTGAACGTGATCTTGTGATGAAATGGTGCTTTTTAGTGAATTCTCTCCCTGACAGGTCCCTATTAACAATAAAAACATAATTATGTCTCAAACTTTATCTATTACTGTAGCACGCCTTTCCCACACTGGCCACCAGAGAGTTTTTTTCCCCCATTTGGTCTTCTGCTGGTACATCTCATGGTTTCACATCACACCCTTGGTTACCCTCCTCACTGTAATATAAATAATGCAGTTAAAATTATTTGCCCCTTCCTGATTTTTTTTTTCTTCCCTGTTTCAAATTTTTGACTATTAGTTGTGTTCTGGTCAGAAACAAAATGTAAGATCTGATAAAAGGCACATAAGTGAGCAAATAACTTTTATTTCCATTATTAATGGTCAGTTATCCTACGCCAGCTAGCACTATGTGGAAAGTTAGTCACACCCTAGTTAAGTCGACCTAGATTTTAAAGATAATTTTAGTCATTTGATTAAGAAAGCAAGGCTTGATATAAAAATCCCAGCTGTGTTTAATATTAATATAATTTATTTTGACCCTTACTTTAACAATCAAGTTGTTAGCATAAAAATCGACAAACACACAATACTACAATCAAAGAAAATTCCTGAAGAGAACAGGAAATAAGCTGTTGATATTGTAGCAATTGGGGGAAATGCTACAAAGCCATTTCTAAGGCTGTGGGATGCCATCAGACCATAGTCATTACCATAATCTTCTAATGGAAAACATTTGGGACTGTAGTGAAATCTTCCCGGGGTTCATAGCCTGCCAAATGTACGCCAGTGGAACAGCATAAAATCATCCAGGAAGTCAGAAAGGGCCTTAAAATTATCCAAAGATCTACAAGCTTCTATTACCTTATCAAAGGTCAGTGTTCATGATTTCACAATCGGAAAGAAACGGAGCAAAAATGGGCTGCATTAGTAGTGTAGAGTACCAATGATCAGTGCTGGCCAAGAACATACTTACTTTTCTCTCATTTACGAGGGAGCACATGGATGACCACCAGCTTTTTGAAAAAACAAATGAACAGAACAGAGTCAAACTTTGTGGGCCATAAAATGTCTATTCTTCTAACCAGTTGTAACCAGTTGTATCGTAAATGTTGTATACCACCTTGGATAAAAGAGTCTGACAAATGTCAACATGAAATTCAGTAGACTTATTTTTCATTATCTGAAAAAATACTAAAATAAATGTAATTTCCTTAAAATAAATACTTTTCTAACTGATAAAATGTGTACAGAAAATACTGATAATACATAAATGAAAAGAAAATTATTCTTATTATTTAATTTTGTCATACTATTTAATTTTTTCTATAACTAGAAAAATACCCGCGCTTCACAGCAGAGAAGTAGTGTGTTAAAGAAGTTATGAAAAAGAAAAGGAAACATTTTAAAAATAACGTAACATGATTGTCAATGTAATTGTTTTGTAACTGTTATGAGTGTTGCTGTCATCAAGAATTTGATTATCATTATTTCTTTCAATCAGGTTCGTATTTGGAGGATGTGTTGTGTTCAAGTTACATTCCGTGTTTGTCTAGTCTATCCCTGACCATCTCATCTTTGTTGTCAACCGTTGTAAAGATAACAGGTTCCATTCATCGAAGTGATCACTACTCAAATCGGTACTCGTGAATCTAAGATGTTTAACAGGCTTTTCCGTTATTAAGTTGTGGATTTGCCTGCAAATATTTAGCGGCAGCGTGTCTATGAATGTAATTTAAACTTAAGCTTTACACCTTGCTTTCCTATTGATATGTCTACAAAGGCTTGTTCAGCGTCAAAGGGTTGTTCCTTTCCTACTGCATCAATAAGCAGCTCGTCTTCCTCTTTATCTGAGAAATCACACACTGCATGCATGGGTTTACCTTTTCCAGTCCTGCAAAGTCAGTTCACGTGAGCCGCTCGGAGTACATGCATCGAAGGTTCTCAGCTGTGCTTGTGCTATCTCGTGCGATCTTGCGATGTCCACGGCTTTATTTAATGTTAGCTCAGACCCGGCACTTAAAAGTTTCTCTCGCACTTTTGCTGAGTTTGTGCTAAACACTATTCTATCCCTGACCATCTCATCTTCGTTTGCATAAGCACAGTCCTTCACCCGCGAATATTTAGCGGCAGCGTGTCTATTGGATTGCTGCTACGGACGGCCTTATATGGGTAGGCACTCAATTACGTGGGAGGCCTGACGATGAGGGACGCAACTCTGCCTCACACGGCGACCGAGCTGCAGGCTATGGCCGTATATATGTACGTAAGTAGGTTCCAGTTATGACCGTTACGTGTAGAATTTCGAAATGAAACCTGCCTAACTTTTGGTAAGTAAGCTGTAAGGAATGCGCCTGCCAAATTTCAGCCTTCTACCTACACGGGAAGTTGGAGAATTAGTGATAAGTCAGTCAGTCAGTCAGTCAGTGAGGGCTTTGCCTTTTATTAGTATAGATGAACTTAACTGAAACAAGGCTTAATTTAATAAAAATCTTCCTACCATTTGTCTAACAAAATATATACAGTATACACTGATTTTTATTAATTGATGTTGCTAAATGTAAATATACATGCACTTACAGGTTTTAATCATTAATTGAACTACAGCTTTTTTTGCTGTTTTTCTGTTAAAATATACATTTATCATATTTATACCTGTGTGTTTTTTTTTGTTTTTTTTTTTCCCCCACTACACTGTCTAGGCCAGGGGTGCCCACACTTATTTGGCTTGCGAGCAATATATGTATATATGTATATATATATATATATATATATATATATATTATACTGAGTATACTTTATACATAAAATATATGTTGTACCTTGCATAACTGAATAACCTTTATGGCACAATAACAATTCAATACATTTATGGTCACTACAGTATTTGGATTTAATAATCTTCATGTGGGAAAAGGCTGACCCGCATAAATAAGTAGAGCCGAATAATGCGGTCAAGAAGGTAACACATTTCCTCACGTTTGGGTACTTTTCCTTTGTGAGTAAATTCAAAAACTGTCCAAGAGCCCCAGACTTCAGCTGAATGTCATCCTGTAGTGTCAAAATCTCATCCTCCACTGTAGAGAAGTTTAGGTGAAACAGTGTTGCAATTTTTGATGCGGGTGAATCACCCTCAACATCTTCCCTAAATGGATAGCACTTAAATGTAGCGATTGGCTCAAGTAAAGCTGAGTCTTGAAACCGTCTGTCAAAGTCTGACAGGCAATTTACAATCTGCTCTGTGTTCCAATTCCCTTTTCTCAGTTTATTACTCCACATTTTCTAATGTAAAGACTAATATTGCAGTCTTCTTTCTCGCTGGTAAAGCCTGCCTTGCTACTCTCTGTTTATAGGAAATTCACACCAAAAAAATAGACACCTACGTTAGCTGAACTACTGTAGAACCCTGTAGGAAGGAGAATGACAACTAAGTTGACAGAAAGTTTAAGAAGCAGAAGCTTAAGCAAATCATTTTTGTGATTGGCCAATTTAATAATGACCAATTGGGTCTTTGGTAGTGAAAATCAGCCAATTTAAATTGGCAACCAAACGATCAGAGTTTCACTACCACAAAAGTCACAAGTATACCTGGCGTAAAAGAAACTCCTTATTTCACTGTAAGAACATCATACCAACATTAAACAAGTTAGTTGTAGTGTGGTGGTTTAATGATGCTTGGCTTCCTTGGGACATAGATGACTTACCATAACAGAAGAAACAAAGAATTATCCTCCGTAGAACGTTTTTAAGGAATAGCTCCAAAGGGATGGTGGAATGCAACAGATTTTGAAGACTATTGTGCTGTTGGCCTTTTTCTGTGCTTTTTCTTGCAAACTGTCTCAGAATTATTATTTTTTTCTTTTTTTGTGGTTGAAGTTTCTCTTGATGATATAGGTTACAATTAGCTGTCTAGAATGCATACTGGATGGAAGTCTTTTAAATTGTACCTGAGTGAGTTGATGAAGACTACCAGGTTAGATGGTGTCACTCTGTTTTCTTGAATTGTTACAGTCCACAGATATAGTTTGAAGAATGTTTGATTTTTTTCCTTTTAGAATGCTCCCTGCTGAGTTGTGTATGTCTACAGTATGTACTGCAACAGTCATAGTGCTTCAAATTGTTTTTTCCTGACAGGTAACAGTTAGGTAGTATTGTAATTTAAGTCTGAGTTAATAATGCAGGGAAAAACATTGTAGCCTGAAGAATTTTTCAGTCATTCCTTTCTTGTTGGGGTGACTAAAAGGTGACATTATGGAGCCTCTAAGATAGTGCCTTAGTCTTTAGTGTCTAAGATGTGGTATGGAAAAGATCGTTCTGTTTGCTTCAAGGCAAGTGAAATGCTAATCTCTGAAATCTAAAGCAACTGTAAAGTGCCTTTCTGATTCATAAGTTGCTTTAGATAACAGTATGTACTAGATAAAAATAATGTAAAAAAAGTGATAAGCTTTCAGAAGTTAGTTAGTCTAGATTTTGAATTTTGGGTGTTAAGTCACTTTTCTAAATCCTTCATTTTTCAAGAGGTATAACAGTTTAAAATGCTGGCATTGCCTTTTAGACAACTCCATATACAACACAGTGAGCTTTGCAACCACAATGCTTCCTTACATGAGCTTCAGGCTGCACACACATCTCATAACTCTGAGTAGTTTACATAAAGTAGATATGCCTAGCCAGGCAAACATATATCTTCACATTTTCATGCTGCCAAAAGTTCTGATTTCTTGTTACTAAGCAGGTCTGAGAGTGATATTCTTTTATGCATCTGATAAACTAAACTTGAGGTTAGACTGGAGAGAAGAATTTTAAATACATGCTATAAGCATTAGAGTGAGTGGCCTGCCTCTCAGTGCACAAGTGGAGGAGACCACACACTGGGAATGGGTCTGCCTGTTTAATCTTATACACAGCCGATGTTTCTTTGAGGTTTTTTTTTTTTTTTTAAAGTTTAAGCCACTCATTCTGTGCACGTTGCGGTTATGTATGTTTAGTTTGTACATTTTAAATCAGTAAATAAAAATTTGTTTTTGCCTGTTTGGTTCTATACCATTTACCATAAAATGTATAGAGATGTTAAATATGTGACTAACCAAAGAGAATCTCTTACTGAAATATTTCCTGTAAATTTTTCTTTACTGTTGGCCTTTAAACCTCTAGAATTGCTGTATATAGAAATAAACATAATCATTAGCCTTCACATACCTGTATAGTAACAGAAGAAACTTACAAAGAAACAATCCAGTTTAATATATAAGCAGTTTACCTTTGATGCAGGATGCTAGAAATATTTATGCCATGCCATGCTTTAAACAAAATTAAATGTTATGCTTGTTGTCATGCGTGATGTGGATACAAGCAAAGGTGGAGGTAAAGGGCAAAATATAGACAGTGCCAGTTTAGCCAAGTTTCCTGAAGACTGCTGATGAAAAACAGTTATAGGATCCAGCTGTGGAAAAGTCGTGCTGTTAATTAAGTGGCCTGCAAGTCGTGACATTGGGTAGTATATTGTGCACCCTGCTGTTTAAAATTACTTTGAGCAGCGTGTAATTGCCTTTAGAAGACACTCTATTTGCCTTTAATAAAAGAACTCTTTGGTTGTTGGAACCATTTGCTGAACATATGCATAACCCAAGTAAATGCAAGGCCCACATGCCTTAATTTCTTCAAAACTAACTTTTAGACTTGGCACTTTGGTAACATCAACATGCTAAAAGTCCTAAGCTGCTTTCTTTTATCTTGTGTGCCCAGTTGGGAGTAATGGAAAGCTAGATGCTTGTTAAACACTGGTGTGCAATGCCACAAACTAATTTTGTTTCTTTAATAAATACTATAACTCTTTTCAGAAGAGGCTATGTAGTAATTCCTGAACATTCCAGAAGTAGTCCAATATGTTTTGCTGTCCCACACCTCCACTGGAGAAATCTAGATTAAAAAAAAAAAAAAAAGTAGTGACCCCATATAAAAAGAATAATAGCTATGGAAGAAGTAATGTGGGAAAAGACAACCTAAACCCCTTTAAGGTGATCACCATCCTATATGAACATAAGAATACCATGTATAAGCCAGTGTAAATAATCTGAGGCTACTGGGGGTAAGCTAGGGTACAAAGGAGTTACCCATGGTGTATTGGGCCAGAATATAAAGTCTTTGATTTCTTGTCCAGGAGTGGAATACTTCTGAGACATAACGCATCATAATATTATCTATCAGCCTATGTAGAGAAAGAATCGGGCTGCACTTTCTATATTGGGGGTCCCAATATAGTTCTAGATGCCACACACTTTTAGTTTTAAATAAAAAAAAAAAAAAAAGGCTCAGGTAGGCTCCAAGAGCGTAAGACATTTTACAAATGAGAGGTGACCATTAAGTCCATTAAGCTTTTAATGAAGCAGAACCAGAAACATTATTAGTAGTCACTGTGGCTTTGTGGTTCTAAAATGTACAGTTTTTGAATTTATAGTGACTATGTGGATGTTGGCAAACTTTACCCCTGTAATATAAGGTGATGTTTTTTGCTAAAATGTTCTGGGTTGAAATGAGTGGTTATAAAACTTATCGGCCAAATGATAAATAAATTCTGTATATTCAGATCTCGTAGGACAACATTTTGTGTCACTTTTTGTCCCTTGATTATGAGTCATTAGATTTTAATAGTTAAATATGTTGTAGTGAACTGTTTTTATTCCACTCTTGAGAGACCTGAAGGAGCCGCATGGTCTCGGATAGTATAATAAGTTAGTTGGTACAACCTACGCTTGTCTGAGCTTTCAGTTCACATGGAAATTTTCAGATGTTTGTGCACAGTTGTTTCACTTTTTGCCATTCTGAGCGATAAACAGTTAGCATGCTATGCCCAAAATTGTTCCTTATGAATCCAGTTCTGGTAGTCTTCAAATTAAAGATTTGTGGTTTGCATAGAATGATAGGAAAACTATCAAAGTTTCATCTTTCACATGGTTAGAATAATATTTGTTTTCTGCCATCAGGCAATGTAGTGAGGAAAATGAATAGGAATATTCTTTTTTGAGTAACCCTGTATTTGCAGCCATTCTTTTTAAACAAGACTGAAAAATAATACCCCAGACACACCCTGAAATCATGCTAGCTCATTTCTGCTGACGTCATCTTTATAATATTCAGAACAGGAGAGTCCACATTGCTTGCTTTGCTGAATTTTGGGTCAGTGTGTTTTATTTGCCCAAACATAGAGCTTGGCAAAAGGCAGAGATTATGGAAAATGTAATTTTCCCAGTACCTTTTACAGGATGAATAAATCAAACTTACAAACTATGTCAGTATATTCATGCCATTTGTTGTATTGTATGTGTTCAAATTTAGGGTTAACTGAGGTCACTGCAGTGCTGTGCATGGCCGCACGCACTGTTGTGCATTAACTGGCGGCTTCCCTTGGGTTGTTTGTGCAGTGAATGCACAGCATGTAGTACAGTTTATGGGAACACAGCACACATCAGTGGACGCTATACCCATATCACAGTGAGCTGTCTTTGGAGTGAAAAGAAGAAATAGTGTATGCATGTAAACGGGCAAGGTGCCATAGTAGGTTAATCATGCACCATGGTTTGCTTCAGGGACTTTTCTGTGTTTGTTCACAGCCTCACAAATGTCCATGTGAAGCTGTTCTGTCATTTATTACCATTTTCTTCTTGTACCCACACGAATCTGAAGGCATACAAGCGGAGCATGTCATGTTTTCTGTAAGTTAGTGATTTAACCAAAAGGAAGCATGTATAAAACAAGCCTTAACCCGTATTTTAAAAGTCAGGCCTCAACTCTGGAATCAAGTAGAGCATCAGTGGGAGGTGTGATGATTTTGCTTTATGAAGTGAGTTTGGGACTGTTACTTTCTTTTCCACTGTATACATCTGCGGCTGGTTAACATTACTGCCACATGTACAGAAATTAAAGTGGTTTCTTTATGACCTCAACTCCAAAGAGAAAAAAAATGAGCTGCTGATAATGGTGGCAAAGGGCACTGAGGTGTTGAGCAATTCTTTTCCTCAAGCATGTGCATTTAGCTGGAAAAGCACAGTGTGTAGCTAGCAGATAAAGTAAGGTGGAAGACCACTTGGGACCTAAGCTTGATGGAGAACAGAGCTCCCTGTCTTCAAGAAATGAGGAAGCCCCTCATTTCAGAGTTGCAGGAATATTTATTTGTTTTCTGATTAGTATGTCTGATAAGCACTTGACTTAAAATTAGAGAACGATCTTTTTTCATAACACAAAATGCATGTTGCTGTCCTGGGTTTAAATCTTGTGCCTAGACAAAGTTTGCAAAATATTGTGTATATGCATGTGTTTTCCTTCTACATTTCCAAAGATCTGCAAGTTAGGTTAATTGTATATTCTAAATTGGCCTGTTGTGAATGTTTGTGAATGGGTATTGTGATGGCCAGTCACCCCATACAGGGCTTTTTCCTGTCTTGCAACAGATGCTGCTGGGATAAGCTTTAGCCACCTCACAACACCTGAATTAAGCAGATAAGGTAATGTTATTTTTATGTTATACAAAAACAAGCCACTCCTTAACAAGAAGCCCTTCTACAATACTGTATAGTTAATCCTTAAGACTGCTTGTATATATAATATGCATCTTCCATATTTAAGTAGGAGTATCCATATAAAACTAGCATCCTTTTGAAAGTAGGTAATACAAACGGTATTTTACCATTACTGGAATAACGACCCTGTCTCAGTATCAAATTCCAAAACCAAGTCGCCTTCTTCCAACTCAGGCAAGGCAAATATAGAAAAAAGAGAAGTAAACAAGTTACGGTAGTAAAGCAATACAGTAATAACATAACTCCTTCGAACGTCACTGTGAGACGACCAAGTGGCTAAAAGCTGTAAACGTTGACATCAAAACCAACATCTATCATGGCCAATGTCTTCCTAGCGAGTGCATATTATCTGTGTGGTTTTAGTTTAAAGACATGATGTTGGATTGATTGGTGATTCCATGTTAACTTTGAGATAGTGTGCATAATTGTACCCAGTAGGGTGCCCCGTGATACAATGGAAACTTGGCACGTGACATCATGGTCTGGAATGTAAACCCATGGAAATTTTACTACAATGGCCTGGTATATCTCCAAAATTTTCTTCAGTTTAGGTACTGGTTGGGTATTCTCTTCAAAGTCTTTATTGTAGGTAAAGTGCAGATATTTCATAATTAGTGAAAAGTGGCACTCTGACATTATTTCTCCTAAGAATGGTAGCACTGACAGCCAGAGTGATTTGTAGATCTCACGCTTACACAAGACGCATCTGTACAGTTGCCCAATGACTCACGGGACTAAGCATGGTTTTAGCAGCCAGAGTAACACTCTGGTTTAACGCTAAGGAGGCTTTGTTTCATTTTGTATATCTTTGTTTGGCTGCCACAAAGAATGGGTCTATTCACAGAATAACAGAACATTTAAAACTTCTAGATTTTAATTGCCTCATGGTTTGATAAAGACAATAATATTTGTGTTGTAATATATATATTCATTGGCCTTATTTAAAAAAAAAAAAAAAAAAAACAAAACAAAAAAAAACATAGAAAGTGGCAATTTTTATTTAGCCATGTGAATGGATGTTCTTATTCGCGTTTGTTTCTTTGCCTATTAATTGCTGTTCACTTGTAAAGTAGTGCTCTTTTACAATTCATTTTAGCATTTGGCCAAGGTATAAACAATGCATTATTGAAAAGCATGCATCTTAAAAATGTTTGCAAATAATAAATTATATTTGTACTGATTGTTTGAAAGTAAATGCAAATGACGGGTGTAACAGAACAAGATACAGAGGACAGAAAGATATGGAAGAAGATGATCCGCTGTGGCAACCCCTAACAGGAGCAGCCGAAAGAAGAAGATGTTTGAAAGTAAATGCATCTGATGATTTTGCATGGATTTTTTTTAATTTGCCACCTTTGTGGCACATCTCCTTAGTGGTCCTACTGTGATATATTGTATGTTTACATATCATTATTCAATGAAACATGGATCACCAGTGATTGTATAGAGGTGGTATTTTGGCTCAAAAATCAGAAGTAACTCAATCATCTGTAGCAGAAAAATTCATACTTCAAAAAAGAAGTTAAAAAACAAATCATTAAAAAGCATTGGTGTTAGTGTTATATTTTATTGTATAATAGGATTTTAAAAATAGGTAATGTAACATCATTGCCTGCTCAGCCCCCACCACAATGGTTTTTCTCATTTTTTTTAAGCATTTATGGTTATCCCCCTTTTGGAGGCTGGGATCATCATTAACACTTATGACTCATGGAGAGCCAAACTGGCTGACTACATTACTAGATGGTAGGTTCAGAATGTTCAGACTAACAAGTGGAAGGTGGGGAGTCTTGGTTAGACAGAGAAAAAAGGCAGTGACCATTTTCTTTTAAAAATTAATAAGTAGGGACTATTATACCCAATTATACAGGTAGAAACCTGTCAAGTGTACAGGTCTGGTAAAAAAACAGAAAATAATCACCAGGCACTTTATATTTAAAAGTCCATAACAAATGTCATAATGTGTCATAATGAGTGCCTTTAAGAACAAAATAAGTGTCGTTGGTAGTTTATTTTACGTGTGGCAGATATTTGATCTGAAAACATGGAACCATAAGCTTCAGATCAAACAGGCAAGCTTTCTTAGGGGGCAAAACCAGAAATCAAAATGGAGAAAGCAGGATTTTTTCCCCCCTCCCAAAAGATATTATTGCACGATTTAGTTTTACATAATATAATTTTTGGAGTTGATGAGACGTTAGCTCACCCCTTCCCTCTTTCTTGATAAATCTGTCATCACCATGTCTCTAACTGAAGCAATGCTGTCTGGCAACAGGGAATTTTACTTAAGCTGATGTTACATTTCATGACTTCTGGTCAGAGGAGATATCAAAGAATGACCGCAGTTGTTAATCTCATGATTGGAGAATATCAGTTTACACAATTAGAAATCATAGGTATGTCAAATTACATGACTGCGTGATAACTTTCCAGCAAAGTTTCACATTTTCAAAGTATCGCAAGCTGACCCCTTTTTTCTGACAGCCTATAAATATGCTTCCTGATGGAGCAAGGTCCTGTGTGAAGGGTATACAACTATGGTGAGTTCAGCTGCAATATCATCCTTTTTTTTTTTTTTTCCTTCTCCTATCTGTTGCTGTGTGTAACCACGTAGAAGTGTCTCTGTTCTGTTTGTCTTGTCCAAAACACTTGTGTTCCTCATTCCTAATAGCTCCATTGTATGCTTTGTATTTCTGGCTGAGCATTCTTTGGTTGTTAACTATTGCCCACATGGAGCACGGCCATTGTCGGGGATAGTTGAAGACTAGCTGGACTGAGTCACTGGGTATGTCGCACTGCGTGACTTGTGGACACAGAAGGGTACCACAACTGCTCCTGATTCATTAAGATTATGTAAATAAAATCTATGACTGAGAATTGCTGTAAAAGCTGTATAATGTGACAGGGCATTCAGAGGGGACTGGGCGGTCTCATGGTCTGGAATCCCTACAGATTTTATTTTTTCTCCAGCCGTCTGGAGGTTTTTTGTTTTTTCTGTCCCCCCTGGTCATTGGACCTTACTCTTATTCGATGTTAATTAATGTTGATTTATTTTGTTTTCTTATTGTTTCTTTTATTTTTTTATTCCTTATTATGTAAAGCACTTTGAGCTACTGTTTGTATGAAAATGTGCTATATAAATGTTGTTGTTAAATGTACACAATAAGATTATCTTCAAAATAGCAACAAAGAAGATACATAGCTAAAAAAAATAAATATCTACAAAAATAAACCTGGAACAACATTTAAAATGGAGCAAAACAGTAAACGCTACAGAATAACAGTAAAGCACAATGGTCAAAAAGACTAATCATATGCACTAGTAGAAGGAGTAAAATCAAATACCATTTAATTGCATTAACTTGTTTTTTAATGTCTCTTTTTAGATGTAAAATTTCATTAAGGTGATTCTATTTTAGTATGGGGACATGCCTACAAGACACACATTTAATATAAGGCACCAATGCATACCTAAAGCAGGATGGTAAAGCTCTGCTGGTGGGGTTAAAGCCTTGAGATTAGTAGCAATATTGTATATGAAACTTGACTTAAAGGACGTGCAACCTGTTGCTTAACCAGTAAAGCATGTAAATGTATCCCACTTTCTGAGACAACTCTTCAGTCTTGAGTTCCACTGCTCAATGAATGACCATATGGCTCTTTTATATGTAGTATATGCAACATTAACTCCCATTCAACACAGAAATTATGGTTGATTACTATTTTATATAGCATTAATAACAGCATGCATCACATCCTTGAAAGATGTGTTACGTTGATTGGTGATTTTTAAATTGACCCATTGTGCTGTGTGGATAAGTGGGTGCTGTCGTGGACTGGCAACCCGCCCAGGGCTGTCAGTATATGCTTTAACACTCCACCTGCACCCCCTATATCCCTGAATTAGATTAAGTAGGTTTAATAGTGTCATTTCATCACACTGTGCTTTAGGCACTAATCAGACATGTAATACAATATTAAATTGACTGATTCATTAGTACAGTTATTGTCACATAATTTAGTGATTCTTCAAAGCTATTCTTTGCTTGTCTTCTTGGTTAAAGATGAATCTGATTTGCAAATGTGGTGACCGGACCAATTGTTTTGTAATGTATAGTTGAAGCCTTAATCGTCTGCAGCTAGGTATGGGAAGATAGGCTACCTGTCACAAATGATGTATGTCTGTTTACATAAGTTTACTTGCTCACTTAACTGTCAAGGGTAATTCTGTAGTACATGCTTACCAAAGGATGTGATATTGAGAATTGTACTTTAGAACAGTAGCTTGTCATAGGTTCATAAAATATAATAATGCAGCATCTGCTCCTCATTTCATGTTATGCATTTAAGGTGGCAATTGTAGTTTATTCATTTTGCTTTGGAATGTAAGAATAATAGGGATTATGTTTCATGAAAGGTGATTTCATGTCACCCTTTTTGGAACCATTTGACCGAAAGCTTACATTCTTGTTCATCAGAAGTGGCAGACTTTTGAAACTGCCATGTTGCTAGCATTTATAATGATGGAATAATGATATGATGAGTTCTGCTAGCAACCAATGTACTTAAATGTACTTTGCTTTTTCACCATAAATGACAGGTGCTTTTCCAGGCTACACTCTGTGTCCACATTTCAAATTCCATAAGTAGTATGGTGTAATGGTTAATTTGCATTTTCATTCCTCAACGGTCCTCCAACTTGCTGGTCAATCATGGGGGTTGGTAGCAGGATTGGCACTCCAGCCACCGTAAAAAAAAAAAAACTTCATACAGCTGTGAGATGACAGAAAGGACTCCTTTTTTCTCTCCGGATATAGCTCTGCTTCAGCCAGCCATAGCAAGGCTGCTCACATCATGAAGAGGATGGGGGAAAGCCATCGGGAGCCCCATCCCCGGATGAGTCGAAACCATCGGAGAGCCAATGGGGTCAGGCCTGTTTGGAATCAGCACTGGTGTGGTGCGGAGGTGTCGCCTGCTGCACAGCAGCACTCGGGTCCCAATTTGAGGTGGCCCATCCGGGTAGGCACATGGAACTTCTTGTCTCTCTGGCATAATGGTCATCTTCCTCTGCTGTCGGAGGAGCTGCATAAACTCTGCATTTCAGTGGCGGCACTCTCTGAGATGTGCAGACCTGGGACTGGCCAGATCTTTGTAGGTGGATACACCTTTTATTGGTCTGGTCACTCTGATGGCTGTCATACTCGGGGAGTAGCTGTTGCTGTAGTGGATCGGCTTCTTCCAATGGTGTCTGATGTTACTCCTTTCAACAAGCGTATTAGGAGACTCAGATTACGGGACTCCCTGGGTGTCTTGTCTGTTGTCTCAGTGTATTCGCCGACTACGGTGAGTGATGTCTCAGTGAGGGAGACATTTTATTCACAACTTCGCTCTGCGGTTGATGGGGACCCCCTCTGGTCATGGGTGAATTCAATGCAACCACTGGCACTGACAGGGCTGGTTATTAGGATTGTCTCGTGGTGAAAATGGCTCTATGCTCCTTGACTTTGTAAAAGGTCAGGGGCTGCGAATTGGTGGATCCTTGTTCCATTGCCCTGAGCTGCATCATTGGACTTGGTAGTCCGATACTGGTGGTCTAGTGAAGGAGGTCGATGTCATCCTTGTGGGCAGACACTGGAGGCTCTTGCAAAAGTGCAGGGTGTACAGAAGTTCCCAGTTTGTGAATTCTGACCACGGACTTGTTGTTGCTACTCTGAAGATCCAGCTTAGGGCAAGTAGGCTACCACCTAATAGGAAAATGAGGCCAGACTCTAAGATCAGGCTGTTTCTAATGAGTTTGCACGCAGTTTGTGTAAGGAATTTGTGGATTTGGGTGCAACTTCTGATCCCAATGTGATGTGAGAGACATTCTGTGACAAGACCCTGAAGGTTGCTGAGGGTGACAAGACCCTGAAGGTTGTGCTGATGTTACTGGTGTTCCCAGAAGGAGGTGTTTCATCTCGCAGAGCACCCTGGATATCATTGAGAGGAGTCGCAGCACACGCCTTGATGGCAACTGTGGTCTGTACCAGGAACTGAGAAGGACGGCTGCGAGGGCTCTAAGGCCAGATAAGGAGGCGTTTAGTGGAGGAATCTGTGAGCAAGTGATGCACCATTTGTAGTCTAGTGACCCACGTCCTGCTTACAGAGGAATCAAAGCATTACACACATCAGAATGTGTTCCTTGGAGAGTCGTAGTGAGGGCGGCTGATGGAACGGTCCTTACGGATGACGCTGCAGTTGTGAGCTGTTGGGGTGGCTGCTTTGAACAGCTGTTCAAAGCTGATCCTATGGCTAGGATGTTGGATACCTCTGGGTCCATGGTTCTTGAGACTGATCCTCCAATTAGCTGTGAACCACCCAATCTCACTGAGATTGCACAGGTGGTGAACCAGCTGAGGGGAGGAAAGGCTGCAGGGGTCTGTGGTATCCAGGTTGAACTTCTCCATGCTGGTGGTAAGGCTGTCTTCTTGGTATTGCAAGCAATCTTTGCTTCCCTTTGAGAGATTGACATCATCCCAACTGGCTGGAAAGTTGGACTTGTCGTCCCTGTCTGGAAAGGAAGGGTGATTGCCTGGATTGCGGCAACTACAGGGGTATAACACTGCTCTCGGTTCTGGGTAAGGTCCTTGCTAGGGTCGTCCTCAATAGGATCCATGATCACTTGCTTACCGGAGCAGTCTGGTTTTACACCTAAGATAGATAGATAGATACTTTATTAATCCCAAGGGGAAATTCACATAATCCAGCAGCAGTATACTGATACAAAAAACAATGTTAAATTAAATAGTAATAAAAATGAAAAAAATAAAAAAGCAGACAATAACTTTGAGTAATGTTAGCATTTACTCCCTCGGGTGGAATTGAAGAGTCACATAGTGTGGGGGAGGAATGATCTCGTCAGTCTGTCAGTGGAGCAAGACAGTGACAAAAGTCTGTCACTGAAGCTATTCCTCTGCCTGGAAATGACACTGTTCAGTGGATGCAGTGGATTCTTCATGATTAACAGGAGTTTGCTTAGTGCCCGTCGCTCTGCCACAGATGTTAAACTGTCCAACTTTACTCCTACAATAGAGCCTGCCTTCTTAACAAGTTTGTCCAGACGTGAAGCGTCTTTCATCTTTATGCTGCCTCCCCAGCACACCACCGCGTAGAAGAGGGCACTCGCCACAACCGTCTGGCAGAACATCTGCAGCATAGTATAGTCGGCTCTGACCTTTCTTACATAAAGCATCAGTATTGGCAGTCCAGTCCAATTTGTCATTCAGCTGCACTCCCAGATATTTATAGTCTACCATTGACCGCATCCTGGCACTGGGGGTTCTTATTGAGTGCAAACGTGAATATCCGCAAAGTTTCTTTGCAGCCTTTGTCGATTTTCGTAAAGCGTTCAGCTCAGTTGATTGTGCTGCCCTGAGGGACATCCTGGGGGTTCGCGGGATCCCCTCAAGGTTCCTGGATATCATGGCCGGCCTGTACACTGGTACTCTGAGTGTTGTGCAGAGTGGAGGCAGAACCTCTGTGTTTTTTCCCTGTTGATTCTGGGATTCATCAAGGATGTGTGTTTATTCTTATTCGGTTCAATGCTTGTATGGACTGGGTGTTGGGCAAGGTCGTGGGGTCCAGCAGCTGTGGGGCATCTATTGGTGAAGAAAGATTCACTGATCTTGACTTTGTGACGATGCTATGATCTTCGCGGAATCAATGGGGGCTCTGATTGGGGCTCTCGAGAGAGAGTGAGCGAGGAGTCTGAGTGTCTGGCCTTGCGACGGTCCTAGATAAAAACAAAGATCCAGGCCTTTAATGGCCTCTTAGGCACAGCCATCAGCAGTGTGTCTGTTTGCAGAGAGAATGTTGACCATGTCGAGAGGTTTACTTACCTCTGCAGTGACATTCATGTCTCTGGTGACTCTTCCTATGAAGTCAGTAGACGGATCTGGAGAGCATGGTGGGTCATGAGGTCGCTGGAAAGGGGTGTGTGGTGCTCCCGATATCTATGCAAAAGGATGAAGGTCAAAGTCTTTAGAGTCCTGGTGCTTTCTGTCTTGTTATATGGTTATGAGACATGGACGTATCCAGTGACCTGAGACTAAGACTGGACTTCAGTGCTTTGTCTCTTCGGAAAATCCTTGGGTACCGCTGGTTTGACTTTGTGTCGAATGAGCAGTTGCTCATGGAGTCCCGAATGAGGCACATTACCTACATTGTGAGGCAACGTCAGTTACGGCACTACAGCCATGTGGTGTGATTCCCTGAGGATGATCCAGCTCGCAGGATCCTCATTGTTGAGGACCTGATTGGCTGGACCAGGCCAAGGGGTTGCCTACGTAAAACCTGGTAGCAGCAGATAGGGCGTCATTTCTGGAGGGTGGGACTGGACCGTGTGTCTGCCTGGGGGGTTGCAAACCAGAATCCCGAGCTGTTTCGCCATGTGGTGGATGTGGCAATGCGCGGTACCAGTGCATGCTCTCCGATCTGACCTGACCCCTCAACTTTTCATTGAGATGTATAAATTGCAAACTTGTTTTAATGTTTCTTCAGCACTGTTAGTTTTATAAACTGCTTTGTATAATTTTAGGATTTTAGACGAAATAAAAAAATGAGAGCTGGACTCAGGTGCATGCATCTGCTTACAAAAGTCTACCAGGGATTGGCCATTTCCCAACCATGATTAGCTTTTTACTTCAGTAGGACTTTTGTTTATGTCTTGATGCAGATATTTTATTGTGTAAAATGGAAACCATCCTAGGAGTCACTTGTGCTGTATGCCACTGTTTCAAGTCCAATCTCAGAATAGAGATGATGAGTTTATTAGTCCCGGCAACTGCATAGTGCCAATTATTAGAACCTTAAGGAACCTTTTTGTCTTTGCCTTCTGATTTTCAATATCTGTTTACCTGTCGTCGTCTTTATACATATTATGAACCTGGTTAGCATTTTTTGTAAATGATAACAGATTTTTATTGGTAGTTAAATGTAGCAGTGAATCAGAAATTTCTGTGTATTTATATTTGGGGAAGTTAAGAAATGGGTGATTTACTACTAAACTATAGTTAAACCTTGTATTTCTAAAATGATAAGTTTGGTACTTTTCAAGTCAAAGCTATTGTTCACAATCATGTTATATATTAATTTGTCAGTTGAAACTGTGCTCTAAATGAAGCACTTTTTGTAAGTTTTCAAAAATGTCATCCCTGTTCTTGTGGTTTAAAATGATTTTCAAGGGGTATGAATCTATCATAAAAACAAGTTTTACCAAATGCGTCAATTTTTCAAGCCAAGGGTGTTATCAAATATAGATCCAAATCTAAAGATTGTGCACTTATCATAAAACACTGTATCTATATAATTTTGGGAGAAAAAAAGCAAAACATTTCTGACATATTCAGCAATTTTAAAAGGGTACTTCACCTCACTGTTTGTTTCTCTTTACTGCAGTCTTTCAGCTCCATTGTCGTGGTTTCTTCAAGCATGTACTTTTTCACCTTGGAAAAAATCTACACTTGCTGTAATTGACATTATTGAATGGTGATACCCAGATGTGAATTTGTTTTGTAGACAACTAGACAATAATTACTGAAAAAAAAATTGCACTTACAGTCACTCACAGAACTACCTCATCATAGTATGGGCTTGAGTAAATGTCTACTGATAAGAAACAGTGAAAGTTACTAATTACTTTAACTCTCTCATAAACCTTGTCCTGGCTTCATATATTACCATATCCTCAGCCTGCGCTTTAGTTGGCTTGTGGCTTATTAATTTGTTGTTTTTGTGCTTTAGCTGTACTTCATTATTTTCGTTTTTCATTTTCCCAGTATATTTTTTATCGTGTCCCACCACAAAAAGTGCATAATGCTGAGGGTTGATTGGGACTATAATATCAACTTGCCGTTGGCCTTGGCTCTTTCAGAAATCTTAAGGCTTTGATGACAAATGCAATGAAGAACAATCTGCCCAGTTCAGATTTATTGCCATGTGTGTAAAGTACAGTGGAACTTTTATTTGCATGCTTCACTAACACACATTGCATTGCTGCTCTGCATTAATCTCATTGCATAGCCTATGTTAAATATAACAACACAGAATATAATAGGCAAAAAGTAGCCCCTGCCACAGTAACTCCACCCTATAGGTTCTACAGGTAGTAATTTATGTTAGTTGAAAGAATACTGCATATAAAGACACCAGGAATGGCATTACAATGTTTTCACACATATGTAGTAATTAATATCCAGCTTCCACCAGTTTCCATGGGTATAAAAGAGAAGATTGCACAGACACACCACAGCACAATTCTAGAAGGTGGTGCTCCCACAGAAACGGCACACCCAACAATGTGCGAAAATGTAAGAATAAATAGTTTTTGTTTACAAAACACCTCTGAAATTGCACTGTTGCTTTAGCTGAATGAATTATTACAAAGTGGAAATGGACTGTATATGAGGCTTTGTTTAGGAGAAAGGATCAGATTTGAGTATACATTTGCCGTGAAACTGCTATGTCTGTATTTGACTCAGTATGTGAGTCAGCATTGCACATAAAAATATTAATGATTTGAGTGTAAATGGCATGAGAAATAATATTTAAGCTGCTAGCGCATACTTGGATTCGCGTTCAGTCACAATGGTTCGATAGCAGATGTGTACTTAAATCAGATTATTTCATAGTATACAGATGACGTTGGCACAATATTAGACACATCACATTTTTGTTCATGACAAAATGTTGATGAAACAGAATTGGATGGACAAAAGAACAAAAACATGCAGCTCCAAGCTACAGTGAGGCATATGACAACTGTCGATTATTGGTGCATCCGTAGTGGGACAGATGTCCAGGGACCTTGCCTCATCGGGATGTCGGAACTACGGAAGTACTGGAAAAAGGGCAGTGTTTTCCCTGGGCCACAAGAGGGCAGCGCCTCTAGGTTGTACGGGGGCCACTAAGATGGGGGATTCAACCTTATGCTACACCGTGGCCACCACTAGGTGGCGCCTGGATAGCCCCTGGACTTGAATATGTAGCACTTCTGCCACACTTGGGAGTGCTGCCGGAAGGAGGGCTGAATTCCCTTGCAGCGCTTCAGAAACACCCGGAAGTGCTGCCAGATGTTAATCAGGGGCCACCTGTGACACATTTGGGACTGAATAAAAGGGGCCACCTCACTCCAATTAAGGAGCCAGAGTCGGGTGGGAGAAGGACGGAGCTTGCCAGAGAGGAGTTGGAGGCAGCCGAAGAAGCAGAAGAGGAGTAAAGTGAGACTGAGCTTTGGGTGATTTGTACATTGTGTGTTCTTTTGGGTTATGGGTTGTCAATAAACGTGTGTGTTTGAAGACATCTTGTGTCAGTCTGTTGGTGTCCGGGTCCAACATGTCCACAGTGGACAATGTCAATACTCTATCCCAAAACAGCTGCTGTGAGTAGGAAAGTCATCAGGAAAAGTATAGTTGCCTCAAGAAAATAACATCAAGAATCTCTGATTAAAATGTATTACTTACAATTTAATTTTGTTGCCACAAGCATGTCTCAGAAATACGGATGCCTCATTTTCTTAAATTGAAACCTTTGCTTTTTCAAAGCCAATGTATTTGGAAAGTTTTAAATCTTTTGCTTTTACACTTAGGCTGGTGCCTTTTAAACACTATTTTGAATGGAGAGAATAGGCTTCTTTAAAGTTTTTTAAAAGCTACTTCAATTTAGAACAGAGACAAATTAATATATACCATGATTGTGAAGAAATAATATCAACTTGAAAATGCCAAAGTTTTCCTTATAAAAGAATACATTTTTTATTGTTGTAGATTGTGACTCAATTATGCTTTTGTCTTTAGTTAACTTTGGTTGCATTTTTTGATTTTTTTTTTCCCTTTCTGGTACAACTCACAAATATCTTATACTTCTACAGAATCATCTTTGTTGACTCATTTCTATCGTGTTTTTACTAGTAAGAATTGTATCTGTGCATTTACAGCACTCCAGACTACCTTTTGTACATCATGTTCTAAGCAGATGTCCCTTCAAATTACATAAAGAATCAGTCATTTTACTACACTGGAGAAGTAAAAGCAAAACAATTGTATGTGCATTCCCAGTTATTATCCACCAAAGGTGATGGGGTTGACCAAGACTACATTTCATCTCTTAAATGCTTCCAGAATAAAGCTCAAAATGAAATAACAGAAAACCTTGCTGAAGAAAGGCAAAAGTAAAGTTGTCTTAGATGTGGCATATTGACACCTGCTAATTTGTTGACCATTCTGTGTTCCTTTTATCTTTTTCCTGCCCACAGATTTTGAAGAAAGAATTGTTTTACCATTCCTGTTGTAGAAGTAGTGCTTTTGTGTGTTACTATTTGAAGGCTAAATTTAATATCATGTAAGCTGGCATGCATTTCCCATCATTGTATTATCCTGGGTTCAGATGTGACTTCTTTCTTTTGCTTTTGCCAACTGTGATTATGTTTATGAAATGTGCCCCTGGCAATTGCATTGTTTTATAAATTGCTTTTTGTTAAACTATTTATCTCAATGAAAGGTAATGCATTGTTTACAGCAGAATCTGGTCATGCAGAAATTAAATTAAATTTATTCTTATAAAGCACATTTAATTACAGCATGCTATTTATTCTTACAAAAATAATAAGTAAAGAAAATAAACACAAATATGTGAAACAAAAACACAAAATCTGCAGTTCCAGAAAAACAAATTCCCTCATTTTTTTTCTATTCTCATGCATTTTGTTTTGAACAACAAAAAGTATCTGAGTGGTCCTAGGTCATCTTACGGGTGCACCCTGGCACTTGATGGTGTCTCTAGCAGAATGCTAAAGTCCGGCAATAGCTTCCATTCTTGGTGATGACACATCTACTGCAAAAATCACATTTCAAGTTCAAGAGAAGTAACATCATAAAAAATAAAATGACATTAACCCTTCGTTACTCGGGTTTTGTGAACTCTCATAAGTGCTCGGCTGGAGTGCATTTATGGAGAAATGATATTAAGAAATATTTTAAATGCAATTTAATTAATCTTTACTAGGACATGTAGCATTCTCTGGCTTTTCATGTTTACAAAATCACTGTCTAAAATTTCCTTTTCAATAATTACAGGTGGTGGTGGGTTTGCAGCAGAACTTTCTCCGGTTGTTCTTTTGAGCTTCAGTTACATCTCTTTGCTGAGATGAGAACTTCTGCCCTGTCTTCGGCAAAGTTGTTCTTGAACAAGGTCCAAGGCAAGGTTTTTCAGGAAAAGTCTATGCCGCAATGCATGACCTGTGTTTTCGTGGTACACCACATGAGCATTTATTCCGGCGACATTCACCAATGAAAAGAATATAGTAAGAGGCCATCTTCTGCTATTTTGGGAAACATCATAGGTGCGACACAGTTGGTCGACTGTATCAACTCCACCCTTTGTTTTATTATAGAAAGTACTTATTTCAGGTGTTTGCTTCTCTTTGGTGGAACTGTCGATTTTGGCATCATGTTGCATTGTTGAAAGTAAATTCACAACCTTTCCTTTCTTGGGGAAGTAGGAAGCTAGCATCAAGTTCTTCTGGAATCTGAATGTGCTAGAGTAAATTGGCTGATTTTTTTTTTGGTTGTGAAAATTGTGGAGGAATTTCTCTCTTGTTCTTGCGTATTGTTCCCACCAGTGTTAGCTTGTGGTCATTTAGGAGCTTAGAGGCTAGAGGAATGCTGGTGAACCAACTATCGACAGTTATGTTACATCCTGTACTTGAAATTGGAGACACTGTTCTTTCCACAAGATCAGCCGGTGAGTTGCTAAGTTTATATGGGCCATCTAGCTGCATTCTGACGTACACTTCTAAGTTTGCAGTGTAAAAAACTTTTGCGTTCACCATGGCAAAAATTTTGAGGCCATATTTCACTGGTTTTGATGGTATGTACTGGACGAAAGAACACCGACCACGGAAGGCTTCCAGCTTTTTGTCAATGATGACACATGCACTGAGAGAATAATGAGCCTTGCAATTCTCCACGAAGATATCAAATACATCTCGAATTGCTGCCAATTTGTCCAGCTTACGGCGATCTTCACGAGTATCCCGATCATCAAATCGTAGACACTGTAGCAGAAATCGGAACCGAAAAAGTGACATTGTAATGGGAAATATTTCCACACCGGTTCCATCACTGAGCCAAAAATCTGCTAAATTTTGCCTTCCAGATCTGAGAACTCCCAGAAGATATAAAAGCCCAAAAAGAGCCTTTAGCTCCACTTCATCAGTTTTTCCGACCCTAGATTTGTTCTTATATCCTGCGGCAACCTTGTTGATGCATTTGTTAGTGCAGTCAAGAATTATCTCCATTATGTCTGGCGATATGAACAATTCAAAGCACTGAGAGAAAGACTTTGCATTTTTTGCATTCCCTTTGACTCCGGGCGATTCCTTTATAATCTTATGAGCTCAGGTGCGAACTTGCTTTCGAGGTGGTGTCTTATACCATTTGGAGGATTTGTCTTTTCCTACATAGTAGCTTTCCTGCTGTTTTTCATCATCGTCATCTTCATCAGCATCTTCAGATGAGTCTGTATCATGTTCACTGTGGCTGATGTGTTTTGGTTCTAAGTCTGAATTTGACTCTGGTTTTAATTCGGAATCACTCTGTTCACTCAGTTCAGATTCACTTTCAACCTTCTCCAAAAGTCTGATAAGCCTATCCTGGGCTTCCTCGTAACTCCTCTGTAAACGGTGGAATTTTGTCATAAGCAAATAAGCTATAAATGGAACCCAGCAACAAAAGCTTACCGTAAAAATGTCATTCGCCAGTGCTCAGGTGGGGTGTGAAATACCAACGATACTCTGCGGGATTACTCTGGTGGGGTGCTAAACACCCAGAACGACGTAATACGGCGTTATCAGCTCAAGGGTCAACTTGTAGCTACTCAAGGCATTAAAACTCCACGTCACCCCATCTACGAGAAATACGCAAACCTTTGGCAACTGGGGTGTGCAGCACCCCACCCGAGTAACGAAGAATTAAGTACCAGCACAAGATCCTGAGAAGAGAAAGAGAGTGGATGAAGCTGTATAAAATCCATCATAGTAATTTAATAAAATGGCTTAATATAGTCATTTATATCAATGTAAACAACCTTTCTTGAAGCTGTAGCAAGTGTTCAGTGCTATCCACTGTGTGATTCCTCAATGATTACACACCTGTTACCTTAATATGCGAGTCATAGCTGGCTTCCTTCATAAGGGTGCTGTCACATTATTGGTCTCGATATGATGAGACCATGTCAGATTTAATAACTGAAGCGGCTGAATATCATTGCCTTTGATGGTGTCAGACTTTTTTATATACAGTATAAATTATATTATGTAAGTAATAATTGCTGAGGGTGACTCATTAGATTATTTCTTCACAAATCTTCATTATGGTTTCTAATCTAATATTGTGCCACAGAAGTACCTTGAGGTGGTATAATTTTGGCAGGTGTTCAAATGAAACACACCAGTATAAGAAGAGAAAGACTCCATGAAAGTGAACAAACAACAATGAGAACAAGCAAGTAGCTGCTGTCTATGCTGCAGCTTGATTATCTAATAACATTGGAGTAGAACACATACAGTATATCCTACATATGAATGGAATCTGTTGCCTTCGATAAAGGTTTCTGTAATGTGCAACTCACCATAAGTGTTCTTTATCTACTGCTTATTAATATCAGAATTGATGTTTTCCATCATGTAAAAACTACAACTCAACAATATGATCTATGCTGTTAAACAATGACTTTATAAAGGGACTTGCTGAAGTACCCGGTATTGCCTGGGTATATTTATATAATGGGTTAAGGAAAGAAAGCAAATATTTGTGTTTTTTTTTTTAATGTTAACTTTTAGTAATGTTAATACATAATTCCATGAAAGTAGATATCTGTTTTTGAGTGGTGTGTGATTTTTGTTTCAGTCTCTCAACTCACCATGCTCTCTCCCTGCTGTTGTTCCCATTGAATCACTGATGTGGAACGTAGCCTTTTCTGTTAAGTAGGGCCAAAACTAATCGATATGCAAAATTCGTTACCATCAGCTTAACCACTTTGGCTTGATAACTTTAATTGCTCTTTGGATTCCTTTTCTGATGAAAAGGAAAATGCAAAGTTGAAGGCCATCTTTAACTTCCTCACTCTGAGTTCAGGTGCCCCACAGGGTTGTCTTATTATTCATCTTTTATTCATTGTTCACAAATGCTATTAAGAAGCGGATACTGTCAGGATGGTCAATGACATCACTCTTTTTTAATGTAACCATCTTATCAAACCCAAACTCCACTCATGCTATTCCACTTTTTTGGTAACTTGTTAATGACATACATTTGTCATTGACAGATTTTATGAGTAGTTATGTGGAAGCTTACTATTCCTCAATTTATCATTTTCATTTTTAGAGGGACAATTACTAAACTAGTCTTAAGTAAAATAACTAATCTTCATGTCTAATTTTATTTTTTCATTCAACAAGGCCTCTCCAATACTGTTAGCACATATTATTTCAGGGAATGGGGTATGGGTGGGAACCCTAAAAGTCTTAAAATCCAAATTATTGGGGATATCAAAAAAAAAACTGTTATCTTGTTACAATTAATTTAGTTTGCATTGCTGGGTTTGCAAGAGTATTGTAGCAGAGTATATGAACAGTATAGGCAATACATGTAGTATGTTTTTGAATGAAAGAAGCCAAGTCATTTATGTCATTTTGTGGAAGATCTGTAAAATTCCCTCTGTTAAATGAAGGCTAGGGTAATATGGCAGTACTACGTAGTTCCATTTATGATCCTTTGGGATTTGAATAAAATGCACAGTAGTAATAAATCTATTTGAGATGCCTAGAATTAGTGGGCAACTGCAAGCAGTTCTAACAGATTTAAATTAATGAACTGGCTGTTTGTAGACATCATTAATATTTCAAATTTTGAGGGGGATTAAAACAACAAACTTAACAAAAAAAAACTTGGGGTTCGTTTCAATTTTATAGAGGCCCACCTAACATTTTAAAGAAATTTCATACAATATAATAACTTCTGTTTTCCTAAATAATTTAACTTATTTACCGTTAAACTCACTATACTGTTCTTAATGACAAAACTGCAGAATTATAATTTGATTTAACTATCAAGAAACTGTATTTGACTCGGTATGTGAACCAGAATTGCACATAAAAAATATTTGAGTGCAAATAACATGAGGAATATTTAAGCGTGTGTGTGCTGCTGGCTTAGTACAGGGTAATATACAGCCTACAGATTAGAAGACTTGTGTTCTGAATTATTATGTAAATAACAAACCAGGCATTTTTTTCATATTTTGCAATACAATAATTAATAAAAAAATTAGAAATGATCATGGGCTATTTAGTATAGTCCAGGTCTTTAACCAGAGGTGGAAATGACATATCTTTTGACACTGTTTTGGTGTATCCAACTGGCAGTAATGAACACAAGGTGGGGACTGACTGACAGCTCAGCTGACATCACCAGAAAGTGTACTGCTTGCAGAAGCTTGGAGGCTGTTCCTGGGTGCAATAGTAGGGAAGATTATTTTCTTGCGTTAAGGAACATCTGAGTTTGCCTTTGTAACCCAAACATCTGAGGTTCACAGCTGGTGACCTGCAATTCCAAAGAGCAAATGTCTGGACCTGGAACATTTGGTAAAGTGCAAGATGGGGACCAGCACAAGACATTTTTATATATACATACACACACATACGTACTATGTTTGTGAGAAAGTTTTTAGTAAATTGCAAAAGACATTTTTGTAGATCACCATGCAATGAGATGAGTCCAGAGGGGCTACTGTTAGAATGTACCGGTACTTCTATTGCCTGATACCATTCAATTTTGGCATTTACCTTTACTTTGTGTGTATATTTAAGTCATTTTGATAACCAACTGTAAATTAACAAAGTAGTTTAGTTTTGTCATGTTAAACAGTCTGTAATGACTAAATTGAACATACCACAAGATACACAAAACACACATGAAGCTGGGAAAGCTTGACAGCATGGAGAAAATTAAAACTGCCAGGAGCCATTTCACTTTACCTGCTTGTCTAATACTTGATAAACTTTTGCGTAATTAAAAATAACTGAGCAACATTCACATGAATCCAAAAATAGTGGACAATATTTACATATGACAATCATTTATATAATACTTGCATTTTTCTGTTCATAGTTGCCGAACCTCGACCAGCACAAAAGGTGCACAAGTAGAATCAATATATGACAGGTTGCATTTACACCTAATATAGGAAGTATAAACCTGATAGCATGTCCTAAGGCATTGAGAGGATGCCCACGTGACCTGGCAGGTCATCCCACCCAATGATAAAGACACCTTATCACAGAACTGATTCCTTGAGACATTAAAGCTATCATTAAAGCTCCACAGTGACCATCTGAGATTTTTAAACTTCAGATTTGAATATAAGGCTGAAATGAAACAATTCTCTATGGAAATTTAATTGAAAGTATCTAAATAATTTCGGAAAGATTCATTACATGCACTTGTTCCTTTTTGTCTGACCCTGATAGTATAGTGGTTTGACGTAAACTGAAAGAAAAGAAGACAGGATACATCTGTTGGCAAATTCTCCCCACTTCTCTGGTTCATATTATCATTTAATCGTCTTCTCCTTTTTAGGGCTTGAAAGAAAGGGGAAACATTATTCTTTGGAGGCCCTGGTCTCTAATTGTTGGTACAGTGCTAACAATAACTATCCACAGATGGAGGCCTTTTATTTTTCAGAACATTTTGCCGGCCAAAGATTTATTTCACTGTCTGATTACTTATCTAAGTTTATATTGGCAGAGAAATGTCAGAGGTGACCACAGTTGAAAACTGCAGACAAATTTAGACAATATTCATTTAGCATTCCTGACTTTAACATCTATCCAGAGTCCACTATTAAACCTGGTAATATTTTTGTGTTTTGTCTAAAGCATAATCATTATGCGAATTGTATAAATAATAGCATCTGTAAACGGTGGCTAAAGAAATGTAAAATACTTATGATTTAATTGAAGTTCTGGCTTTTAATGTCTAATGAGTTTAGTATACCGTGGTTGTTGTCACACTTCCAAAATCCTGTTACACGTGTCCTGGTATGCAAATACATCTATCCTATGTAGATTTTTTTGCTATTTCATATTTGCATTCCAGTAGAGCAGCTAAGTTTTAGACCATTTGCAGGATATGTGTTTGTTTAGAGGATACAGGTATTTATATCCAAAGTATGTTATAAAACGTGGTTATCATAAGGCATCATTCTTACACCTATTTAATGTAATTCAGTGTTATGGCAGGTTGCAAAAAATCTTAATGACTTACAAATAGTGATAAACCAAAAAAAAAAGAGAAGCTGAACAATTTGAAAGAACCTCAGAGCAGAATCACTACACCTCCAGATCTAGAGGAGTCCGTTGAAGTGGTTTGATCATATTGTAAAGATTTCTCTTGTTCGGCTCTCACTGAAGCTGCTCCAGGCTTGTTCCATTGTGTATAGACC
The DNA here is from genome assembly GCA_026402145.1 of Polypterus bichir lapradei. Classification (NCBI taxonomy): domain Eukaryota; kingdom Metazoa; phylum Chordata; class Cladistia; order Polypteriformes; family Polypteridae; genus Polypterus; species Polypterus bichir. The sequence goes on along the minus strand of JANRMT010062825.1, from coordinate 24,155,737 downwards.
CCAAGGTAAACTCGGGACAAACAAGAAGGATTAGATCTATCTTGTAAATGCCCAATAAGAGCTGGCATCTGTTGTTGGAGACAGAGGTCTGGCCGACATGTTTGGCTTGTTGTGACTATCACAAGGAAAAGCAGTTTGAGAAGAAGAAATGAGATCTTTTAATAAAGACTAAATGATGGGCAGACACATACAGAATTAATGCATGACAACACTTCCAGTCAGGAAATAAACACCTTTCTACTTGTGTCAATGTCACAACTTTTGCAGGAAGTGAAACACCATTTCTTTCACAACTTTGGTTTTGGAGTAAAACACTGTTTTGCAGTGAATTCAGTTTCACAGCAAATTCAGTTTGGCAGTATCACTACTTATGAATGCACAAGACTCCTTTGGTAATGGCGCACATGACAATATCTGCCCCCTTAAAGTTGTCCTCTAAACAGTAAGGCACACCAGTTTTTGTTTTAAATTGCGAGTTTCTCTTGTATTACTGTGCATTACTGCTGCTGGAGTTTTCAGACAGGTGGTGAATAAAACTGTTGCTACTTAATTTAAACAATTCTAAAAGCAGCCCAGAGCAGTGCCAGATTTACGTACCCAGTCAACAGGCAGACACAGTGAGCTGAAAAACACATATTTTTACTAGCACGGTTCCTCTGTCAAAAATATTTATGTAAATTAATATAGAAAATAATACTGTATGTAATAAATATTTAATTCTGTTTTATTTTTAACTTTGACCACTAACCAAAGTAATTGTGTTAGCTGTCATTTGAGAGATTGCTGTTGAGACACATCATGTTAGTGGAGATGAGGTGAATGAGGTGCGAGTATAAAGACTTTGTTCAGCCTGAACTGAAGCAGTGTAAGGTAGAGGTGGGTGTTTTTTCAATTAAATTGTTTAATTCGAATTAATATTTTAAGGTGATATTCAAACACAAAAGTTAACGTTCTCATTGCCAGTTATGTTGTATAACACACAGGACACCTTTTTAAAGACAAAATAGACAGGCTACAAACTAGGGCAGTTACCATTAAGCATGTACATTAGGGGTTATTACCAATACTAAAGACCACCGTATTAAGAGAACATGTCAATTACCTGTGATATGATTGGTTCAAGAACATCAGAATGTTACTGATGCTTCATTGAAATGTACAATGAAATTAGCAGCTCTGTTCACTTTATTGTCCAAAAATTACAACCCCAATTAAGTTTGAGTAGGACATAAAAATCCAACTTTAAGACAATTTCACAAGTTTATGTTTTATAAATCCCTTTTTTTTGTGTAAAAAATGGTTTAATACATTCCCAAACATAAGCAAGTTTTATACATGAGGCCCCTGGTATTCCTGCGGTGTCTCTAGCTGCTCAAATTGCTGTAGATGTCACTACTTTCATGGCTAAAGAATACCAAAACACAACTGTAAATGCGCCCCTAAGGATGCTTTTAAAACACGCAAGTCACCTGATGCCTCATTGTCAATGGGATGTAGTAGATGTTGCCCTGTTCATGCTACAAGGCCCTAGGTTACCTTGCATTGTTAAATAGTTGTAATAGTTAAGCAATTCCTTTAACAAGAAAGAATAATCTATTGAAATGATCAGAGGACTGGGACAGTCAAACTGTGCCTCTAGTTATATAAGTGAAGATATTTCATTTGTAATTTTCCTTAGACTACATATTCGTGTTCAGTAGGGACATTTAATTCCACGAATATATTAGGTTCAGAGTTGGTAAATCTGCTAAACCAAAGGTATCCCTGCTTAAAAGTACAACTGCAAAGCCACAACTGTGAGAAGTGACCACAAAAGCAATAAGAACCAATCATGACAGGAGCAATCATTTTATACATGCTTAGTTTAAATAAACATATAATACATGTCGTGGTCTGCCAGGAAAACCCCATTACAATAAAATTGGACCTTCTTACATCCTCTGTCAGGTGTTTCATCAAATCTACAGGTATTGTATTTACTGTAGTGGCATAGCTGTCTTTTCAAATGTCATAATATTCCAGACATATCGTAATAGAGCCGAGCAATTTTCAAAAACCCTGGACCAAGAGATCAATAACTGTTGTTTTAGCTTGGAACCCTTTAAGTATGACAACCTGAAGTTATACATTACAATTTATAATGTTAACTTATTTTCTTCAGTTTTGATGCATGTGTAATCAAATTGTTAACACAGACTCCTAAAGTGTAATGTTCCTTGGGGAAGTAGAGAGAAGGTTCTTACAGAAGAAAGTTAACATAATCTACATAGTTCTGCAGGACTCATCAGATGAAAGTGGAAGCAGATGCAGCTAGAGGGAACCATCCACTATCACTTTTGTCAGATTTTTATTTTTTTACAATCGTGTATTTGCCTCCATTGCTTTGACTTCTTTGCAGACCAAATTTCCTTGCTGATATTGACTTGTCATGTTACTTGTCTTTCCATATATTCTGAATACAGATGAACAACACAGAGCAAGACATTTTTTGACCACATAATTGCTTTACAGTAAAATTAGGCACTGATGTAAAATTATAATAAAGAACATTTAAGTATAAATTCATCTAGTTCCATTTAGAGAATCAGTTTAAAGTATGATCATTTATGTAGTGGTTAAAGCTTATCAAAGTGTTAAGATCTAGTCAATGGACAAGAAAGAAGTCTGAATGATAGTTTGGTTCTTTCTTATGTCAAGTTACTGTGCAATTTCTTGTTACTTTTGTTTTTGTTCACTGATTATCTTTCCATCCATTTTATGAACCTGCCTTCACTTAGCCCCCAGGCAGCATTCGGGAAGCATGATACCTACAGTACTCACAGCTTGCATTTAGGAAAGAGGACAAACCCACAAATATGAATAGCAATAGCCATAATATTAATTTAAGTTGTTATTGGAGTTGAGTGGTCCGTCACATTATAAAAGCAAAATTAAAAAGTTAAATTCCTTTTTTTTGCCAGTTGTTCTTCATTTTCCTAACAAGATGCAATTTTCTGCCTAATTGAAAGACATGGTCGTTTCTCCTTACAGCCCCAGTAAACAGAGTTTAAACCCCATGTTTGCACTTTAATCCCGTGTTGGTATGTTTGTTTTCCTCCGGGTACTGTCATTTTCTTCCACTATCTTAAAGATGGGTTGAGTGGTGCCTCCAAATTTAACCCCAGTGTGAGTGGGTGTGCTCTGCAATTAACTGATTTTTCATTCAGGGTTGGTTCCTGCTATTCTCTCTGCTGTTAAACGAGGGAGCATGGCAGGCTTCTGAGACAGCCTTTCTTGGGAATAAGTGGATGTGGAATATTAAGGGATTAAAAAACAAAGAAAATGCTGCCTTAAATGTGTTTTTGTTTGTCTAGATTTACATTTAATGACATCACATATTTTACTTTTCTTTTAAAGATTTGTCACAACTATTAACACCCTGAAATCTAACTCCTGGTCCTTGTCTTGTTTCAGCTTATCTAATTCACTTTTGGAAACCTTTTAAATGTTTCTGTATTGTTCATGTGGATGGCAAATCCATAAGCTAGTAGCTGTTTTTTGAAGAAGAGATGCTTATTTCCTTACTTTGAAATCATCATTTTCAAAAGATCATTAGCAAAGAATATGTGGTATTTTTAGAGATCCAGGAGAGCAAACAAATTTCCTTCCTAAGCTTTTTCCAAAATATTGGACATTAGTAAACTACTTTATGAAAGGATGAAAATAAAGTTTAATTAAAGAAGAAGTTAATTAAAAGCAGAAGTTGCTCATTTGCCATTTGAATTCCTCTTGGAAAAGGATTGGAAAACACTGTATTAGTGTATCCACTAGAGGGTGCCTAAAGCACTTCTGGTAATGCCTTTTCTTTCTTGGCCTGTGGTTTGACCGCCAAAAGTATGTCTCATCTAAATAGACGAATCCCTCTCAGTTTGTTTTGTGAGAACCTTTAAAGTAATGGTTTTCCCCTTTTGGTTCCAAGTCAACTATAAAAAGAAAAATCCTAAGGAGAATGAAAGATTTGTTTTCAGTGCAGTTACTGTACAAATGATAATATTATTTGTAGCTTTTTAAGGTACTGAAAAATCTGCAAGGGAAAATTATTTTGTTTTGTACTTTTCCCAGTCTAGCAGTGCCTTACTGTTAACCTCGGATTCTTAGGTACTCGTGATCTGTACTCTTTGGAATTCTTTTAACCAACAGCGGTTCATGTTTAGATCTTTTATAGGATAATTTGCAGTTTGTGAGCTTGGCTGTGTTTCCTACTGTTTGCAAGATAATAAATTGTTTTGGGGTTTTTCACTTTGTCAAGAAGCTTTTCACCTCTAGCAATGGACTTTGCTCAAGTGCCAGTATTGAATATAACTGCTGCAGAGTGTGCACAAAAAAATTAGGAACAAAAGAAAAGTGTGACACATCCACATGGTCTTATGTTAACAAATTATAGAAGTAAACATTGCTTGTATATACATGTATAGCTTTCAGTTTATAGGGCTGTGTATTATACTGGGTGTTCCTAAATGTGGATCTCTGGGGTTCTTCTGTAACAGAGTATGTATCTGTCTAGGCAAATGTAGCAGTGGACAGTAGAATATACAGCTAAAGAGAGGGGCAGACAAGATTGTAAAGTGGTCAAGATTCTCCTGGGTCCCTTAAATATTGGGGCCTAAAGACTTATAGGACATCACTGACCCTCAGAATTAATAAAAGATTGGGTGTTGAATTCAGGTTTGACTTGATTGTATGCAATGTTATTTTCTTTGTTGTAAAAGTAAGCCTTGGTTATATGGGATGATATCTTCAAATAAAATTTATAAAATAAAAAAAAAATTAATAAAATATGTTGTTTGGAACAGCAGTGAGCCTCTTGGGTTTAATGGTCAATCTCTCCTTGAAACTAAATCTGACTAAAGTTTGATGAAAATTTGGATAAAGAAAGTAAGGCTAAGCAAAGAATAAACAAAGAGATAAACTGCATTCCAAGCAAACATATATTCAAAAATCACAGGACAAAATGCAATACAAAAACCAGGTAGAAAGTCATCTGCTAAATGAGCAAGTACTAGAAGAATCACTAAAGGTGTTGGTTAACTCAAGAGTGGCTTAGCAGGGGAACATGGTTCAAAATGCTTGAGGGAAAACTTTATCAGAACTTTCCCTTTTTAATTTCCCTCCCCTACCATCATGTGACAGCTACCTAATTTATGTTGAATAACAAAAGAAGTAAATAGGAGACCCTGGTGGAAATAACAGGTCAAAGGAGGGGGTGGATTCTAGTCAATCCTCAAGTATGTTCAATACCTCCAAAAAAGACCCAGTTTTTACTCAATACAAACTTGAATAGGACTGTAAAATACAACATGTTCCTATGATGTAACAATAAATTGTTGAAAAATCCAACAACGGTGAAAATTTTCATTATAATTCTAACATCAGGGTAAAATAATTATTAACAATAAGGAAGAAAAAAAGATTTGACGTTAGGAAGACAAAAGTTTCAAGGTAAAAATTACTACATGCAAGTACAAGCTCCAAATGTGTTCTAACGTGAAACACATGAAACTGCTTAGAAAATGGTATGGTGATTTATTCTGTTTACCCCTCCCCTCCTCATAACAGCTTTTCTATGTGTTTACCTACATTTTAATTTTGTATAGTTTCGTTTGTTAGTAATTTAAATCTGAGTGTGCCATTTCCTTTGGAATAGAGAGTAATCCATTAATCTATTAATTATGCACTAGTTAAGATGACTTAAGTGATAAGTTAAAATACATTTGATGTTTCAGCAACACTTTTAGTGGGATCAAGCAGGTTGTTTTTTCACAGTTTAGTCTAGTAGATCTGCTATATGGCTTGAAACGTAGCCAGGACATCGGTAATGAAGACTAAGGCGGAACAAAAAACTGACACATTCAAATAAATTTGGGAGATGGTTACAAAAATGTAAAATGCTTGGAATCCTTTGGGACTGTATGTTGGTAGAGGCTATCAGGAGTTAGTTACCAAAACTATAATGAGTAATTCTGGGCAACTGAAACCAAAAAAATATCCAAAAATCCAAGTCCTAATAATAACTTCTGATTTTTTTTTTTTTTACCTAACTGATTCGAAAGCTTAAACAAAAAAATGAAACCCATTGTCATCTGAAACACTAATGACATCACACATTGTATCATCCGTGGATCACTTTATAATTAAGCACAGTGTTGTCAGCAGCAATATGTCTACCACCGTGAAAATTAAGCAGTAAAATAATGACGCCCACAAGAAAAACAAACCTAAAATGGTGCTGTCATGACATCAGTAATAATACTTAAACTACTGTATAATAACAAGAAAAATATTTTGTAATTAATAACGAATATATAAATATTTTATGGTGAGCCAAACATGTTTTACAGCAGCAGTATTAGAAATGAGAGTTACATCCCATTCCTAAACAAGTATTGTTTCCTCTCCTATAGTTAAAATTTGCTAAATATTCTTACCCAGCACTGGAAGAAACCTGTATGAAAATATATTTATGTACATAGCTTATTCCATGCATTTTTACATATCCAAGGGTATCTTCTTTCAATTTCTGCAGGGTCCTTTCCAGGACTGTATGTATGTACTCAGCTTATTCCAGACATGACATACAAGAAAAATAAATAAAAATACACTAAACTTTTGTGGCACAACTGCATATTGTGTAGTGGAGTTTCATTTCACACACAGTTCTGTGAAAGTGGCCCTAAAATTAATTTTTGTAATTGTGAAACACAAGACTCATCTTGTAAAATCATTCCTTTAGGGTTGATAACCACTAATGTCATATTTCAAAGTTGTTTGTGTATGTTGCGATACATCCCCTCAAGTCAATCAAAAGGAATAATATCATTTTTATATACCCAAGGAGGTCTTCTTTCAAATATGTCATAAGTTTCCATGTTGTCTTTTCTCTTTCATGAGCAAAATTTGCGATTCGCTTGCGTATATGCCGAGGTGAGCAGCGCGTCACAAATGAGTGAATCTCCTTTTATGACAGATCCTACCTATGTCAAGCCACATACAGTGAAACAATTATTACTATTAAATAGCTGAGTTTTAGACCTTTACATTGATTTAATTTGTATAGTTGTCTGTCATGTGTACTATATGTCACAGCTGTGCCTAAAAGACAGTAAGTATATGGTGTATGCAACAGCTAATCTTTACACATCTGTATACAAAAGCGTCTGTGAGAGTGCATGGGGATTGTTTGGTTGATGTGCAAGTAGACCTTGCACTTTGTACTAGGGAAATGTCATCGTCTTCTTCCTAAAAAGAAGCCATGTGATTGAAAAATTACAGAATGGTAGTAATATGGAATATGAAGATCTTGAGTCACAGTGCAATGCTTGATGTGTAAGTACTGCTTTGTATTGAAGCATTACAGTGTGCAGTTGTACAGTTCAAGTGTCATGGGTTAAATTACCATATAGCGATGCTGTTTGCTGCACATTCTCAGTATGTTAGTTTTCCGAGCAGCGCTCTTCCAGTTTCAACTTCTTAGTGCATTGAGGACCCTCTCCCAAAACCCATCCTCCAATTGAATGTTGTTTAATCAACCATCACTCTTAGAATGAATGTCCCTTTATCACACCACTTGTGCCTCAGTGTCACAAGCAAATGAGGGTGTGGGGGACATTTAAAAAACAGCTGTGATTATATTAAAAAAAAAAAAAGAAAAATCAACATTGGGAATGTGTCAGAGGTTAAAGCGAGTATTTGGTAATTAGAATTGTGATTGGAATTGATGGCATTGGGTTTGGATTGGATGGGGCATGAAGACGTCTGATGTGCTTGCAACCCAGTAACCACCACTTGTGACTCAAAAGTGGCTGAGAAACTCTGGATTAAGTGTATATGTGGTGTGTCTGTCTAACTGTGAAGGGTGGTGCCAGCCAAAGCATTGCCCCTGTTACCCATCACTGGAAGAAGCTAGAATGAAAATGTATGTATGTATGTATGTGTATGTTTGTATGTATGTACAGTGTATCCAGAAAGTATTCACAGCGCATCACTTTTCCCATATTTTGTTATGTTACAGCCTTATTCCAAAATGGATTAAATTCTTTTTTTTTCCTCACAATTCTACACACAACACCCCATAATGGCAACGTGAAAAAGTTTACTTGAGATTTTTGCAAATTTATTAAAAATAAAAAAATTGAGAAAGCACATGTACATAAGTATTCACAGCCTTTGCCATGAAGCTCAAAATTGAGCTCAGCTGCATCCTGTTTCCCCTGATCATCCTTGAGATGTTTCTGCAGCTTAATTGGAGTCCACCTGTGGTAAATTCAGTTGATTGGACATGATTTGGAAAGGCACACACCTGTCTATATAAGGTCCCACAGTTGACAGTTCATGTCAGAGCACAAACCAAGCATGAAGTCAAAGGAATTGTCTGTAGACCTCCGGGACAGGATTGTCTTGAGGCACAAATCTGGGGAAGGTTACAGAAAAGTTTCTGCTGCTTTGAAGGTCCCAATGAGCACAGTGGCCTCCATCATCCGTAAGTGGAAGAAGTTTGAAACCACCAGGACTCTTCCTAGAGCTGGCCGGCCATCTAAACTGAGTGATCGGGGGAGAAGGGCCTTAGTTAGGGAAGTGACCAAGAACCCGATGGTCACTCTGTCAGAGCTCCAGAGGTCCTCTGTGGAGAGAGGAGAACCTTCCAGAAGGACAACCATCTCTGCAGCAATCCACCAATCAGGCCTGTACGGTAGAGTGGCCAGACGGAAGCCACTCCTTAGTAAAAGGCACATGGCAGCCCACCTGGAGTTTGCCAAAAAGCATCTGAAGGACTCTCAGACCATGAGAAACAAAATTCTCTGGTCTGATGAGACAAAGATTGAACTCTTTGTTGTGAATGCCAGGCATCACTTTGGAGGAAACCAGGCACCGCTCCTCACCAGGCCAATACCATCCCTACAGTGAAGCATGGTGGTGGCAGCATCATGCTGTGGGGATGTTTTTCAGCGGCAGGAACTGGGAGACTAGTCAGGATAAAGGGAAAGATGACTGCAGCAATGTACAGAGACTTCCTGGATGAAAACCTGCTCCAGAGCGCTCTTGACCTCAGACTGGGGCGACGGTTCATCTTTCAGCAGGACAACGACCCTAAGCACACAGCCAAGATATCAAAGGAGTGGCTTCAGAAGAACTCTGTGAATGTCCTTGAGTGGCTCAGCCAGAGCCCAGACTTGAAAATGATTGAACATCTCTGGAGAGATCTTAAAATGGCTGTGCGCCGACGCTTCCCATCCAACCTGATGGAATGGGCAAAACTGGCCAAGGATAGGTGTGCCAAGCTTGTGGCATCATATTCAAAAAGACTTGAGGCTGTAATTGCTGCCAAAGGTGCATCGACAAAGTACTGAGCAAAGGCTATGAATACTTATGTACATGTGATTTCTCAGTTTTTTTATTTTTAATAAATTTGCAAAAACCTCAAGTAAACTTTTTTCACGTTGTCATTATGGGGTGTTGTGTGTAGAATTCTGAGGAAAAAAATGAATTTAATCCATTTTGGAATAAGGCTGTAACATAACAAAATGTAGAAAAAGTAATGCCCTGTGAATACTTTCTGGATACACTGTATGTATGTATGTATGTACTTAGCTTATTTCAGACATGACACACAAGAAAAGAGCAACAACAGAAATTAAATACACTAAACCTTTGTGGGAAAAGGAGAATATGCGTGAATTGGAACACGAAAGTCTGTTCTACAAAATAGTAATGTTTCTGTGTGTCTAGTGGTAAACAGAAATTGTTTCAATGACTGTCATGAAAATTAATTTAGAATTTTGTTAAACTATTTCTTCAGAGTAATATATAGTGTGTGTTTATGTTTATGTACTGTGTGTGTATATATATATCTATATATATATATATATATATATATATATATATATATATACATACATACATACATACATACATACATACACACACACACAGTTCTGGGTTTGAATAAAGGATATTTATTTAGCGAAAGCACCCTTACAATAATCACAGATCAAAAAATCAATCAGCAATACACAATTCAGTGTAATTCTCCCTCTTTCCTTCCTCCAAAAGTGTCACCCATCACCTTCTGACTCTGACTCCCCGATGTGAGGCGGAGGGCTTCTTTTCAAGTAAACCCAGAACTGCTTCCTGTGTTACTGCATTGCTGGTCGGGAATAGCATGAGGCACACTGCCACCTTCCATTTGGGGGTATGAACTCTTCCCGGAATCCATGTTGAGCCAGTCCATCCATTACAGACCAAACCCAGTTGGGACTAACATTATAGACCAAGTTATGTCTCCATTCCAGCGGTTCCTGCATTAAGGCATCCTGTCCAGGCAAGAGATTATCTTCCAACCCTGCCAGAATGCCTGTTCTTCCTCTCGGGCACTTACAATATATTTTTGTAAGAAATATTTGTTTTTGGAGATTATTTAGGTGCCAGAGACTAAATGTTTCTGAATAGGAGACACCTTGTACCAAAGAGTATAACTTTGCTGTGCTATGGGCCATAACATGTGATCTTGGTACAGGGATAGCTGACAGATTAGAGTACTAATGAAAAATGAATTCCAGGATTGTACATCATGAAATGTCTTTGTTATATACTGTGAAATCCCTAAAGCACCAATTTTTTTTTGTTTTATTTACTTCATATTGCTGTAAAAAAACCAAAGATTTCTAATCAAATAAATTGTTTCTTTTAAAAATGTGGAGTGTTGTACACACTTCTTTTCACTTTACCCATTTATAGCTCCTTTATTATGTAAGCAGAATAATAGCTGTTTATTGTTGGGTACATTATTTAGTGCAATGATGCCAAAAACCCCTTAGGGCATAAGGGTTTAATATTGTTTGGGGTGGAAAGCAGGGAATATCACTATGGTTATTGGTGGGAAAGGGAATTAACCACTGTCTGCTTCCTTGGCAATCCTCCAGTCTTGCTTCTACTACTATCTTCTTGATCTTTCATGGCTCTTTCCATGCGGCTCCATGCTGTCTTATTAATTTGCCTTGCACACTTCATGGCTGCCTGTACATTCATGCTGATAATCCCACCTTGCACCGTTTAGCGTAATACCATCTGCGCTTGATTTCTACAACTCCGGAAGGATCCTGGTTTGAATAAACTTACTGTATGTTGACCTGTTGGGGGCCACATGCCCATGACAATTGATTTCAGCAAAAGAAAAACTCCTGAAATGCTTGTAGATAAGTGCTCTCTATCTGCAGCCTCCTTTCTGTGCCCTGCACTGAAGTATGTTTCCTTATTCTTTTAAGTATGAAGTAAATAGTTGCAAATTTGTATAAAAACATATATGGTAATGGTGAGAATGTAGCTGGTTGTGAAACAACATTTATTTTGTATACTTTTTTGCAAAGTGAAACTGAGTTTTACTATACATTCTGTTTTATGCAAATTGTTTTTGTTCATCACTATCCTTGAATTTCACTGTTTCACCTGAACCATATATGGAAAACCATTTACCCTTACTTTAGCATTGGCTGAGGTGCATTCTCTTCTGTGCTGACAACTGCATATACATCCATCCATCCATGTAACCACTTTACATGCCTGTCTTTTCCAGTACAGGATTATAGGAAAACCAGAACCTAACTTGGTAAGGTTGGTAGTAAGGAATAAATTAAGTGTAACCCTGATACTTGCTGTCACATCCATGTGCACATCCACAGCAACACTGATTTCCATCAGCTTATTTGCACTTGAGGGAAGCACTGGATACTTGGAGAAAACCCATTTGAATTTTATACATGAAACACTACAGCTAAGAATCAAACTTGAGTCAGGTAGTGGTGAGATGCAATTGCTAATATGAAAAGATAAAAAAGTAAAGATTGATGAACAGTTGTTAACAAAACTCCTTTCAGTCCACTACTAACCTGTATGAAAATGCCTTTGAATCTGTGATATGTAAAACCTCTGTTTTTCATCCAGTTTTATGTTTCCAGTGTTCTCATCTGAAAATGTATGATTATACTTGCAAACTTAAAGCATGAGTGGTTTTGAAGTCCACAATCTAAGCTCTTTATCATACTAGCCACCAAGGGCTAAATAGAAATGTGAGAGGCTTGTAGAATTGCTTAAGTGCATTGAGTCCTTCCCAAAATTATTATCTCTCCATGATCTATATTTCCAGTTGTCCATGCCTCTGTCACTACAGCCTGAAGGTAAGGAAGGGAGGTTCAGCAAGTGACATTTAATGTGTTCCAATGAAGGCTTTGCAGGACTCTCTCATGGCTATTTTCTTTATTGTCTTTGAGTCGCACGCCTCACGCCAACCTGCCGCTTCTCTTTTGTTTTGCAGTGTGGGAATTTCTTGGTGTTGGTGGATCTTCATATTCTGCCTCAGGGTTCCAGTGAAGACACCAGCTGGTTTGCTGAGCAACACAAGGAGGTACAATAAAAAAGAGGTTTCCACTTCAAAAGCATGTAGCTGCAGGGAAGAAGTGAGATAACAATGATGCATTTAGCTCCTTGTTTCATTGTTAAGAAAGACAAATCATGAGCTGAACATTACACTGGCAGACAATACTAATGAGACTCTCATAGCCCTGTGGTTTGTTTCATTCTCTATAGGTCATTTAATAGCTGCTCATTGTACAACATTTGCTTTATATCTGCAGGAACTGTTCTACTCCTCCAATTAGATGCATCGCTTTCAGGCTTTTCCGTTTAAGGTTGGATTATCATAACAGTGCATATAATTTTTTAGTGAAGAGAAATAAAAACTAGTTTAATTTGCATAAAAATTACTGTATCAAGCTTACCTTGGACAGAGGACAGGGAGAGTGACAGAGGACGTATAACCACAAATATAGTATCTGTCTTGTTTTTTTTATTTATTTACCTTCCCAGTTTATTCAAACCACTTACTGTACATGTTATGGGGTACTTCAGCCGTTTGTATTTGCCAGTGTTGGCAGAGACGGTGGAAATTAACCCAATAATTACATACATTTAGGTATGTGTATATGTAAGGAGATTTAGAAAAAGTTATACTTGGGTTCACAAAAAATATGATTTAAACAATTAAGGAGTAGTTAATTAGCTTTGAAGCCTTGCAGCTGCATAGATCCCAGGATTCACCTTCGCCTGCTTTGATTTCTGTATGTATTCTCCTTATGCTTGTACGACTTTTATAGAACTCCATCACAAAATCAAAAGAAATGTCATGCACTTAACTAGACCATCCCGAGAATGAGTCAGCATATGTGCACACTGTTTTACTGCCATACTAAGCTCTATTGGCCTGAGATTGAAGTGAGACATACAGAAAAAGAAAGCTCCATTAAAGAAACTTGCAAAGTAGTATAAGAAAAGAGCTATTTGAATCCATTATTTTTTTCTTCCTTTCATATACTTCTTGTGGCAGATATCCTTGAATGAAGCTGAAGCTCTAATTCTTTCTCTAGAGCATTTAGAATCTGACACTGAATCACTGAATCTAAGCTGTGAGTTGCTTTGTTTCTCTGTTTTAAAAGCTCTTGCCTCTAGGAGGCACTGGCCTGCCAGTCTTCTCACACAGTATACTCTATTGTTCGATATAATCACAACATATTATTTTTTTTTTTTAGCCTGACGTGTTTATCCCAAGTAGTCTACAAATCAGTAGCATATAGTACAGTTGATTTTATGTTTGTTGGGTGACTCTTACAAGGTCACTGTAATTCAATGGTGCACATAAAGTTGACAACCTTGTGCATTTATATAGTGCTTTTCTTAAAGCACACCATCCCTAGGTGCTATATATGTGTACTGTGAATTTTCTCTATTCAGATCTGTCATGTGATTTTAACTGAACCTGTGACATTTCTTTTATCCACTTAGTAATATCTTTCTGTTAGATTAATTTAGCTTCATAATTTCATCCAAATTGGAGTTTAGGTTAGACCTGTAATAGTTAACACATTAATTTTTATGATTAATGTGACCTGTTTTAACACGTTAAAAAATAATGTCGCAGACAGGGCCGGTAACAAGGCAAAGGCCTCAGGCAGTGCTTTGGTCAGGGCGGTATTGCCATGTAAATTTTTTTTTTTTTTAAACATTACAAAACAGTAATACGAAAAAGTTAAGTGTGTACCTAAATAATTCTGTACACATCCAGTACCATATTTAGATACTACCTTTAAAAATTTTATAAGATAAAATTTTCATTTAAAGGATTTGAATTCCATTTTAAGCTGTTCAAAATGATGTGCCATATACTGACACAGATTCAGGGGAGAGGGAGCAAAGGGGGTGCGGAGGGGGGGGGTTTATGGCAGTCCAGATGTAATGCTAGAGAAAAGTTGCGAAGGTAAAAATGAGGCTTTTTTTTCTTCATGTTTCTGTAAGAAGGCCAATTCAATGTCCTATCACTTAAGTGCTAAATAAGTTATCTTTGAGTGGCACTAAAACCAAAATAAGTCTGTAGTACTGCTGTATTTTAAGTTGCCGGTCTGCCAGGTAGCTTACAGTGCTGATTGCCTTAATTTAATGACAAAATTCTACACAATAGAAGTGTAATGATTATCCCTTACCATTTTTCCAGTTTACAGCATCTGCGCTAATTTATGCAAAGAATGCAATATTACCATCCAAGTATTGCATGGTATCAGTGTTTCCCAACTGTTTTTCTGTGGTGGCACACTTTTTGTATGCTAAAAAAACCTAAGGCACACCACAATTCTACCAACCACAAAAACATTAAATCTCTTAGACATGCTAAACTGTCTGAAGAATTGGGACGGGGTGGCAAAAAGCAACATGGAGAATGCCATTCCCAGACACAGCACTTGTATTGAGTGTAATTTTCAATCATTGATGGTGATGAGCGAAGGAAGATAGTATTTGTAGAGTTTTAACACAAGTTTTAATGTATGGCCAAATAATTCTTTCATTTATGTCAGCAGTTCATTTAAAGTCAACAGATGTTTCGATCGTTTTTTACTTTGACACGTCTGTGTTTCATATGCTATGCCAATTTGAGAATTAATACATTGGCCTTTTTTTTTATTGCTGCCTTTTCAACTTGCCTTTTAGAAAAGCATTCAAATTCAGGTTGTACTTGCTTAAGTAGTGTTTTATTAAAAGTTAAGCTTTAAGGTCATTAGTCAAGTTTAAGCTGTGCCATTAAGTTTTTTTTTTTTTTGTTGATTTTACATTCAATTTGTGATTCAGTGTGTATTAACTTCATGGATTTATGTATTCATTTTATAATTACATCTTTTAATGTCAGATGCAACTAATAGTGGTTAATTACATGCATTTCTATGGTTAATTAGTTGATTCCAAGTCCTGGTTTAGATTATAAAAGCCTGCATAATATAGTTGCTTTCAATATTTTTATGAACAATAGCATGTTACATAGCTCACTCAGGTGTCACACACTGCTTGATAGTTTGGCAGTGGTGAGTCACATTGCCTTGTGTCATTGGTTTTTCCTGAGTGTTCTGTAGATCAAACAAGGTTTTTGTTTTTTTTTTTTTTTTTTACTTTTCCATATCAATTGTATTGTCAGTAACACCGAAATGTCCCTGCTGTCAATTTGGTACTTAACCTAGCCATTTCATGGTTCACTGTCCAATATACTAAACACTGTTCTATGTAAATTACAGTATATTTTAAAATGTTTTATGCTGGTGTGTTCTGTATTTATTCTTAAAATGTAGTGAATTAGTCTCTAATATTCTATACATAGCATTTACTTTATCTCTGAAGAACATGGAAAGCATTTTGGGATGGAGTTTCTACATGTCTACTACATACAATATAATGACTTCTGCTTGTTTGTGAATGTGTGTGCTAAAATTAAACAAATGTCACTGTACAGCATATTGCTCCAAATTACAAGCCGAAATTGAGCAAAATGTTCTTGCAACTGTGACAAAAGAAAAGCACTATGTTGGCTGGATAGTCATTTTAATCTATGGAAAAACAGAACCAGTAGAGCTAAGCATTCTGTGCAGCTTGGAAAAACAGCAGCATGCAAATCACTTACGTTGTTACTGACTGATAAGTTGCCAAGAAGCACGCAGAATTAACTTTTGAAAACGTATAAGGTTTCTGCAAAACAAGCAGCTGTCTTCCTTGATCAGCAAAATGATTGTTCTTTTCAAGTTAGTGCTCAAATATTGCATTCATTAATTGCATGTTTGTTTTTTAGTTAGGCTTATAGTGTTTAACTAGATTGACAAGAATTACTAGTTTTCTTCAAAAAGAGCATATCATTGATTTTAAAGGGTACATTTGAAATAAATTAGTTCACTTAATTGTGAAGTATATAGCAGCCTTCACAGTAGCTTGGTTTAGAATGCTTGTGCGGATTGTCAGACACAAACAAGAACAGGTCAGTATGATCACCAGTAACCCAGGAATGTTAAAACATGCAACTAATCTACAATAACAGATGTCACATGTTTAATATGCTAAAGGTGTGAGAGCAGCATAGGTGAGGAAAACTGTAGTGCAATATAAACAAGGCGAAAATAAACCTTTTATGAATGGATCTGAGCAAATTTAACATGTCAGTGAAATTATTTTTTTCTTCATAACATATTTCTTTTTTAAGTTTGTTTTTCATGAGATTGCACTGCAACGTGTTGAGTTGTGGCATTTTGAAGTGCTGGTAACATGGCCAGCAGCCACATTTCATGTTTCGTTTTCGATCGTTAAAATAAGTTTATCAATAGTAAAAGACTTCTAAAGAGAGAGAGAAGAAAAGAGAGAAAGTGACTTTCAGTTCTCTCAGGAAGAATTTGAACAAGGCTAGAAGTTCTTTACTTTCATACAAATTGCTTTAGTTTACACTGTCTTTTATGGTGAGCCCTGACTAGTTGTTACAAACTGGAAGGCAATAGTGGGAGTCAAACCCATGACCTTTAGGTTTATGCTTCTAATCTGTGCCTGTGCCTTCATTCCCTTTCATGTAAATAAGCTTCAATGGAGGCCATCTGATGTCGTTAATGTAGTGCCGTGAACCAAAAACCTCTTACTATAGCTTAATACAGTAAAGTGGTTTCCTATTGACATTCTACTAGTGACTATCCAAATTCACCTTAAATTGTTTAAGGTGTGGTCATCTTGTTGTTTATTCATTCAGACATTCATTTTCACAACCTGCATGTTCCAATATAGGATCATAGGGATTCAGAGCCTATTTAGATAGAAGGGTGCAAGACATAATGTAACACTAAAAGGGGTACAAGTCCATCACAGTCCACAGTCAAGTACACTCATCTTTACTACTAGTGGACCTGCTTATAATTTGTGATTTGCCCAAACTGTCTGTGCTTCAGATGTTAGAGAAAACCAATGTCAATACAGAGAGTGCATGCAAACGCCACACAGACAGTTACCAGTTCAAGTTTCAGATTCTTTTTAATTAAGAAGTGAGGCAGCAATGCTTGTATTGCATTATCTTACCACCTAGTACTTTTTGTGGAGAAGTCTAAATAGGCCTTATCTTACACCTTCACATTCCAAGTTGAACAGATTATTTTCTTATTACCACTTTTTGAAAAGTCCTTGGTTATTAATTTAAGTACAGTACATGTATTTTTTTCCTGGAGGGCACATTTGCAGCATTGTGGTCTCACAAGAAGGAGATCAGGGTTTGCATACTGGGTGCAACCTGCTTGGAGTTTCCATGTTCTCCCCATGTTCACATGGGTTTCCACCAGGCCCTGTTGTTATCTCACACAGTACAAAGACATGCAGGTTAGGTTGTTTGGTGATTCTGAATTGGCTGTAGTGTTTGGGTATATGTGCGTGTTCAACCTGTTGTGGATTGGTGCTCTGTCTTCAGATTGTTATGCCTTTTCCTCAATGCTTGCTGGGTAACAGGGTTTGGAAGATCGATGAACTGGATGAAAGGATGAACTTTTTCTAATTTCTGAGTTGTGTCATATTCTGATATTGACTAAAAAGTTGTAAAATGTCTGATAGTAGTGGCTTCCACTTAGGTGTCACCCACAGTTAATGAAGCAATTCACATCCAGGCATTTTTAGTACATGTATGCTTTAAAATTGCTTGGCAAGCCTTGCTACTTATAATTCTGGCTACTATGGCCCTAAGACCAGGCCTCAGCAACATTAAAATCTGCCACATTTTACCAGTACTGCAGTGACATTGAAGACAGTTCAATATGCATATTTTTCTAAATGAACAGTAAGAAATGTGTGGGGGTCAGGACTTTACAAGCAAAAGATACTATGGAATGAAGTACATGAACCTGAGACATCTTGATTTCTTTATATTAACACATGTAAGACTAAACACGCAAGCAATACGTGATAAAAATAATTGCAGATTTCAAGCATTAGCATGATCAGTTTCAATGGAAACACTTATATGAAGACTTCACAAAGCAGGGCACCATAGTGGAGTTGTTGTGTGTTCACCACTCATTACACCAGGTATACACACATATCTGCAGTAAATATAATGGTGCAGCAAACAGTGGACTAAGGAACATTGCAGACATGTAACATGGTCAGATTAATTACTTTCATCTTGTTTTCCACATGTGTGGTCCTGTGTACCGTTAGAATCCTGCATGCCTAAGTGTTTGGCATCAGCAATGAAGGAAGTCGGTGGGGTTGTAATGGTGTGGTTGTGCTAACTGTCTTAGAAGACAAGGTCAGACACATCCCTATGTAAGATATTAATTGATTTATTGCTTATTGCCAAAAGAAATTCCAGGTTTGCTGTTGATGTTTAAATGCCTCAGGAACTGAAAAAGAAAACCTGCAGTCTGATAAGGTAGTTTGCAACAGTATCCCATAAGCATTTTCTTACAAGGAGTCAAAGAAAAACTTATGGTTGGTCGTTAAAACTCAGATCAGCTTCATTTAAAAAAAATGCTGTGTTTTAGCCTTTAGGACATGTTTTCAGTATGCTTCTATTCTTTCACTCTTCTCATTACATTTAATTATATAGAAGTGAACATTATGTAGTCTATCATACTGTTCTTAACTGCAATACTAAATTTCATGTTCATAAGGGCAAAGTAATTTTTATTTTATTTTTTTTTTATCTGTGTTCAGGAAATTGGTAGGATGCTTAAGGATCCAATAAATCTAAGAGTTCAGGAACATCTTGAAAACCGTCATAAGTCAAGCCACGCAAAGCCAAGTAAAGAATTAACTCAGCTGAATCCATTGTTCATAAAAGGTAAGGCAACCAATGTAAAGTATATATGTACTTGCTCACAGGCGGAGAGAGTCTACTCCATTTTTGCTAGTGTATTTTTATGCGTATTTACAAATCTGTCCATAGTACAAAACAAATTAAGTTTTACCTTATTTTCCATGTGATTCTATTTGGGTTGTCTGGTTTTATCCAACATTATGAGAATCCAATTAGTTCAGTTAGAAATTCTAAGTTAGTCCAGTATGGATGGCTGAGAGGGTGTAAACTAGTGACTTTGGTTGTTGGATCAAGACATTATTTCGGAGCCACTCAATGTGAAAAGCCTGTTTCAGCAGGGAATGAGGATGGGAGGTGTCTTGAAACTCAGAATAGAGTTCTATCTGGTAAATTATACAATGGTTTAAAAATAAAGAAAAATGCATAATTAAATATATTGATTAAAGTATATATTCAAGAGATGTAGGTGCTGTTCAATCAAATATTATATTGTCCAAGACTTTCATTGAGATATGATTGTTGCTGCCAGACATGGTGGTTCTAGCAGCTCAGAAGCCACTGAAAACCTCCAGTAAGTGACGGTTTAATGAGCTTCAAATCTTTGTATCTTATAGATATCTGAAGATAATGGCTAGAGTCATTCAAACTAAAAGAAAGGCCACAAATCTATATGTAAATATGTAATGTTGACTGACACACTCACTCATTCATCCATCAAGAAAAACACTATTACCTGTTTAGTTAAAATGCTTAATTAATCTCAATTTTTAGGGTTAAACCCATCCCAGACTACAATAGAAAAACTAAATACCGCAAAATTTCAAAAATGGTTTGAAGGATTTAATTGAACTTTGGTGATGTGATAGAAAAAACAACACTAACCAACAAATTTTTTTACATTTGTCGTTAAATGTTTATATTTTTAATATTGATTAATATGTTGCTGACTTCTGTGCTTTTCTTGCACTGAGAAAATGCTTCATGCAAATGAAGAACTCAGCACAAGTGACTGACAGGCCACACAAATAGCACGACTACATAACAGGGAGGGCAGATGACTGAAGACGGGCTGGTGTATGATCGTATTGTGAAATGGAAAAATAAAATTTGGTGAAAACCAATGAAGATACAAAGCTCAATGGTTAGTAAGTGCAGTTTTTTGCTTTTGACTATCGCCACTCTTAGTGGATTACGTTCTCTCATCTTAGTTATCTGTTCCACTCTGTTGAAGTCCAGTCCCTGGTTGCATCACTAAAAACCACCCCACACCCCACCTCTTTGATTGCAGTTTGGCAAAATCCAAGAGAGAAACCTCAGTCTTAAGTAGTGGCTCGTGAATTTCTAATAGAAAAATTCTTCTCACTTTTCATGTTAATACAGTACATCAGTGTAACACATAGGATATTGGCACTTGTATATATCCACTTCAAGCAATCCTTTGCATGTACATTCACGTTTGCAGTTATTAAATAGGAACTAAATACAACTGATGAAAACATGAAAAGAAATACTGTATTTGAGTGAATGGCATAAGCAAGTGAAAATTGTAAAGATCTAATAATAATATATACTCAAATTTCACATTATCCCTACTGATTACCCATTTCAATTCAAATGAATATACCTTTCTGTAATATTATGTTTTGAAATGGATAGCAACAAATCTTATTCACTAGGAAGAGCAGAACAAAAGCAGGAATTGATTTAATGCAGGAATGTTTTACTCATGAACAATCATGTATAGCATGTTCAAGAGTAAGCAGCTCCAGCCACTAATAATGTTATTAAAATTACTTATTATTTGATTGATGCCCTTATCCAAGGTGGCTTACAACTTTTGAGATACAATTGGTTATATTTTTCCAATTGGAGCACAGGCAGTTGAAGTGACTTGGTCATGTCACTCAGTGTCAGTAGCAGGATTTGAACCCACAACCTCTGGGTTTGAAGTCCTAGGTCCCTTGCCTTATTTACTACAAAACACTGCCTACCAATAATATTAGCCCTTGGAAAATTAAAATAAAAATAACCTATAAATACTGTGTACAGAAAAGCACTTGGTTAAACAGTATTTCTGATGTACCTGATTAACTGACAGCAGTATAATTGATGGGCATTGTCTCATGAAGTTTCTCTCACAAAATTGTCTAACACAGCTAGTACTTAAATAACAGTGGTATGCAGAAGGGCATCTTTGAATCCTCAGCACACAGAACCTGCAGTAATGCACTACAGTAAGAAATAACCGTACCATCTTCTTCTATATTGTCTGATGAGAACAGGAAGATGAGGCTACAGTTGGAATGTGGTTTTCTTTAAGCGTCCTCTGATGTATATTTTGCATAGATGTTTTAAAGACAGTGCAGTACTTTAATTTTTTACATTAATTTCTGAATTTTTAATAGAGAGCATTTCTTTTTCAGTAGTGTAATTAATGTACGCTAACATGATATTAACCTAATTATAAAGGGAAGGTGTGGTATTTTCATTGCCAACATCATGTATTGCTGAAATTTTGAGGGAAACTGAACAAGTTGCTTCATGTGTAGAGGGTGGCTTCCTGGCTACTGTTTTATGCATGTTTTTCTCATAATTATTCACCAGACACTGTTTACATTTGTCAAGTATTGTTATGTAAACAGGAAAAACATCATATGCATAGATGATCATTTTTACCACCACATCTTAAATTAACTGATTTCTCTAAACTGAACTGTTGTAACAGAGTATGAAAGTTTCATACCATTCATATTCCATCCATGTCTGAATCCTGCTTTAATCCAGATATTGATAGAATAGACCCTTGTCTCCTGTACCAATGTCACAAAGGATACAATTTTGGGGGATTAGCGGGTATATAGATGGATGTTATAGCAGGTAAAATACCGCTATAACGAATATCTTTACAACAAAATATTCTTACAACCATATTCTTACAAATATTCATTACAAAAAAGTATTTTTATGGACCCGACAGTTTCCCCATATGACACAAGTCTATAGAAATCTCATTACTACGAAGTACATTCAGCAGATACTTTCATTATAACAAAGTGCCCAAAAGACCTTGAAATGCCTGAATGAATCAACCACAGAGAAGTTAGTTCTGTGGCCGCAGCTCAGTTGTGCACAACAATCCCCAAACAGAAATATTGTAATTTTTTTTTCTTTCTTCGAACTTTCCTCGTACTGTTTTTTTTTTTTTGTTTGTTTTTTTTTTGTTTCCTGCGGTTTTCAGTGATACCTTTTGCTTATTGCTCGTCAACATTTGGAAAACATCCTTTGGAATTTAACTCATTGTCACCCTCCTATAGAAATGGCAGACACGAAAAAATGATAACAGTTCATATTAGAAAATAAAAGTTACATTTTTGCAGCTCTCGATTGCGGCAAAAAAAAAAATAAAAAAGACGTTGCCTGTGAATTCAGAATTTTGCCATTGACACTGTCAACTTTCTTGAAAGACTGAGCAAAAAAAGAAAAAAGCTCTCGGGTTGCAAACGTATGTGAACTGCTGCATTTGAAGACTACGAAAAAGCAGTTTTTATGTGGTTCAGTGATGCTTGTTCAAGAAACATTCCTATTAATGCGGCACTCATTCAAGAAAATGTGAGGTTTGTAAACTCTCTTGGGGACCCCCCTAACTGGACTAAATGCTGAAGAGCGTCGTGAAGTCCAATCTCCGCGTCTATGAAAGACTGTTTATCTTTTGCGGGGGCAACAGCTGGCTCAAAGATATTCTGTGTCTCTTAGCTATTCTGCGTCTCTCCGCCAAAGCAAACAGAAAAGATATTGATAGGTGATGCAGCCTTACTGCTGTGGCAGATCATGCTACAATAAATAAGTGTGCCGTTTCTGTTTCAAGCTTAATAAAGTTGGTTTTCCTAAAGTACTGAGACTCAGCCTCATGTTTTGGGGTGCAAGACAGGGACTTGTACCGCAACCCCGATTTTTTTATGATTTGCTTCTGTGTCACTTCACTGCAGCGCTATGAACCTGTTTTTGCCCTGCCCCGGCAACGGACAAACAATCTTCCACAGACGCTGCAGTTGCGCTTCAGGAAAGTGTATTATCGCAGGGAAATGCTGAGAAAAATTCTCTTCAGCATAACTTGTAGGCAGGAGGAGATTAAAATTAACACAAAAGAAGCTATTGAAAAGATTGCAAACGCCTGGGCACAAGTTAAAGAAAGCACTATATTAACAAATACAGAATCTCATTACAACGAACTTTTCGTTATAACAAAATATTTTTTAGGTCCCTGGGAGTTCATTGTAATGGAATTTTATATATATATAATATATATATATATATATATATATATGCTAAAGAATTATTGGAACTCTTGATATAAATAAAGAAAAAGAGCTACTTAAAATGATTAAATGAGACTTTTTCATGCCTCACTGCATGAAATGAGAATAATTCTATTTTGTTAAAGCACATATTTAAAATGAATGCTATTTATAAAACATTCACATTACAATTATTTACTTTTTTACACTTTTAAAAATGATTAAATTATGTCTGCAAAGGAATTATAGTTATGTTTGTACAAGTCACTCTAAATCAACTATTACCAGACAATAATAAAAAACAAAAAATATTAAATATAACTATTAGTCAGGGCCAAAGCAATAAAAAATAAAATGAGGCAAGTGGTTAGTTTTCAGAAAGCAGGTAACATATACAAAAAACACATTAAAAGATAAATATCAGAATAGAATCCAAGCAATTAAAAACCAATAAAGCAGAAATTAGCAGGATGCAAGTACATGTCATCCTAACTCACAGTGATGAAGATGTGGGAGAAAATCTAATTCTCATAGTTGAACAAATGCAATGCTTGCAAGGAATTGCTAAGTCTGCAGATCAATAATTAGACAACCTATTCATGCCAGCAATCTCTCCCCTAAAGAGTTACAAAATTAAAACCTATATTAAAAAACAACTTTGGAAATCCTATGAAGTGACCGGAGTTTTCCAGTCATCACTAAAACATTGATTGGAACTGGATGCTGTAGTTAGTTGTGGCATACACATGATTGGTACCAGCATAGTAAAACATATGATACAAAAAAAGACAAAGAAAAAAGTCATATAAATAAACAGTGTTTTCTATCAATTTATCCATTTATCTGTTATCCAAGATGTAAGGGTAGCTGAAGCCTGTCCTAGTCATCATCAGGTGCAAGTCAGGAGCCATCGTCCTATGTTAATGGCTAATTTTAAATGCAATTTGAGTAGTTTTTGTATTTTTCAGTGGTACACAGGTCATACTCTCCCATTCTGCGCATTTAACTAGAATAGTGCCACTTATTTTGACTGCACCACCATAACTGGTAATCAACAACAACAACATTTATTTATATAGCACATTTACATACAAATAATGTAGCTCAAAGTGCTTTACATGATGAAGAAAAAGGAAAAATAGACAAAGTAAGAATTAAAATAAGAGAACACTAATTAGCATAGTATAAAAGTAAGGTCCGATGGCCAGGGAGGACAGAAAAAACAAAAAAAAACTCCAAACGGCTGGAGAAAAAATAAAATCTGCAGGGGTTCCAGGCCATGAGACTGCCCAGCCCCCTGTAGGCATTCTACCTAACATAAATGATCAGTCCTCATTGTATTCAGGGTTCTCATGGAAGGACTTGATGATGACTGTCAGGTGGACATCTGGCCTTTAATTCATCAATGTAGGGACATCATGGTGCTTTGATTAGGTGGTGATGGAGCAGATCGCTTGCATCTTAATTTTACTTTATAGAAATGTTTCTAGTTTCCTTTTTATTTGTACACTGTATGTAAAATTCAAGCTTTACAATATTTAATGTATGTTTGTAATAAAAAAAAAAGTTTCTTTAAGTTTGTGCTTTTTATTGTGTGTCATCAGATATCATAAGAAAAGGCAGCTTGTTAATTCACAGGTGTTACATTAGGGAGTGACTGTGCAGACATGTATATATGCAGTAATGTCTTGTTCTTCTATTAATGCAATCATATTGAGTGACTTAGCTGTCGGTCATCGTGTCTGAGTCCTGTACTTACATGTAGTGCACTCACACCTGCGTTCCGTGGCTTATTGTTTTCATGCATGTGGAAAGGAAGGTCCTAAGGAGCTGCATTGTTAACCAGAATGGCGCCCACTTTAAATTAAGTAAAGAGTTCTGGTTTCTTGTTACCAGTTTTCCTCCTGGCCTCCTGCTTGTTTGGAAGTCAGATTATGTTACCAATCAGCTGCTCTGCGAATACAGTTGGAGGAGTCAGAGAGTTTTTTGACATCTGCACTGCTTACCTGCAATTAAATGTTACAAACACAGTGACAAGTTAAGAACGTTATTAAGTGTATTGAGTTACAATTGAAGCAGCATTTCCCACCCGTAAATTGTATATACTGTAACATATTACGGAACTCTTTGATGTTGCCAAAGGCTACAGCAGTTGTCATGCATTTCATATCAAGGTGTATCACTGTCAGTCATTTCCCTTATCGTTCACAAATCAGCACTCGAGTAATGCTCATATTACTTAGACATTTATGAGTAGCCTTAAGATATATCTCAGTATTGGGTTTCTTGTAGTGTCAAAGGAATTTCATATGACAGGCGAATTTGTGGCCCAAAAAATAAGTTATTTACTCTGAGTGTCCCACTTTATAGCAATTTTCAAATCCTTGTGTTACTTCTGGTTAAGTGGGTATTAGAGCCTTTATAATTTAGACCAAGTCAATGGTACAAATTTAAAATAGCTTTGATTTTCCCCTTTTTCTAGATAGATAGATAGAACTTTATTTGTCCCCAGGAGGAAATTTTGGCTTTTTACAGAAGCTCTTTAAATAAATAAATACACAAATAGGTTGATTGATAAATAAATAAATATGCACACACACTTTAATCTGACCACACACCAGAATCACTATTAAAGCAAGAAAATTAAAAGGAAATAAAACTTCTGACTTGTCTGTCACAGTCCCAGTGAGGCATTATGCAGACGTATTACTGTTGGTATAAAGGAGCCCCAGTGGCATTTCTTCACACCTTTCTGCTGAATGAAAGTCCTCAATGTTAGTGTGTCAAAGAGAGGATGTGCAGCATTTTTCATAAAAGCATTCAGTTTTGTTTAATTTTCTCCTTCAATATGATCTCCAGGGGGTCCAGAGTGTGTCCTATAATCAGACTTCCCTTTTTAATTAGGTTGTTGATTTGGTGGGCCTTTCTTGAAGTAATGTTACCAGCCCAGCACACCACAGCATAGAAAATTGTACAGTCCATCACAGAGTTATAGAAGATATGAAAAATGTCACTTCTCACATTAAAGGACCACAGTCTCCAATAGAAAAAGAGCCTGCTCTGCCCAGTCTTATATAGTTCCTATGTGTTCCGAGACCAGTACAGTCTGTCATTAATATTGACCCCAAAGTACTTGTAGGAATGGACCACCTCTGCATCCACTCCTTGAATGGTGAATATTCCTACCAAAGTAGGCCCTGGCTCCTCATGCTACTATATTCAAGAAACAGTGCTCAGAAAACTAACAAATTTTATTTGTTATTAACACTCTATACAGGCTGGTAACAGTAATATACGAGATTGCATGGACAGTTTCATAATGTGCAGTTTAACATTTGCAAGTGAAATGCACACAAACAAAAAAAAACACTCCTTGCAATTGGCGTGTAGCTATTTCAGATAAATAGATGAAAATTAAATGGGTCTTTTTTCTGGTCTTTACAGGCACTGGGGTGAGTTTGAATTGCATGGCTCTTTGTCCATATAGATCTCTGCTTCGATGTCAAGAGCTGGATTTTGAATCTGGTCTGTTGTAGAATGTGTTGGTTGAGCCAAGCTATCATCGATATGCTGTAAAATTAATCCTTCCAAAAAATGTTCTAAATGTTTCATAGCTACAAGGAGCTGGAGCTTGACCCATCCAAGAATGGTGGCCTTTTGAGAGTTCAAAGTCATTACAGGGCTTACACCAGTGTGATTTAAATTATAAACATTCAACTAACAGTATGCCTGGGCTGCACCCTGCCCAGGATTGGTTCCTGCCTTGTGCCCTGTGTTGGCTGGGATTGGCTCCAGCAGACCCCCGTGACCCTGTTCGGATTCAGCGGGTTGGATAATGGATGGATGGATGGATGCCTGGGCTGTTATGGGAAACCCACACAAACTGGGAGAACATGCCTTCTCTGAAAAGGGAGCATCAATCTTTCATTTATGTTAAGGATTATCTGTCAAAGTATCACTGTACTTTTACCTACTTCAAATGTGCAAAAAGAGCAATTTTTAAAATTTCAAGGATGATGAGATGGCGTGACTACATTTGACAAGTCAGACATTTAAAAGTAAAGATGTTCAGAAGAAATGACAGTTTTGGGTGAAGAGTAAACCAAAATGCATTCAAGTTTTCCAGTGTTTACAATGAAAAATGCAGCATTTATTAAGGGACCGACCCATGAAAAATTGTAGACCGAAATGTAGTCTGTGGTGAGAAATTCTTTTTTGAAAACAATTGATCCCTAAAGGGACTGTCACTCATGGACACCTTCAGCATGTTCGCGTCACTTTCTCACACTTCTACTGCACCTGCTGGCAGGCTGCTCTTAATGTACAAGTATTTGAAATGATGTGAAATTCAGGATGGGAAAACTGCGTAAACATTGAGACTTGCTGTTTTGACTTGGCAGTTTTAAGGCTTTATTTTTGTGCTTCTCATGAGACTAAGTGCCATTTGTTTCGGTTTTTGATGAAAATGGTAATTTAACTATAGTTTTTAAGCACCTGACAAGAACTGAAAGAGACTGAAATATTTTAAAATGGAAATGATTTTGCTTGTTTTCGTCCCATTCCTGATTCTTGCTTATTAGTTGATAAATTTCTTCCAAGGCTGTAATTGTGCTACTGGAGTCCCTTTGCACCCAAAAAAACGGGTTATAGATTTCAGACGCACATGTTGGCTATAGTGCCAGGTTTCCAGCTTCCACCTTTTCCAAACTGGTGTCCAGAGGGCCTGACAGTGAAAGTAGACAAGTAGTCCATGACTGTGCGTTAACTAAATTTTTATTGATTACTGTCCTTAGAAATATTGAACCACCTGCGGCTTTACTTAACTGAAATCAAGCCACTTTAAAAAAGCCAAAGGCATTTCCAAAAAATAAATGTACTGACCATAGAGTAGTCTGCAAACTTCAAGTAATGTACAGTAAGGCTATTACATTTGAGACATTTACGTCCTTCCTAATACTGGCTTGAGAGACACTACAAATAAACAGTAACTGAACATCAGAAGGCTGAGTATTAGTTAGCACAAAATGTAAAACATGTGGTAAAATTGCCTACTTGGCATGTTTTCCACTTATGCTTCTTCTTATTATCATGAGGACCTGATATCAGTGAGCAAAATTCAAAGTGTAAAAGATAGAAAAGACAAAATGTGGACAGAAACTGTATCTGGGATGTTGTGTTGTAAGTGCACAGTTTTATTTGTTACTGTTAGGAATTAATGTTCTTCTCCTTCACTGATACTCCATAGTGGTGTTTGAAATTACTATGCAGCTCAAAACACAATACTTCACTATTTGACCAGCGAGAATCAATCACATCATCTTTATGCCAAAAACAATAAACAAGGAAGTCATAGGCCACCACTAGAGGCAGCTGTAGCACATTTTGAGTATGTTTATTTTGGAGACAGATTTAGCAGTTGAAAGAGTATTTCCTGCTTGTTGGCGCAATTATTGTTTGTAAGTGTAAGTATGTTAAATTTTTAATACTTTATACAAAAACGCTGTCTCATTTTGAGACTGCTGTTTTTCATTTTAAATGGTACACTTCTGTTTGTAATCATCATGTACTCTTTAAAGATGATTCTGTTTGCAATTTGACTGTTCCAATCATAGTCATCCCAGCTACATTGCCACCATGTTGATTTTACCAATATGCATTTATATATTCAGTGTTTACAAAATACTTCACTTGCATGTTTAGAACAGGGAAAAATTGTTCTAGGAGAAATGTAAGTAAGTACGACAACAACTTGTGCCGGGCATGTACTCTTTTGACCACCTCTAACCCAGCATCCTCATTTAATTCCCATCCACTTTGTTGGCTGAGGGTAGTCTGAGTGGTCAGGCAGGACTTCATTATAATCATTGATAGTCTGTACTTCCTGTCATGGAATTCTCAGGTGGGATTAGGCTATTTGATAAAGTAAATTCTTTTAACTTTCCTGGGTCTGCCCTGGTCTGCCTCCCAGTGTGGTGGTGTCTTCTGCAACTCCCACTGGAGACACCTGAAAGCCAAGCTCTTGATCTAGATGAGCAGTAATTTTGCTCCATTGCCTGTCTGGATTGTTAAATTATTAACTCAGCCAACCTGTACGGAAACCACTTTTTGGTCAATTGTAAGCATGATCTTGTTCATTTAGTACAGAGGTGGCGAACTCCAAGCCTGTTGGTTTTCATTCTAACCCTTTTCCTAATCAGTAACCAGTTTTCACTGCTAATTAACTTTTTCCCCATCACTTTAATAGCCCTTTTAGAAAAGTTCAACCCTCTGAATTGACTCCTTTCTTCATTAAATGACAGCCAAGCAGAAATGAGATGTGAAACGAGCTAACAGATGACCAGCTAAACTGGGGCTTCAAACTCCAACCAGTTTCACTCCAATCACTTTCTTAATGAGAACCCAGTTCTTGCTGTTAATTCAACCCATTATTTAATTCCATGGCTTGTTGATGCTCTCATTCTGCCACAGCACACATTTCGAAAACTGTTATTTTTCTGTTCCTTCTAAGAGCACCGTCAAAATGTTTTGGTGACCTGAGAGATCAACCTTACCAAGACCATCACCTCTCTTTAATTTCAGATATTGTGTAATGGGCACAGGGGAGCTGGTCGTGTGGTGGCTTGTTTTGTGTCTCATTATTGTTTGGCTGCTAATTAAAGGAAAAGAAACAACTATAGGGCCTGAGTCAAGTTAATTAAAAGTAGTAATCAGCAGCAAAAACTGGTCACTAATTAAGAAGATGGTACGAATGAAAACCTGCAGCCACTGCAGCACTCGAGGTCTGGAGTTCGCCCCCCCTGTTTTAATAAATACTTGTGACTATTCAGGAAAATGGTAATACAGATAGAGCTTGTTCCAATCACTTGGTTTTAGTTTCAACTTTAATATGCATTGTATAAACTAATTAGTTTAAAAGCAAGTGTGCAAACATGCTATATTAATCAGTGGACAAGATGGCACCCAGCACTGGTCTTGAAAAACAATATTTCTATAGCACTTTATGTAAGATGCTGCATGGCACATGCCTATAAATTTGTTTTGGTCAAATATCCCTGCAAATGCAAAGAGTTGATCCTTTGTTACATAGTGTGGGTGGAAGCAGTATTTCTCCCTGTGGATTTAAGTTTTGACACTTAGCTAGAGAACCAGTTCCAGTATCCAGTCAAACATAAACCCCATCAGAAAGAGGGAGAGAATGAGGAGTTAGATTTCCTCAGAACACATCCCCTTGTTCCCCTTTCTAGAAGATGTGATCATGTCTCAAAGATTCTGTTCCAGTTTTCCATTCGGTATTGAAGAGGCACATTATACAGGGGGCGGCACGATGGCGCAGTGGTAGCGCAGCTGCTTCGCAGTAAGTAAACCGGGGTTCGCTTCCCAGGTCCTCCCTGAGTGGAGTTTGCATGTTCTCCCCGTATCTGCGTGGGTTTCCTCTGGGTGCTCCGGTTTCTTCCCACAGTCCAAAGAAATGCAGGTTAGGTGCATTGGCGATCATAAATTGTCCCTAGTGTGTGTGTGTGTGTGCGCCCTGCCCAGGGATTTGTTCCTGACTTGTGCCCTATGTTGGCTGGGATTGGCTCCAGCAGACCCCCGTGATCCTGTGTTAGGATATAGCGGGTTGGATGATAACTGACTGACTGACATTATACAGGGCACTCACAAACATTTCCACACTTTATGCAGTACTGACCGTATTTCTTCCACCTCTGATTTTGGAGTGAAAGTGCAGAGCCTCTCGAAGACCATGGTGACCTCAACAAAAATCAGTGGATGCAATCTTTCCTTTGAGGTGCATTCATGATAGGCTTTTGGAGTTGCTTAAAGAGCTCTCGCACTTTATATTAAGAAAACAAATGTTAACATGTGTATGTAAAATCAAAACAGATAATAAAATCATAAATGATAGTACAGAAAGTTGTTTATTTAAACACTGTCTGATAGTTCTGTTGCACATGTATGTAAACACATTAAATGTAATGTGCATTTAAGTTTTTTTTCTCAATATATTTTCAAAAAATTCAAAAGTCCTGTTTTTGCCTTGTTATTCTGGGGTATTGAGTATTGCTTAAAGAGGGAAAAAAATAATGTAAGCAATTTTAGCATAAGGCTGCAATACAGCAAATTATGATAACAGTGAAGGTGTCTGAATACTTTCTGAATGCACTGTATATATACTGTAATAATACATTCAGTAGTAGTTATAAAATATTGTATAATACATGTGATACCTTCCACAACATACTTTTCAAAAATATAAATAATAATGGATAGATGTGTGCTATAGTATGAGTACCGCTTGTTTGACTTTGTGTCGAACGAATGGTTGCTCATGAAGTCCTGAATGAGGTACATTACCTGCTTTGTGAGTAAGCATCAGTTATGGCACTACTGCCATGTGGCACAATTCCCTGAGGGTGATCCGGCTCGCTGGATCCTCATTGTTTATGACCCAAGTGGCTGGACCAGGCCAAGGTAGATGTCCATGTAACACATGGCTGAGGCAGATAGATGGTCATTTCCAGGGGTTGGGACTGGTCTGCCTGGGGGG
>JANRMT010062825.1:24033891-24123623 GCA_026402145.1 Polypterus bichir lapradei | reverse complement strand
GCCAACCAGGATTCTGAGCTGTTTCATCATGTGGTGGGTGCGGCAACATGCTGTACCAGTGCATGCTCCCCAACCTGTATGCTATCGGACATTCCTTTAGTACTGACTTTGATGTTACTGCCAGGCAATGTTCAGGTGTGGTGCACGGGTTCTCGTGAAACATCTTGGTTATTAAACCTTGCCTAACTAAGGAGTTCAAAGCAGACAGCTCTTCTTGGCAGATTAACTTTGTATATGTGCATGTCTGTGAAAAACAAACTCATTTATAACATCATTAACAGGAAAGAGTTCTACATCTAACAATTACAATAGAGCAGGAAAAGTAAAATGGAATAACATACACATATAGGATGGACGGGAAGGTAAATCAGTGCTTTGACAAAAGAGCAGAGAAAATTTTTGGCATCTAAGTCATTTCAACATTCAGATTTCATGTTAGGAAAGAGTATCATGTAAGAGTATCAACAGATGAATTGTCAAAAAAACATTCTTCCACCCTTTCTCCACTTTGAAGTTTTGTCTGCTGGAAGGATTGCAACTTAAAAGGATAACTCAAAATGTGTTAATTAGCCCTTTTCACAAAGTTCAGAAGTGATGCATTGAAAGGGAAATCTACTTCCTGTTAGTTTGCTATGGTATATTCAACTTCTCTATGTCCACTTGTGATAATTGATTTTTGCAATGTAAGACATATCATTGAAAAGCACTGCATAACAAAAGCACCAAAATTGGACAATGATGGTTAAAATTTCATAGGAGGAATTCTTTAGTTATTACTAAGGTAAGTCTTCAGTTTTTTTATACCATTATGATAACAGTTTCAAGTAACCTGTTTTTTATATTAAATGTTAGCTTGTACCATTTCAGTATATTTTAATATAGAATAAACAAGATAACTTAGATCAAATATAGTTATGTTACAAGATTATAGCTATGTGTTCCTAGTAACCATATATCATCAGATTGTTTTCAAAAGTGCTTTTTATGTTTGTTGTATGCCAGTTAATAAGTTCCTGACAAGAAACACCTCGACATACACCATTTAAACTTAACAGTTAGTCAGAAAAAAATACTTTTAACAACATTGTAGTTACATTAAGTTGTATATACTTACCATTAGAAAGTGCTACTGCATCATCATGTTCCATCAAGGAGGCACTTGCTGTGTTGTTTTGTCACCAATGTTTTCACATTTTAACTCTGCACTGAGCAATTGCCCTTTCAAAAGCCGATTCCTGCATCAGTACAACACTATAGTTGTTCCAGTTAAAGAGGCACAGCATGTAACCTTTGTACTTGTCATATTTAATATGCTGACTATAATTGTAATTGTACAAATTTATGTATGCTGTTTATCTCTTTTGATTATTTGGATCTCTTCTCTAGTTTTAATCAGTGGCAAAGCTTATTAAACTTGGGTAAGGAAGTTTATGTTTAGAATATGAACACAAAATGATGCTACAGAAGCTCTTTTTTTCGCGATTCTGCCATTGTTTACATTAACTGGAAGAGAGTTTACCCAATGATGACTTCTCCCGAAAGAAAAAAATGCAGAAGTGTGAAAAGCACTGATTGATTTTTAAATAATTTTGATTGGCCTAACTGATGAATTCATGCTTAAAATAATATCTTCATAGTCTAGTGGCACATTTGGGCTTGCCTGTTTAGTGGGACCAATATGTCTACTCCAGTTACAAAATTCTCTAAAGAGTAGTAGCATTCAGGTACACAATTTTTGTGGGCAGAAGTTTTAAGAGATGTAGAAACTAAATGAAACCTGTCAGCGTGGAGTTGTGTTGTACTGTGAAGCAAACACTAACAGACTGACTTACTTAAAGTGGAAAGAAAATCACAGTTGCTGATTAAGAACAATTCTGGTGCCCAGTAATAAAGAACACTGGACAAGTCTACACGCTGATTCTTGTCTGCTGGAGAATCAGTGTTGACAAAGCGGCACATCAATTGCATATTAGTCATGGCTGTGTCTGTAAAATCATCTACTAGGTGAAGCATGTGTAGATTTCCACCTGGCAGAAATTGTTTTTTAAGGAATGTTTAGGGTGGAAGTGATGCTTTTGTTAAAATCTGTTACTACTTTTTTTATTTTAACAAATACATTGCAGACATTTTTTGACTGTCATATAGAAAACTTAAACATGTAATAATCTGTATATAGTACCTTTCTTACATATGCCATTTCGTATTTCTCTGGTTTTTTTATAGCACCTTTTTCATCTATCTTTCTATCTAATCTATCTATCTAATTTGCTAAGAAAATGGGATGTGATATGTGGAATTTCGCAGAACTGTTTGCTCCATAGTACCAGTCAGTCATTTCTAAAGGTGTTGAGATCATCATTGGGTGAGGTTTGTACAGTATATAATGGCTTTCCTGTATGGATCAAACATCTTCCCAAAAAGCTGACCACACTGCCATTTTCTTCATTTTGTTTCATTTACACCAAGTCATTATAAATGCATTCCCAGCTCTGTACTGCACAAATTAAACCTGGCTCACTTTATTGTCTTTCTTTTGACTTTCTATAGATCTTATTACTAACCTGCTGGACATACAGCTACATAGGTATTACCTAGAACCAAAGAAAAACATTCTGATATTCTTCAGAATATGGTAGTTTTGAAATATCAGTTTCATGAATTATAATATTATATTTAACTTTTCTTTAAATAACATACATAAATTTTAAGCTGCTGCATTATTATACTGAGAAATAGTTTTGTTATTAACAGTAAGGCTTGCTGTATTCAGTCTGTCTATTTTGATTTTACATAGATTAAAATTTAAAACAGCAAAAAGAAGGTTTTGTTTCCCTTACTGGATTTTGATGTATGTAGGATTCCTCATATGACCTTTATATGAATTTTTAAGTGCCATTTTTAAACATACCACATGTTGTACTACTTGCACCACCTTCTGCTTGTGTTCCATCACATGCTTTCCTTTTACCATCAGGCAGTAAGGTAGACGTGTACTGTGGTGGCATTTCTATAGTCGAAGTGTGCAGGTGCCAGAGTCTGCTGGGAAGAGAACACCTGCCAGGCTTCTCCAGATAACTCCGCTGCTCAAAGGCATTTTCCCAGGCTCACAAATGAATGGTCACTAATAGCCGTGGGAGAGGGCTTTGCAGTGCTGCACACTGTACCACAGACTCCTCTTGGCAGACTTGAGGAGGCTTAAGTCCGTTTGGCCATGTCTGCAACGGAAAACAAGTGTTGCTGGATAGCTTTACAGTGTGTTACTTACAGGATTTATTTCAGGGAAGAATAGCCTGGGTGCATGCTTTGGAAAATGAGAACTGTGTCTCGAGGCACTTGTTACCTAATTAGTGTCACTTCTTTAGAACCGCAACCTTTTCTGATTGAAACACCTTGCCACCCCATTATTCAGCATTATTTCTACTTGAAATGTTCTTAAATTACACCCAATTTCAACAGAATCTTCCTGTAGAAATTACAATCGATAGTCAGGTCATAGATGGCAAGTCATTTTATATAAATAAACCTGAACCTTTTTTGTTATCAAGGTTTTTTTTTTTTTTTTTGGAAGCTTCAAATAGAATAAAGGTGCTCTCTAAGGAGAGTAGCCGATAGCACTACAGGAGTTTGAAGTTCCTAACCCTGCAGTGTTATAATGGAACTACTCCACATGCCATTCCTTTCTCTTTCCACGCCGCGAGGACCCCTCCTGAGGAAGTCAACTCTAATCCCTTTTCCCGTCTAGAATTGGCTGCAGGCGTTAGGCTGCTGCTGCTTGAGTTGATGTTGAGAAGCTGCTGGCTTGCAGCTGACCTCACAGCTGGATACTCAATGTTGATTTCACAATATTAGCTTTACTCACCGGTTGTGGAACTGATCAGACAAGCTGATAACTTGGGTTCAAGTGTTGTGTTTTTAAGACATGAAAATTGAAAATGTGTATATTATTGCTGTGAATTTTAAGATTTTTAAGTCTGCAGAGTTATTCAGACAGCTCTATTGTTCTTGTGTGCTTTCATTCTAATTTTTTTGTAAATTTGTGTTTAATTA
The DNA here is from genome assembly GCA_026402145.1 of Polypterus bichir lapradei. NCBI lineage: Eukaryota > Metazoa > Chordata > Cladistia > Polypteriformes > Polypteridae > Polypterus > Polypterus bichir. Next base: position 24,119,576 of record JANRMT010062825.1, on the reverse strand, counting down.
ATCTTTGTTTTTCAAGTATATGTTGTTGTTTTCACTTGGTTGTCTTCATCTGTCTGTCCATTTCAAAACATCAAAACATCCAATCCAAATTTAAATATCTCCATTTGCAGCTTTCATCTCCCCGTGCTTTCTGGATGCCTCAACCCTGACTTAAGCTTTGGTACCCAGTATAGGAGTAGACCGCTTTGGAGCTATGTGATATTCTATTTCTTTTGATACAAGTTGTTTGCTTGTTTTATATACCGGTAGGTGTTCACAAAATCTATAATATAGTCCTTGCGCCAGGCTGTTTTTTTAGTACTGCCACATCTTTGTATCATTTCTTTCTCTATCAAAAATCACAGCATGTTAAAACCTCAATGTGCTGTAAATCATCTTTATTTCAAAGGCAGAAAACAATACACAGTAGTTTACGGTTCTCTCCAAACTGTGTTGCCTGCAACCTTTTAAGAATGTGAAATAATATTATCTCATATAACAATTTTCAGGAGTAAACAGTTGCCTTTTTACAGGTCAACTTCGTTGCTCACATGCAACGAGCATCCAAAAAGTCAATGTAAGTGTAATGTTTTTTTTGCCCCTAAATGGACAATTAAATGATCTTGTGTATTACAGTTGAATAATGTGCAATAATGTGCATTTCAGATAAAATAGGGAATGTATATAGTAAAATGAAAAGGCTCCTTTAAAAATAATATGCATTATAATCCTTCATTAACTACTCTTTATCATTAAACTGATGAAAGTGCCATGGAGGAAGGACAGGCATGCTGGCAGGGATAGAGGATGAATTCTTGCCTGGCCAGGGGGCCATAATGGATTTGCCATGCGAATGTAGGTGATGGGAGCAATTTTTATTCCCACATGGCAAATGTTAACGTTCCTCAGTACTGAACCCAGGCAGGGCACCCACAGGGCATGCTGGGAATTGGAATTCGGAAACGCAGCCCAGTTGGGCTCATTGTGTGCCGCCAGAAGGTGCTGTCTGTGGAGGACTGACCTGGTTTCTGGAACAAGGAAGTGCACTGAATGATTTGTTTGTGATACCTGAAATGGTTCCCAGGTCTAATTAAAAAAAAACAGGCAGCCTTAACTTGTTGAGTCTGAATCGGGAGGAAGTGGGAAACACTCACTTGGAGGAAGGAAGGAGATAAAAAATTGATTACTTATTGCATTTGAGATAATTTGTCTGATAATTATTGAAAATGTGTTGTTGGCAAGTACGGTAATTCCCTTTATTTGAACCCGGAATTGTGTTGGGTGATACTGTGTCTAACGGTTAGAGTTCAGTGGCACTCCCTTGTGCTGAAGTACAAAGTATCTTGTTACTTTGTTATACTTTTTTTATTTTGCATTGAGATATTTATTAACTTTTCAGACTGCAAGAACAGAATTTTTATAGTGAAGAGTACAAGTCAAAAATGTTGAATTTCATTAAGATTTTGTAGACCTAGGTGATAAATATGTTTGATCAGGTTCAATCATTCTTTTTGGTTCTTTAAGCATGCATTGCAGTGTAGCATTTCTTTAAAATGATTATATTTCTTAAAATAAAATTAATAATGAAGTACAGCTCCAATTAACACTCCATATCTGGCATGTAATAAATAGCAGGAAATAATACTATTTTTAGTTCTTATTTTAGTAATATTTTGACAGTTCTGGGCATCATTAGTGCAAAATATACCCTTACAAAACATAGCAGGCACTTAATAATTAACTTTGCATACTTGGAACTGCAGACATATTTAATGGAGCGCAATCTGGAGAAAAGTAGCATTAGAAACAGGAAAGAACCTTTTACAGCAATGCCTAATAAGGCCTACTTCTTTTTTTGCAGGGTTGTGCTGTGCATGTAGACAGCTGGCTTCTCGTTCAGTTATTGTGGCCTAGTCTAGTATACATTTGGTTTCTTTTATTTTTGCCACATTTCTTCAACTTGCCAAACTCAGTACATCAAGCTGGTCATTTTCTGAACCCACTTGTTTCAAGAGGGCTGTGGGAAAGATGAACTCAAACATGACAGCATTGGAAGTAAGCCAGTACAAGATGCAATTTAAGTCACACTCCATGTTTTTAACAGTAGACTTGCTTAAATCTATTTACATCAATTGATAATAAAGATTTCTGAATGTAAGCATAATTTAGGATAACTGTTAGTAAATGATATTAGAGTTAGCTGTTGGCCAGCACGTACGTGCTTCACATTGGGACATACTGTATCTTGGCACTGCATTTATGAATGGAAGTACACTTTATTAGAATAAATTCAGTTAATCTCACAGAATTCAGTAGTGGAGTGGGACCATACAGCATCTGTGTAATCTCTCAAATGTGACTAAGTGATGCTTGGACTGTTCCAAAGCTTATTGAGAATTAAGCACCAATAATACTGGGAAAACATTGCACATGAGGTGATATTCAGCCCCTCAGGAAATGACCACAACATACTGTAAAACAGCAGTGTTACCACAAACTAGTTATATAATTAAAGAACCAAATATGGTGTTAGTAGTAGTTACTTATTTAAGAACTTGTCTCCCTCACGACTCCTTGGTTAGAGACCGTATTATTCTGATTACTGGTTAATGTTTTACAGTTACCATCCATTCAAAAACAAATTCCTTCAGTAAATTGTTCTTAAGCTCCACTTATAGCTAGACCGAGATAAATGGTTCGGTGATGAGAACAGTTAATGTTTAAATAGAAGGTTTCACACATCATACCTTAAAATGTGACACAAGTACAGTACTACATCGTCGACTATGTTTACATTGTTTGAACTGAAGATGCTTACACATTTACTGTGGCTAATTAGGTTTAAAACACAAATAAGCCAAAAAAAGGCAAACTTAATAAATATAGTAAAGTAAATGACAATTGTCCTTTAAATAAATATTATTATTATTATTCTTTTTTAGTAGACACCTTTGTCCAAGGCAACCAATAAATATAAATTATTTTAAATATATTTGAGTGATTGGAAAGTATAAAGTTAACAAACTAAACAACAGTTCAATTTAAATCCAGTAAGCATAGTGCTATAGTCCGTGCCAGGTTCAATAAAAAATAATACTTAAACATAACCAAAGTTGACTGATTTATGATTGGGTTAATAAACCTGCTGATATCCTGGATTAAAGAAGAGGAATGGAAATCCTGTACAGTCTCTGCATCAATAGATCAGGTCAGGTGGTCATGGCAAGGTCATCCCAGAGCTTGGGAGCCAGAACTGAGAAACGTTACATGTCTGGCAAGAGAAAGGACTGTAGCAGACAGGCCAAAGCAAAACAGATCATTGTGGCTAAGGAAGTGGCCTCAAAATTACAGGTGGTCAGTTAAATTGCCATCTCTAGCTCACTGTATGAACCTGAGACAGTCACTGAATCTACTTGTGCTTCCACTATGTAAACAGTTGTATAATATACTGTACTGTACATTTATTTGTAAAGTGTCTTAGGATGACCTTTGTTGTAGAAATGCGCAGTGAAAAGCAAATATTGTTTGTAGGACTGTATTGAGAGACCAGAAACTAAAGATATGCTGGAGTAGAGCACTGTATGGACCTGTAATCTCAGACAAGTTTTGACATCAAGCTTTGCCTCATTTGGAAGGTATGGCGAGTGTGGGGTATTGGAATAGTGTTTTTTAAAATGAACAACAGACTACATTGGTTGGGCAGTTACATTTCAGATAAGGTACTGCTATCCCTGCTAGGAGACAGTTGCAGTAGTTGAGATGAAAGAGAAGAAGAGTGTTTACAGTAAGTGGAGTACCATGGGTGCCTGCCTTACAGGATCATTTCCACTCTGAAATGAGGCTATCTAGTCTACTAATGAGTAGTTATTCCCTTGACACTCAAAATTATGTTAATTTATTTACTGGAAGTATATACTCATTTTTATGGAGATGTTTGCATATACAGCGTACTTAATAATGGTGACTGTTTTCTGGTTAGGCTAAATCTCTGCCATTTCTCTCCAAAGGCTGTGCTTCACAGTAGATCTGACTGGGAATATGCTACATGGTACATTTCCTCTTAGCCCTACCAAATGTATTAGGCCAGTTCTACATCCATATTCTGAAACCACACATTTAGCATTAAACCAACCTCAGAGCAGATGCCAAGTCTTTTAGGGAATTGCAAATCACTCCCTTACTTACACTGGAACAATTTAAAATGACTATCAACCTAGTAGCCTCTTAATACTCCCAGAGTAGGATTCAGTTCCCCTCGACACTGCACTGGACCAGACTGCTTTGTAAAAGGACGTGGGAAGAAATTTAAAGAAAGGACTCCAAATTGACTTTGACCATATTCTAATTTACCAACACTAGCAACTGAATCACTGTGTTTCCCTGTTGTTTTAATATTATGTTATATTGGAGTCATTGTGAATGGAACTAGGAGTAGTTATCTTTATATGCCATTCAAAAATTTAAGCAGACCATCAGGAAATAAACAATTTATTTCTTGACAGCTATGTTCAAAATGTCTCCTTGTTGAAATGTTCAAGAAAATGAATCTACGGATGTTTATTATACACTATACTCATTCACTTACATTGGGCCAATTTAGAGATGACAGTCAACACAACCATACATAACTTTGTGATGTGGGAGAAATATACAAATGATCCTACATTTACTCTTTTGGTTATGCCACCTTGTCAAAAGAAGAAATTCTCTTTACAAGTATGAAAACTTTTTTATCAGTTAAATATATATATATGTGGAAAAAGTGCTTGAACTCCAGTATTTAATGAAGATAATTTTGAATAATAGACTTACATGCAAAAATATATGTTCTTTATTAGTTATTAACTAACCAGATTCACCCATCCTTCCTTTTTCTGACCAGCTAAATTCAAATTTAGGATTAATGGAGCAAGAGCCTACAAGGGTGCCCATCCATTGGGTGCCACTGTAATGAACCTGGCCTCACTCATTCATAGTGACCAGTTAAACTAACAGAAATGTCTTTAAGATGTGTGTGGAAAATCAAAATACAGGAAGAAAAAACAAATATAGTCAAGGAGAGAATTTGCAGGCTCAACACAGACAGCACCCAGGCTGGGATACGAGTCTGCTCTCTTGCAGCTGACAGACAAATAGTGCCAAACAGTGCCTTAGTGTGCCATGCTAAGTATATTTAGCGATTCTGTGTGCAAAAAGAGTTAACCAATTAATTTAGTAAATGGTGGCATATCCTTTGTCAGCAGTCTTTTTATAATTAGAAATCAGTCACATGCCTGCTTTGAGGAATTTCTGCATTTTTTTTTTCTGACAATACTGCTTTCATTGCTCGAGATTATTGAATGTTTTACATTAAACAGAACACTTTGTCTATCACATTTCTCTTAGTTGGAGATCTAGGTTTTGGCTTTTATAAGACAAAAAGTTTCCTCTTCTAAATACATTCTCTAGTAGATTTGCTATAATGTATAAGAATAATGTCAAGCTGAAGCATCCATTTTAACATCAACTTAATCTTAAATCTTTAGGGCCCAGCATTCCCCCTTGTAGTATTTTGCTATGACTATGAATTCATAATACTCTTAAAGATAACTAGTTATCCTGGGCCATTGGCAGAAAAGCAGCCATAAACCATGATGCTGTCAACAGAGAGGACAGATTCTTTCTGTGGTTTGTGGTGTTATGACATTTTTTTTGGTCAAAAAGATCAATTTTAGCTTTGTGTGTCCAGAGAACATTCTTTCTGGATCGTCCAGGTGGACTGTTGGAAAGTATGAGCAGCAATTTTTGGTGTTTTTTTTTTTTTTTAATCTCCACAAATGTCACTGGTTATCATCGTGTTGAGGTAGGAACATAGGTATCAAGTTTGCAGTAAAGATTTGGAGGTATTTCGATATGATTTTGTAATTCCGTTGGATGTCTTGCACACATTTTTGTGTTTATCTCTGAAATACTTGTGAAGAACGTTCAGTGAACTCTGTCATTTGTCTTATAAAATTTGAAGTGTTTTCTATGTTTCTATGAGCTGTAAAACTGCCACAGTCTTTTAGATGAGGTTTAAAATCGAGGTCCTGACTCTCTGTGATCATTAAAGATCCCTGGGCATGCTTTGTAAAATTAGGGAGTATCATGATGTCCTGGCTAAATTGACAAGCATGGCCTGGTCATTCTGCCCCCCCCTAATCATCCCCTGTCTCTAATTGGCTAACTATGTATCACCCCTTCACCACCTAAGAGCTAATGTGTGGCGAGGGTACAGGTGGATGATGCACGTTAGTGGTGGTTGAAGTGGCTCCTCACTCACACTATGTAAAACACTTTGAGCAGTGAGAAAAGCACTACATAAATGTAAAGAATCATTAAATTAAAAAAAAATTATTAGCACTTACAATACACTTCTTGAGATTGTCTCATAGATTAAGGCATATGGTATATTACGCTGACCAATATGAGTAACACCAAATCGAATAAGTTCCGCTCCATTCTTTCTGGAAAATTCCGTTTAGCTTTAGGTAGATCATAGCAATGTACAAAATCTTCAATATGTGTTTACAAAGTAGCCTAGGTGTCCAGTTTCTTTTTGCTTTACTTCACATAATTGTAAACTATTTATAAGCAATAATAATAATTCTTCACATTTATATAGCTCATTTCTCACTACTCATTCGCTAATATGCTGCCATATTTCTAAGCAGAAAGCCAGCTAATCTTCAGTCAGTAAATTACAGGCTGTAACTTACTAAAGGAAAACTGTTGAGTGTGGTCATTAATAGACAGTATATGTTTTCACATTTTATTGGTCTGCAACATTGAATCGCGGTGGATTTGATTTGTGTGTTTTGACATTGATCAACAGAAAATTACTTTTTAATGTTAAAATCAAATCAATCTCTTCAAGGTGATCTAAATTATTTACAAATATAACACACAAAGTAATTATATAACCTTTGGCAACCATTACAGTCTTGAGTCTGTGTGCACAGGTCTCTATCAGATTTGCATATCTGGACACAGAACCACCCCCCAATCCCTTGACACACACACACACACAAACACACAAACACCATGGTTCAAGCTCAGTCGGTTTAGATTGGGGCCTGTGAATAAACCAACTTTTTCAGGTCCAGTCACGGATTTTCTTTTAGATTGAAATCTGGACTCTAACTCTGCCCCTCCAGTACATTAACATTGTTGTTTTTAAGCCATTGCTCTTTATCTTTGGCTTAATTCTTGTGGTTTTCTTACAGGAAAGCAAATCTTCTCCTAAGGCATTGTTTTCTTGCAGACTGCATCAGATTTTCCTTCAGGATTTCCTTGCTTTTTGCTGTATTCATTTTACCACCTACCCTCATAAGCCTTGTAGGGGCAGCTGGACATAAGCATTCCCACAGTATGGTGGTGCAAGAACCATACCTCACTGTAGGGATGGTATGTTTTTGATAATGTGCATTGTTTTTCCATTGTTTAACCTGATGGCCAAAAAACACAATTCTGTTAACTTCGGACTATAGAATCCTTTCCATCTGACTTCAGAATTGCCCATGCGCCTTTTTTTTTTTTCCTTTTCCACTTTCACATAAAGCTTTGGCTGATGAAATATCCAGAGAACAATTTTTTTTATCCAAAGGCTATCAAATCTAAGCTACTGTAGCTTGTAACTCCTTCAGAGTTCTCATAGGACAGTTTTTGTGTATGGTCTGCTCCAGCAGGTTTACAGCTGTACCATACTGTCCATTTCTTAATGACAGATTTCATTGGACTCCAAGGGATATTCAGTGACTTAGATGTTTTCTTGGCTTCACTGCCTGATTGTGCGTTTCAGTTGCCTCTTCACAGAGTTGCTTGGAGTGTTCTTTTTTCTTCATCATGTTAGTTAGGCAATGATATTGACTCATCACAAGCTGCACCTTCCAGATACAGGTGCATTTATTTTATAATTAATTGAAACCCCCTGACTTATAGACAGGTGATTTACACTGAACTTATTATGTGACTTTTAAAACCAATTGGCTACATCAGAGATGATTTAGTTGTGTTGTTCTAAAAGGAGTGAGTACTTATGTAATCGATTAATTTGTGGTTCAGATTTGTAATCACTTTGACGTTAATGAAACTCTTTGTGTTGATCAGTGACAAAAAAGCCTAATTAAATCCACTCTAATTCAGTGTTGTATAACAATAAAATATAAGAACTTGTAAGGGGTTTGAATACTTTTTACAGGCACTATAACTCTGTGGTTGATTAATAATGCTATTGTTATTGTGTTATTTTTTGAGAATAAACAATTACATTTTTTAAAACTTGCTGGTAGCTCAGATTTATCATATTGCTGTGGGAGGATAGGCATGAAATGGTTAAATTCCTTAAGTAGTACTACTGAATGGTATTCCTTTGCATCTTCCCAGGGATCTTTCCTTGCCCTCTCTCAAAACCTTAAAAATCATCTGTCACTCATGATGTAGTGTTACAGCCAATAAATTTCTGCAGTTATTTAGTGTTTAATATTTCAAATCGGTACAAAATACCTTTTGCCAAGGACTGAAACTCAAGATATTTCTTCACTCATACAAGCCCAGACATAAAACTTTACAATTAAGAAGTACAAAAATGAAATCTGAGCTAGGAGGAGTAATAAAAAGAGTCTTTTTTTAACTTGTTTTTGTACATATATTTTTTATTACAGTACCTTAGCACAGTGTGTCTATAACTTATTCAGTGAAATGCAAAAGTCACCTCTATGCTAATTTGTTACTGCTAATACTAAGTTGAATAAATGAAAACAAATATTTATAGTGAGTAAAACTATAATGTTCAGTAATTCACATCTGGTTAAAAATGAAAATGTAAAAATAGATAATTTTTAATTCTTTATAATCTTGAATATAGGTAGTTTTAAAAATGTATAGATTAGTGGCCCGATATTCACCAATTAACTTCTCTGTGGTTGAGTCAAACGTTCTTCAATAGGTTTTGCTTTGTTCAGAATGCTGCCTTATCAAGAGTCTTTTGATGTAAATTATTTGGCTTTTTATGACTGAGAGTATTTTCAGCATTAGGAACATTTTCCACTTTGTATTGGTTACAATGTGTGTAGAATAAAAACCGAGATGCAATCATTAAAAAAACTGCTTGAATTGTCAAAGAGAGAAACTCATCACCATATCAATACATCTTTTTGTGTCCTTTCTAGGAATCGGAGCCTTTCTGACTTATTATATTATTACATTTTAGCTGCTAAAAAGCTGCTAAAATCACTGACAATTAAGTGTGCATAGCAGAAATATTTTGTTTGCAAACTGGATAATAATAAATATTCTCTGATGTTCAGTTTTATTTTGTTTAATATAGCTGAATGATTTGTTGTAAATAACTCCTTGTAAGTCAACATGACGCTGCAATTGTTCTTCCCATATTGCATGGGAAAAATGCTTTGTTGTGAGTGGTAAATCTTTGCAAAACATACTGTATAAGTAGTCAGTGCTTTAAGTAAAGTATAAATACCATTTTTGTGTCACACACTACTCAATTTCCTGTTACACAGATCACAGTGTAACTGTGTAATTAGCTTGTGTTTATATTCAAGGTATTGCTAAATATAGGGTACCAACAGAGACATGATGAAAACTACTGAAATTGGCATCCGGCTAATTTCATGTCAAGAATAAAGTGTGGCTCTGTTGAAGCAGCAATCTACTTAGCATGTCACATTATGAAACATCAGGCCGTGATCTTTGGCTCTCTCTGGATCGGTTCTCAGCCGAGTGTGAAGCAGCTGGGATGGGAATCGTCACCTCCAAATCCAAGACCATGGTCCTCAAATGGAAAAGGGTGGAGTGCCCTCTCAGGGTTGGGAGCAAGATCCTGCCCCAAGTGGAGGAGTTCGAGTATCTCAGGGTCTTGTTCACGAGTGAGGGAAGAATGGAGCGGGAGATCGACAAGCGGATCGGTGGTGAAAAAGGAGCTGAGCTGTAAGGCAAAGTTCTCTCAGTTTACTGGTCGATCTACGTTCCTACCCTCACCTATGGTCATGAGCTGTGGGTAGTGACCGAAAGAACGAGATCGCGAATACAAGCGGCTGAAACGAGTTTCCTCCGCAGGGTGTCTGGACTTTCCCTTAAAGATAGGGTGAGAAGCTTGGTCATCCGGGAGGAGCTCAGAGTAGAGACACTGCTCCTCCGCATCAAGAGGAGTCAGATTAGGTTGCTCGGGCATCTGATCAGGAGCCTCCTGGACGCCTCCCTGGTGAGGTGTTCCAGGCACGTCTAACCGAAAGGAGGCCTCGGGGAAGATCCAGTACACGCTGGAGGGACTATGTGTACTTTTGGCTGGCCTGGGAAATCCTTGGGATTCCCCCTGAAGAGCTAGTAGAAGTGGCCAGGGAGAGGGAATTCTGGGCATCTCTGCTCAAGCTGCTGCCTTCACGACCCAATCTTGGATAAGCAGAAGAGGATGGATGGATGGATGTCACATTATGAAACTCTCTCAGTCTCAATATTGCCACACATCCTTGAGAAGGATGTAAATTATGTACTCTGTAGCAGACCTGTTATCTTCTGATTCTTCCATTGTCTTTCAGATTGAATTACTTGCAATGATGTCAGACCAGTGGCAAACTACAGTATTTCTCAGAGTTGCCTTTTATTATATGTAAGTTTACCTCAAAAAGTTTTAACTTCATGTCAGGTGGTACCAAATAGGTAACAAGACTAAGGGATTCAGTCTTCCACAAGCACACAGGTAATCTATGCTGCCCAAGAGGTAGAGAGTATATTTTTTAAGACTTATTTTAAACATCATTAGCAATCACCTTTTAGGCAAAAAAAAAAAAAAATTAAATGGCATACTTTTATAATTAAGAAGTACTTCATATTGCATACATGAAGAGAGCCCTTGAAGTTCATACTGATTAATCTGATGCGGTCAACTGATTATTTAGTCTAATTTCTTTATTCCACTTTTGGTACGGTTATGCCACTTAAATTAAAATAAAGAAAAATTTTCAGTTTGTCAGTTTAAAGTGTATGGTAATGGATATATAGAGCATTGTCACTAAGGGTGTAAGAATTACTAACAGGGTTCCTCTGTTGGTATTGACTGTCTTCCTCATCTGTTACTATTGTTCACTGTTAATGATCAACACACTGAATCTCTCTCTCTCTCTATAAAATATAAAAAACAATAAGATGTCCACCTGAGTAGTGTCCATGGGCAAGTGGGCATAATTTTGTGTGGTGTGCATAAGAGGATGGGAATGTCTGATAAACAAAAGCAAGTACTCGGCATAAGACGGTAAACCACGTAGCGCATGTTCATGTGTCACATCATTCAGTGCCCACAACAGGACTGGAATGTCCAAAGAAGAAAGGCAATTAGAAGCACAGATAAAGAGGGATGTAAGGGCTAGCGTGTCGAATGAAAAAAGGTAACAAGATTTACAAAGAAAGAGCGATCTAAGGTTTATCCAGTGAACAGAGGCTTGTAAATAGAAGGCACGTTCAAAACAGGTGGACTTATTATTGTGCTGTTTAGCCTTTTTAGTAAATCAGCATTTTCCTATGCTAGTCTGATATATTACTTATGCACATCCTTCCTGAAACTTGCAAACTTTACTTGGTTCACTGAAATAATAAATTGCCACATCTAACATTACACCTTACAAACTATATAAGCCTGTCTACTGAGAGGTTATGCCAAAAAAGGTTATTTGCAAAGTAGAAAAGTGAAGCAATCATGAGTCTATTGACTGTGTAAAACTATTATTTTCTTGGAGGGGGACCACACCTCTGTGCCTCATTTTTCTGATACTGGGCGTCATTCTCGCTTCACTGATTTTACGTATTTTCACGTGGAGGCTTGTTCACATCAGTAAACATGGTTTAATTCCTCACTCCCGATGTGAGTCCTGCCAGTGTCTGTTCTTTATCCACAGCAAAGCAAGCACCCAAGAGCTGATTCTCCTGTATTTAACCTACAAATGTGTACTAGGCACTGCTGCTATTGTCTGAACATGCTGCTATATGCTAACTCAAATTGGCTGATTGTTATTTAGTGTACCTTGAATGAGGGTGGCTGCTAAACTATTTGAGGTTATTTGGCTGAAATCTGAATTGCCCTGGACACAGAGACAAAGATGTTTAAAATGATGTTAAAATATTTAACTTAACTACCCTTGATTATATGTTTATTTGAATAAAATAATACAAGGTAATTTGCAAAAAAATGCCTTCTGAATATGTACAGTAATATACCTACATCTTTCTGAAAAGGTGTAATTCAGAATTGAAATTTAATGATTTGCATGATTTGTAGAAGTGTGCCTACTATAAGTGAAACCACAGACAGTTTTTTATTGAGTGTTTAGAAACCTGATGGATTTGCTCAGCAGATATGGTACCAGACATTCAATATTACAGTACATTAAAAGCAATCTTAGTAGGGGATTACTAGACATGAGTTTAAATTGTTGATAAATTGATCATACAGTAAATGTCTACTTCAAATTACAAATAAAAAGTGAAATTCAGTGAATCAACTGAATTTACCACAGGTGGACTCCAATTAAGCTGCAGAAACATCTCAAGGATGATCAGGGGAAACAGGATGCACCTAAGCTCAATTTTGAGCTTCATGACAAAGGCTGTGAATACTTATGTACATATGCATCCGGAAAGTATTCACAGCGCATCACTTTTTCCACATTTTGTTATGTTACAGCCTTATTCCAAAATGGATTTAATTAATTTTTTTCCTCAGAATTCTACACACAACAGCCCATAATGACAACGTGAAAAAAGTTTACTTGAGGTTTTTGCAAATTTATTAAAAATAAAAAAACTGAGAAATCACATGTATATAAGTATTCACAGCCTTTGCCATGAAGCTCAAAATTGAGCTCAGGTGCATCCTTTGTCCCCTGATCATCCTTGAGATGTTTCTGCAGCTTAATTGGAGTCCACTTGTGGTAAATTCAGTTGATTGGACATGATTTGGAAAGGCACACACCTGTCTATATAAGGTCCCACAGTTGACAGTTCATGTCAGAGCACAAACCAAGCATGAAGTGAAAGGAATTGTCTGTAGACCTCTGAGACAGGATTGTCTCGAGGCACAAATCTGGAGGAGGTTACAGTAAAATTTCTGCTGCTTTGAAGGTCCCAATGAGCACAGTGGCCTCTATCGTCCGTAAGTGGAAGAAGTTCGAAACCACCAGGACTCTTCCTAGAGCTGGCCGGCCATCTAAACTGAGCGATTGGGGGAGAAGGGCCTTGTCAGAGCTCCAGAGGTCCTCTGTGGAGAGAGGAAAACCTTCCAGAAGGACAACCATCTCTGCAGCAATCCACCAATCACGCCTGTACAGTAGAGTGGCCTGACGGAAGCCACTCCTTAGTAAAAGGCACATGGCAGCCCACCTGGAGTTTGCCAAAAGGCACCTGAAGGACTCTCAGACCATGAGAAACAAAATTCTCTGGTCTGATGAGACAAAGATTGAACTCTTTGGTGTGAATGCCTGGCGTCATGTTTGGAGGAAACCAGGCACCGCTCATCACCAGGCCAATACCATCCCTACAGTGAATCATGGTGGTGGTAGCATCATGCTGTGGGGATGTTTTTTAATGGCAGGAACTGGGAGACTAGTCAGGATAAAGGGAAAGATGACTGCAGCAATGTACTGAGACATCCTGGATGAAAACCTGCTCCAGAGCGCTCTTGACCTCAGACTGGGGCGACGGTTCAGCAGGACAACGACCCTAAGCACACAGCCAAGATATCAAAGGAGTGGCTTCAGGAGAACTCTGTGAATGTCCTTGAGTGGCCCAGCCAGAGCCCAGACTTGAATCCGATTGAACATCTCTGGAGAGATCTTAAAATGGCTGTGCACCGACGCTTCCCATCCAACCTGATGGAGCTTGAGAGGTGCTGCAAAGAGGAATGGGTGAAACTGGCCAAGGATAGGTGTGCCAAGCTTGTGGCATCATATTCAAAAAGACTTGAGGCTGTAATTGCTGCCAAAGGTGCATCGACAAAGTTTTGAACATAGGCTGTGAATACTTATGTAAATGTGATTTCTCAGTTTTTTTTATTTTTAATAAATTTGTAAAAATCTCAAGTAAACTTTTTTCACGTTGTCATTATGGGGTGTTGTGTGTAGAATTCTGAGGAAAAAAATGAATTTAATCCATTTGGAATAAGGCTGTAACATAACAAAATGTGGAAAGAGTGATGCGCTGTGAATACTTTCCGGATGTACTGTATGTTGAATTTGCTGTTATCTCTGAGCTGTTAGTGTATTTTGAAAGGTATATACCTATGTATTTACTAGCTACACCTATTTTTAGCGTCAAATGCTAATGTGGCATACCCCCATCATGGTGACATACACACTTTAGAGGATTTAATTTTGATTTTTCAGATTTATATCTGTGTACAAAATAAAACAAGTTGATTAATAAAAAATGGTGTTGGAATTATACCAAACATACACATTAAAGGTGAAAAAATCACAAAAGTGGACAGTTTCTCACTTCTATGTTTAGTTATCAGTGAACAGAGAAACTGTATATTATAAAATCAAGATAAGAATAGCAGTTGTGATGTAAATGTAGAAATTCTGTAATTTAACAAGAGCAGAACAAGAGAGTTAATTTATACTCCACAGACCAGTAGATGCATGAACACCATATATAATGACTGGAAATGATGGTATGAAATTGAGTGGAATATATTAAGAGGTAGAAAGATCAAAAGAAAGAGTGTTGTCATTAATTGGAATAAATCGTACACCATGAATGTCATGATATCATAAAGTTCTAACTACAAGAAGGTGAAAGGACCAGACTTCACCTGAGTGAAGAAAGCTAACAGACTTAGATGTTTATTTAAATGACGCCTATGGTAGGACTTGATAGATAGAAAGACTTCCTAACAATTTAGGAACATAAGAAATTTGACAAACGAGAGGAGACAATTCAGTCCATCAAGTTCATTTGTTCAGCTAATTATTAAGCTGTCCCAATATTTCATCCAAATGCATATTAAAGGTTGTCAGGGTTTCTGGTTCAATTTCATGCTTTGGTAATTTGTTCACAAGTCCCACAACTCTTTTAGTAATGAAATGCTTCCTGACTTCAGTCCTAAATGCATAATTATTTCTATAAAATTATCAATATCTTGCCCTCTTTACAGTAATCGTGTTAAATTTGTATATTTGATGCTTTTGACAAATGACCCCCTAAAGTGTGATGAACGCCAGTAAAGACAACTTTCTACAATGAGATGCTGAATCTTGCAAGTTTGCAATGATGCCTGTGTGACATCCCACAATACTCACTTGGGTTTGTTGTTCATTTGCCTCACTTAATTTGTTTCGGTCCCTTTATCTTTAAAGGCTTTTGGATGCCGGCTGAGGAGGCTCGTCACATTAGCAGGATTTATTTTACTTGATGAAACATGTGCTGAACCAGAAAAGCAGGTTGAGTCACCCAAACTCAGCATATTTGTACAGTTCCCAGGCTTCAGAGAGGGTGCAATGGAAGCCTTGGAGTTCAGAGAGGCACTGGCTCATAATTAGCCAAGAACGTGGACAGACTTCTACCTAGAGAGGGTAGGGGGTAGCTGCTTTTTCTCTAGGCTGCACCGCATTTGCCCTCTTTTCACTTAAAGTATGTTTTAAGTCCTTTTCATCAGGCAGTTTGCACACACAAATGTATTGTGATCTTGTAATGAAATCACAACAATCTTTGCATAACATCTTCCTATCTTGAACATCAGTCCAAGGCATTTTTACAGGTGAACTTCAATGTTTACCAAAGCATCCAGCCTGAACTTTCACTAATTTTATTTTGTTTATTTTATTATTTTTTTCCCACCACATGCATGATTTTCAAGATCGTGGGATGTGTTTAATACCTGCCTGGGCCATGCACCAGCTGACACCTTATGCTTTGAAGAGGCATGTCAGTGCCTTTGCAACTACTATCTTGCTTCAGTACTTAAATGATCTTTAATCTTTTTTCTAAATGCTATGGCACACAGTCATACAACAAAAGAGAAAGACTCTGCCAAATTTGGGATTAACCAACAGTTTGTGAAACGGCAACATAAATGCTGGGCTTTGTAATGGCTCAGGACGTCTGCCAAAAGCAACTGCAACTACGCAGGACTTTTAAGGTTTGAACAACAGCTGATGTCTTAACTTGCACTTCAGTAGTTCCCAACTTCATGTCCAGACATCTCATTCAGCCTTATCCTGGGAATTGGCACTGCAGAGTCACCAGGGAAGAGAGCAGAAATAGTTTTGGACTGATTTGTCTTGAGCCTTAAGGTTTGTCATGCCGAAAGAGTGTTTTAACAATTCTGACTGAAATAAATTAAGCAAAAAAAAAAAAAATCAGGCCTTGTCTATTTTCCAAAAATAACTTCTAAAAATACAGCTAAAACAGCACACAAGAGAAGCCCCTCGCTGGGTCACCTCAAATAGCTCTCATTTTTCTTCTGACCCTGCTATACCATGTCCTGTTATTTTTAGCTTTCAGATGAATGTTTGTTGAATTTCATGTCTGATAAGCTGCATATGTGTTGAGTTGTGACCTATGTGAACGTCCTTACTGTGTCAGTGGTGACACGTGCAAACGGGTGTGCCCACAGTCTGAACATGTTTAACACCACCTAGCAGGTTATAAGTGTCTTGAAGGCAAGTGATGTCTGCTTAGCTAATGACATTGTAAGTGCCACATGGCACCTTTTATTTTCTCCTAATGTAAACCATGTGGTAGAGAAATTCTTAGAAAGAAGTCTGCCTCAACAGTATTCTCTGGTTTTTTTATACTTGTTTTACACAGTCTTTTATGTTGAGCACAATTGCAAAGCTCTCAATGTTTATCACAAATTAATCAATGCTTGTTTTATTCGGTACCTCTTGTATAGATCATTCTATACAAAAGTAGTTAAAGCTTCATAATATCTGTGTGTATGAGAAATGTCAAAAATCAAATCTTTTTATGGCAAGCGAGTTCTATGACAAGCATTCTGATCTCTATTTTATATGGCACCCTTGCTTTATAAGCAGTATCCTGAAGTAAAGTATCAATTTTCCTTTTTTGTCCAAGATTTTAAAAATAACCTTATAATGCATAGTCATGTTTTACAGTACCAGGGTTCTAACACAATATATTTACATTTTTATTTAACACAACACTATTCATTGTCACTTTTAGCAGAAAACATCAGTGTTTTTTTCATAGTGGTATCTTTTCCTATACAGTGCTATATATAGTACATGTTCCTCATAGAGCTACATCACCTGTCTTCAGTTTAGACCTCCTTGCCTGTGTAAGGAGTTTACATTTCTTCCTATATCTACATCCACATCCTGAAGACATGCCTGTTTACCCAAATTTGAATGTACATAGGTGTGTGCATGAGCGTTCCCCACGCAGGATCAGTGACACATCTATTGTATGTTCAGGCATTCCAGTCTTACCATGATAAGATGATATTATTATGTCCTATAGAACATATTGATTATCTATTTGCCTTTGGTGGTCAGTTACAGCCAAACATCTAGTTTACAGCACTTTAGATACTCAATTTGAGCATTCAGAATAATTTTAACCCTAGGAAGAAGCCCATATGAACAAGAGGATGTGAGGTTTGGAATTTATATATTGTCTTCAAGTCCAAACTGGAGGCTGAGAGCTATGAGGCAGCCGTGGATTTCATTACTTTTGCGACACTTTTAAACAAAGCAGGTTACAGATGACAACCAAAAGTTTTAACTTCTTATATAGCTCTAGAATGCACCTTCTGGTACTGCTTGGACACATCTTCACTGATGGTGTGTTTCAGGTCTTTAATCATCCTACACCCTCGCCAGGGTAAACCAGCTGTGAGTGATCAGCCCCCAACTTATGTTCAAGTGCTACACTACTCCATGGATCCCTTTATCCATGGACTCTGTAAGGCCTTTTCCGCAGCCTCTAGGATGTTCATGGTGGTTGTTCTGCACCACAGTCCTTTTACTCCTCTTTGTTTGAGAGTTCACTGTAACAAATGGCATGCAAAGCCCCAACACCCAACTTTGACTGTCTCACATTGGGTTCTCCAACCATTCGTGCAGCGCGATTTAGCAAGATCTGCATATTTAGCCCCTCTTGTGTGCATTGGCTTCATTCATTCAGTCTTCTTAAAATATAGTGAGTTCCAAAAGGACCACTTGCTTTGCAGACTTCGATGTTAACACCATGGATGGGCGGGGGTAGAGTGGTTGTGATATTTTCTGTGAAATTAAGCTGCCTTCCTTGCTCTGCTGGGAGCTGCTAGACCAACACTGAGCCAGGCTGATGTTATGTCTTCTACCCAGTTTTGATAAAGGTGATGGACTTCTTGAGGGCATTCTGATTCCTACTTACAGTATATATACCTGTACATACAGTGTATGCACTACTATTATGTGATGTGGCTATACAATTTAAATCTGAATGTTGAGATTGTGTGGCTATACTGAGGAATATCCACTGATAAGGTTTTCTATTTTAGATTAATAGG
Organism: Polypterus bichir lapradei; assembly: GCA_026402145.1. Classification (NCBI taxonomy): domain Eukaryota; kingdom Metazoa; phylum Chordata; class Cladistia; order Polypteriformes; family Polypteridae; genus Polypterus; species Polypterus bichir. Next base: position 24,101,056 of record JANRMT010062825.1, on the reverse strand, counting down.
ATTTCAGAGCAATGCTGTGCTGAATGACTTGTTTAGGTCAAACCTGTTGTAATGAATACATTCTGTTTATTTGAGGTAAGGAATACGGAAGTTTCAAGGTGAAGTAATTATACTTGGCAGTCATGGTACAGAATAGTGGTGACATGTTGTATGTTGATTAGCCCATGCAAGTAAGAATTTTAATATACTCTGTTAATGTGACAATTTTGACTCTACTACTTATGATGAATTTCTGGTGGAGACTGAACTGTCAATTAAATGTATCAGCCACGTGCAGGCAATACTTTGTGAATAAAGACATGTTTAGACAACCACAAAGGCCTCCTAAACAATAAGATACTTACTGCATAGAATTTGGTTTTCAATAAGAACACTTTTGCACTATGTATACGTTGTACTTTGGGAGTGCGATCTGGCAAACATCTAGTATGCAGAAGCAATTTGAAACTTTGCATCAGAGAACTTACAGTGGGATGCAAAAGTTTGGGCAACCTTGTTAATAGTCATTATTTTCCTGTATAAATCGTTGGTTGTTACGATAAAAAATGTCAGTTAAATATATCATATAGGAGACACACACAGTGATATTTGAGAAGTGAAATGAAGTTTATTGGATTTACAGAAAGTGTGCAATAATTGTTTAAACAAAATCAGGCAGGTGCATAAATTTGGGCACCACAAAAAAGAAATGAAATCGATATTTAGTAGATCCGCCTTTTGCAGAAATTACAGCCACTAAACACTTCCTGTAGGTTCCAATGAGAGTCTGGATTGTGGTTGAAGGTGTTTTGGACCATTCCTCTTTACAAAACATCTCTAGTTCATTCAGGTTTGATGGCTTCCGAGCATGGACAGCTCTCTTTAACTCACACCACAGATTTTCAATTATATTCAGGTCTGGGGACTGAGATGGCCATTCCAGAACGTTGTACTTGTTCCTCTGCATGAATGCCTTAGTGGATTTTGAGCAGTGTTTTGGGTCATTGTCTTGTTGAAAGATCCAGCCCCAGCGCAGCTTCAGCTTTGTCACTGATTCCTGGACATTGGTCTCCAGAATCTGCTGATACTGAGTGGAATCCATGCGTCCCTCAACTTTGACAAGATTCCCAGTCCCTGCACTGGCCACACAGCCCCACAGCATGATGGAACCACCACCATATTTTACTGTAGGTAGCAGGTGTTTTTCTTGGAATGCTGTGTTCTTTTTCCTCCATGCATAACGCCCCTTGTTATGCCCAAATAACTCAATTTTAGTTTCATCAGTCCACAGCACCTTATTCCAAAATGAAGCTGGCTTGTCCAAATGTGCTTGAGCATACCTCAAGCGGCTCTGTTTGTGCTGTGGGTGGAGAAAAGGCTTCCTCTGCATCACTCTCGCATACAGCATCTCCTTGTGTAAAGTGCGCCGAATGGTTGAACGATGCACAGTGACTCCATCTGCTGCAAGATGATGTTGTAGGTCTTTGGTGCTGGTCTGTGGGTTGACTCTGACTGTTCTCACCATTCGTCGCTTCTGTCTATCCGAAATCTTTCTTGGTCTGCCACTTCGAGCCTTAACTTGAACTGAGCCTGTGGTCTTCCATTTCCTCAATATGTTCCTAACTGTGGAAACAGACAGCTTAAATCTCTGGGACAGCTTTCTGTATCCTTCCCCTAAACCATGATGGTGAACAATCTTTGTCTTCAGGTCATTTGAGAGTTGTTTTGTGACCCCCATGTTGCTACTCTTCAGAGAATATTAAAGGAGGAGGGAAACTTACAATTGACCCCCTTAAATACTCTTTCTCATTATAGGATTCACCTGTGTATGTAGGTCAGGGGTCACTGAGCTTACCAAGCCAATTTGAGTTCCAATAATTAGTTCTAAAAGTTTTGGAATCAATAAAATGACAACGGTGCCCAAATTTATGCACCTGCCTGATTTTGTTTGAACAATTATTGCACACTTTCTGTAAATCCAATAAACTTCATTTCACTTCTCAAATATCACTGTGTGTGTCTCCTATATGATATATTTAACTGACATTTTTTATCGTAACAGCCAACGATTTATATAGGAAAATAATGACTATTAACAAGGTTGCCCAAACTTTTGCATCCCACTGTAGATAGAAGACAACAGTAAAGTTACTAACTGAATATTCTCCAAATATGAGAAACAGAGAAGTGTTATGAGAAATGTAGTTGCTGTTAGAAGTTGTTCTTAGAAGCAAGATAGATGGTTGTCCATTATACTGCTAAACATGGAAACAATTTCCAATACTGAGTATTTATAAAAGAAGTCCTCTGTATGGCCAAAAATGTATTTTATAGTTAAACCAAAGAAGAAACAATAATTTATAGGGACTGTTGTATGTGAGGTGTTTGTGAGAATTATGAATGGCATGTCAATGAAATCCTAGGCAATGTCAAATAGCAACAAATTGTTGCATTAAAACACGATTTGACTAAAGTCATTATGGAACATTTTAAAGACTTAGGTGCTTAAAGCAGTGACATGTTTGCAGTCACAATTGTTGGTGCTTTAGCGATGACTAGAAAGCCGACCGGATTGTTCTGACTAATCAACGATCTGAAATTTTCATTTCATTGCATAATGTTATCCCCTCAGGTGTTATAACATAAAATGCTGTAGTGAGACTCTTGATGACATCATTCAGGGTTTGGATCTTGTTCTAGATAAACTTTAGACAGCTGTACATCGCTCCACTACATCTCATTTAAAAACATTTAGTTAAATTATTACATTGAAGTTTAAGGATGGCTGAAGTCCATTCCATCTGAATGTGTAAATAAGGGTACTTTTCCCATCAATCTCTAAGCTCATTTAGAGGTAGATTCCTTGCAATTTATTGGCAGAATCTAGAAATACTAAGGATATCTTCCTCAAAACCAACCAATATTACTTCAGTGACAGATACTTATGGAAGATGAGAGAAGCTAAGAAGAATGTTTGTTTTAAAAATGTTTCTAACTCTTATGTAAAAAAAGTGGTGTGTTCCTATAACATTGTATTTAATATTAAGTACTTGAAAGGACACCCACAAATTTGATATATATAGATATACTAGCAACCAAATCTCTTTAAGGAAAGAGCTAAATTTCCTCACCGGCAATGTACATCTCTCTATTACAAAAAAAATCTTGGAAGGCTTGGAAGGAGACGATACGTGATCTTCTCGAAGACAATTTGACGTCCCGTGAGAGACACTTTAACATCCCGCGAGACAAGGCAGTGAGACAAAAGGACAGCTGCTGTACAGGTACTTTAAATGATTGACGCACAGACAGTAGATGATCAGACTGCATCTCCTCAGCGTGTGTTCAGCCTTCTACCTACACGGGAAGTTGGAGAATTAGTGACGTTGGAAAGTTCAATATAGCGGCTGACAGTAGCGTCATACCACCGAAATAAGTACGTACATTGGTTTCGGTTAGCTCAGGGAAGCCACCTACCAAATTTCGTGAAGATGGGGCCGTAAATAAGAAAGTTCAACATGGCGGACGTTGTTGACCGTTATGACCGTTACGTGTAGAATTTCGAAGTGAAACCTGCTAAACTTTTGTAAGTAAGCTGTAAGGAATGAGCCTGCCAAATTTCAGCCTTCTACCTGCACGGGAAGTTTGAGAATTAGTGACGTTGGACAGTTCAATATGGCGGCCGACAGTGGTGTCATACCAACGAAATAAGTACGTACATCGGTTTCCGTTAAAAGTTTAATATGGCGCCCGACAGTGGCATCATACCACCGAAATAAGTACCAAATTTCAGCCTTCTAGCTACACGGGAAGTTGGAGAATGAGTGACGTTGGAAAGTTCAATATGGCGGCTGACAGTGGCATCATACCATCGAAATAAGTAAGTACATCGGTTTTGGTTAAAGCAGGGAAGCCGCCTACCAAATTTCGTGAAGATGGGGCCATAAAGAAGAAAGTTCAACATGGTGGACGTTGTCGACCGTTATCGACCGTTATGACTGTTACGTGTAGAATTTCGAAATGAAACCTGCTTAACTTTTGTAAGTAAGCTGTAAGGAAAAAGCCTGTCAAATTTCAGCCTTCTACCTACACGGGAAGTTGGAGAATTAGTGATGAGTCAGTGAGTGAGTCCGTCAGTCAGTGAGGGTTTTGCCTTTTATTAGTATAGATATATACAGTGGAACCTCGGTTCACGAACGTCTTGGTACACGTACAAATCAGTTTACGACCAAAAAGTTCGCCAAACTTTTGCCTTGGTTCACGACCACACACTTGGTATACGAACAAGCCAGTTTCTCTTTCGGTTTGTACATGTTCAGTCTCTCCCTGCGCATTTACTGTGCAGCGAGCGGGAGAAAGAGAGAGAGAGAGACACACACACACACACGTGAGACAGAGGCACATGCGCACACACACACACACACACACACACAGGCGCTCCAGGCTCACGAAAGAGACACATGCACACACGAAAGAGAGAGCGAGTGAGAGAGGGAGGGCTGGACGCATAAGGTAGAAAAGGTGTGTTTTTGTTTTCAGTTCTGTTAACAGCGATCGGTTCATAGCGTGCATTATGGCAATGTTACTTTTCTTGGTGGTTTATTAAATTACGGATTTTTCAAATGTTCATTTTTTTTCCCTGTGCTTAAAACTCATTAAAAAAAAAGTGTTTTTAGCGAGCGGTTCCTAGCACTATAGTGCAAACTATTGCAGTGTTAGTTTTCTCTGTTGTTCAAGGTTTTCTCAGTGTTATTCAATGTTTTTACATTTAGTTTACTATTACGCTCTGCATTCTATAGTGTAATTAACTATATTTGTGCTTAAAAACTAAAAAAATATATATTTACATACAGTTCGTACGGTCTGGAACAGATTAATTGTATTTACATAAAATCCTATGGTGGAAATTGCTTCGGTTCACGACCAAATCAGGTTACAACCAGAGTTTTGGAACGAATTATGGTCGTGAACCGAGGTTCCACTGTATATATGTTTCTGTGTGTATGTATGTATATAACTCAAACTGCTCAAAAAAATTAAAAGTGCTCTTTTTAATTAGAGTATAGCATCAAATCAATGAAACTTCTGGGATATTGATCTGGTCAGTTAAGTAGCAAAGGGGGTTGTTAATCAATTTCAGTTCTTTTGGTGTTAATGAAATTAACAACAGGGGCACTAAAGGGACATCAATGAGACGACCCCTAAAACAGGAATGGTTTAACAGGTGGAGGCCACTGACATTTTTCCCTCCTCATCTTTTCTGACTGTTTTTTTCAGTAGTTTTCCATTTGGCTACAATCAGTGTCACTACTTTTAGCATGAGGCGATACCTGGACCCTACAGGCACCCGACACCGTGGAGCTCGATTGGCATTTGCCATAGAATACCAGAACTGGCAGGTCCACCACTGGTACCCTGTGCTTTATAGTCACATATAGTGTCATCTTATGCTTTTTCAAGGTTGCTGATCACAAATATGATAATATTTTGATATATTTGATTCTTTACTGTTGGTTCTGGCCCTATAAGAGCCACTACCAGATGGTTAAACATAACAATATGTGGTATCATTTTAGTCTATTTTAAGGTCAGTGATTACAAATACAAAGTTATTTTTGATATTTGATCCTTTACTTGGAATCTAACTGTGTATGGACCTCTATCAAAGGGTGGGAAATGACAAATTTCTATTACAATCGAGAGTATTTAGGCTTTAATATTTTAAATTGATGCAAACATTTTAATATTTCAGAGATATAATGCAACTCTTCTTATTTATTGTGTACTTTTACCCCATGAAGTAAATCATTATATTTCTTATGAACCCCCCTGAATTAGGGCAGCTTCCACTAATTCAGACTAGAATTAATCTAGCCACAGGTACAGGGATAGAGACAGACGTTTGAAACTTTCCTTGATTTTTACTTTCTGGTGTGCAATGTACCCAGGATATGCACCTGCTCTTAACCTTAAAACAGGTAGGCTGGTTATGTTTAAAAATAGATGGATTGTTGGATGGACAACTGTAGCCCAGTCTCATATGTTCAGAAGATGGATGAAGAATTAAACTTGGTATAATTTCTGACTCTCTCAATCAAATGCACAATGTCACAAAAAAATAAAAAAATACAAGTCACAGCTGATTGGTCACCTCGTCATACATTCAGGGCGTGCACAAATATTTTTTTTTATTTATGAACTAATAGCACAGTGGGTTAAAATGCAGATAACAAAAGCCTTTTTGTCTTGAAAGAGCAGTGAGATTTTCCTGTTTTGTTAATTTCAACAATACAGGATTTTTCAATTATTGCTGTGATGCCCTGTAGAAATGTAATACTGCATTAAAGGATTAATGTGCAAAGGCTTGATCAGGCAATTGTTTACAGAATGGCCAGTTAACTATAAGAATAATCATACATAGAATAGGCAAATGAGATCTAATTTTCTAATGGACATGGGCTCATTTTTACAAAAACACGAGTCTGATTGAACATTCAACTAATAACAGTGATGATGCACGTTTTTGGTCCATGTCAGTGTACAGGTTTTTAGTTATATAGACAATGTGTTTTGGGTTCCATTGGGGCAGCCGTTGGGTGTTCTATGTGGAGATGAGCAGGTTGCTTAACTTGGTCAGCAGTTCCACATCAGCACTTTGTGGACTGTAATTAGCATGACACACCCACTGGAGTATAAAGAAGCAGAATGAAAGACCAACTGACTGACCAGAGGTTAAAATATAAAGGAAAGAAAAAGAGGTAACACTTTAGTTTAGATACTGAGAGAATGCATCTATTACTCATTTACAGTCATGTAACACAGCCTTAGCAAACAATTCTTTGGGTCTTCATAACACTTACAATGCATCAGTAAAGTGTTTTTTCACCTCTGCAATGTGACCTACTATCAAAACGTCACTTTGGAGTGGTCTGAGATGGTTTAACTAAGATGCATTTCTCTCAATATTCCATATTTACTGTAAGACCTGTAAATCCTTCATATTAATAAGTCATTTTACCAGCATGTCAGTACACCACATGCACAGAGATGAGTAACCCGTCTACTGATGTTTTATAAGTGTTATGAAGACCAAAAGAAGTCTTTGCTAAGGTCTTACTACATAAAAGTAAATGAGTAATTTTTGCCTCCAGCATAAATTAGGCAATAATTAATTAACAGACTATCAATGGACTCTATGAAACAAGGAAAGTATTTGTCACCAAACATTTTATTTTGACGCTGAGCCCTGGGACATTTTGCTACTTCAGGTACTGAAAGAGATGTCAACATGTGAGGCTCAAATCAGAATCTTCTGATGGATTTCAAGATTTCCATTAACTTCATCACATTTATTTATGTCTTGACAGCCTTGGATGTAATTAATTTGAACAATCTGCCTCTAATAGTGCTTCAATGGGTGGGCAAGGAGGACAGTTTCTGAACCTACAGATCTCTGCACTTTAGATGGAGTTTTGCAAGTTGCAAACAGAGGAGGATGTAAATGCTTCTTTTCGGGTGGTGGAATCACTTCCAGATCAATTAAACTGCCTGAAGTATTTTTCACTGGCAATGCTAACTGTCTCTGGCTCGACAGATTTGTGCAAGCGCATATTTTCTCAGCTTAAATTCATTCTTAGGACCACTTGAAGCCATCTTACAATGTATTTACCACTCCAAGGCATGTATGCTGGTTATGTTCACCACATACAAACCACAAATACATCAGCTCAGCAATAGCAAGCAGGTTCATTAATATATAGATCCACAGTATTTGTAGTTAATTTAATTTTGTGACTCTGATTTCTGTTGTTTTAATGTAATAGCAGAAATCAGTACACAAATCTTTTCTTATGTTGAAAGTGCTGTAAAATTGACACAGAAACATTTGCCTACCTTCACAGCATTTCATTTTTGCTATGCTTTTTTGTTTCGTTGTGATTAATTCAAGTTGGACTCCTGAAACCCCTGAATAACTCAGTGCTGTGAAATGTGGCTGTGGCTCACCGTGTCATGTCTTCTATAGTGCTAATGGCTTTTTTGGCCTTGGGTAACTGATGGGTGTACTTCACTCCAGAATTCAGTTTATTTTTCTATAACAGAATCCTTCAAAGTATTTGAGCCAAAAACACTGTATAAATACAACTGTTTTATATGCAGTGCCCACCACAATGTTTGAGACAAGGCACATTTTTCCTTGATTTACCCGACTGCCATATTGTACAGTTTGGAGCTTTTTCATTATCATGTGAGTATTCCTCTATTCTCAGCTGTGGAGGTCTTTCATGGCCTACCACTCCCTTTGTGATTACTGAGCTCACCAATGCGCTCTTTCTTCTTCATGATATTCCAGACAGTTGATTTTGGTCATCCTCTCTAATGGTTTGATTCTTGTTTTTCAGCCTCATAATGGCTTCTTTGACTTTCATTGGCACAGCTCTTGTCCTTATGTTGAACAATGGCAGCTACAGACTCCAAAGGATAGAAGCAGGCTGAGGTATCTTATGAAGCAATAAAGCCCACCTGAGGAATCACAAACCCCTGTGACGCCAATTGTCCCAAACATTATGGAGCCCTGAAATGAGGGGACAGTGTAGAGTGTTGTGTGACTGCAATGTGTCCAAATATCTTTAAATGAAAGCTTATTTGCACTTTAGTTATGTCTGAAATGTTTAATTTGTAGTTTTAAACTGTGAAGCAGAGGGATAAATCAAGGAAAAATGTGTCTTTGTACCAAACATTATGGAGGGTACTGTAGTTATATACTTCTTCATCCCTTTCATTATGTTTTGCAGGCACTATGCATTTTTTTTTCTCCCAGGCATCTTTATTTCTTTATTAGGAAAATCTCCTACTTATGTACATCGGTATGCTGAAGTCATGGGACAAGATTCCAGTCACAACAGCTCATTACTGTAAGATCCTGTGCTGCTCATTTGCTCTCTAGGTTTTCACACGGGCACACTACACAGAGTAGGAAAATCTTAAGAGGTGCTACCAGTGCAGTAGAAAATTAACCGTGCTTGCTAGTAATATTAAACAAGGCTGGCGAAACTACCTTGAATAAAGCTTTGCAATTTTTTTAAATAAAATTAGAAATGTGTTATGGACCATCTGTCTTTCTTTTCAATTCTCACTGTAGGAACATAACATTAACTGAGCCTGACTATCTTGTCCTGCCACCTCCATTATTCCCTGAAGCCCACAATCATCCCTGATCTGCAAAATCAGCAGGGCTTATACACTCTTGGAACACCTCTGCCAACACTCCTTTGTCCACCTGCACTGGCTCCAAGTCGATTCTGTTCTTCCTTCTCTCTGTCCCCTCAATTTCTTCCTTTCACCATGTCTTCCTTTCCGGACCTTTTATACTCCTGTGAGTGTAGCACTAAACAATTCACAGCGTACTAGTAAGAGACAACTGAACTGATCACTCTCATGCATGTGAATGCTTAGACCCTGGACACGTTTCACCAGAAACATTGTCAATCCCAAGTGGTTCAAGGCAGGATCTAATGCTGAAGTTTGCTGCATTTTATCATAAGGCCCAGTATTTCAGACACCTGCATTTGCACTTGCACTTACAGACAAGGTCAGTTTAACGTTGCTATTTAACTTAACATGCATGTGTGTTAGCTGAAGGAGAAAAACCAGAATGCCAGGGGAAAAGCCCACGGAGACACTGGAAGAATATTTAAACTGCACAGAAAATAGTGATTGATTTGAGCCCAAGGTAATAAATGGTTTCTTAAGGCAACAGCTAGCAACTGTGCCAATGCTCATTATGTTAGATTGATAAAATTTAAAATGCTGGTCAGCAGTTGTGCTATTCACACTCTGGGGCTTAACCAACAATACTTACCAATACCATGTTATTTTAAAAAGAGTGTCTTATTATTACCTGAAAAAGTAAAAATAAACTGCTCAAAAATTAAAGGAACACTTTGAAAACACATCAGATCTCAATGGGGAAAAAAAAATCATGCTGGATATCTCTACTGATATGGACTGGGTAATGTGTTAGGAACGAAAGGATTCCGCATCATTCGATGAATATTATCAACCTACAGAAGGCTGAATTCAAAGACACCCGGAAAATCAAAGTGAAAAAATGATGTGGTAGTCCATTTTACGGATATTTCATTTCAGCTACTCCAAATCGTACTCAGTAGTTTGTATGGCACTGACATGCTTGTATGCATGCCTGACAATGTCGGGGGGGAAGGGCATGCTCCTAATGAGACGACGGATGGTGTCCCGGGGGATCTCCTCCCAGATCTGGACCAGGGCATCACTGACCTCCTGGACAGTCTGAGGTGCAACCTGACGGAGTCGGATGGACAGAAACATAATGTCCCAGAGGTGTTCTATTGGATTGAGGTCAGGCGAGCGTGGGGGCCAGTCAATGGTATCAGTTCTTTCATCCTCCAGAAAACTGCCTGCATACTCTCGCCATATGAGGCCGGGCATTGTCGTGCACCAGGAGGAACCCAGGACCCACTGCACCAGCATAGGGTCTGACAGTGGGTCCAAGGATTACATCACGATACCTAATGGCAGTCAAGGTACCATTGTCTAGCCTGTAGAGGTCTGTGCATCTCACCATGTGTATGCCTCCCCAGACCATCACTGACCCACCACCAAACCAGTCACGCTGAACGATGTTACAGGCAACATAACGTTCTCCACGGCTTCTCCAGACCCTTTTACATCTGTAACATGTTCTCAGGGTGAACCTGCTCTCATCTGTGAAAAGCACAGGGCACCAGTGGTGGTCCTGCCAATTCTGGTATTCTATGGCACATGCCAATCAAGCTCCACTGTGCCAGGCAGCGAGCACACGGCCCACTAAAGGATGTCGGGCCCTTAGGCCACCCTCATGAAGTCTGTTTCTGATTGTTTGGCCAGAGACATTCACACCAGTGGCCTGCTGTAGGTCATTTTGTAGGGCTTTGGCAGTGCCCATCCTGTTCTTCCTTGCCCAAAGGAGCAGATTCCGGTCCTGCTGATGGGTTAAGGACCTTCTATCGCCCTGTCCAGCTCTCCTAGAGTAACTGCTTGTCTCCTGGAATCTCCTTTATGTCTTTGAGACTGTGCTGGGAGACACAGCAAACCTTCTGGCAATGGCACATATTGATGTGCCATCCTGGAGAAGTTGGACTACCTGTGCAACCTCTGTAAGGTCCAGGTATCGCCTCATGCTACCAGTAGTGACACTGACCATAACCAAATGCAAAGCTAGTGAAAAAAACAGTCAGAAAAGATGAGGAGGGAAAAATGTTTAACAGGTGGAGGTCACTGACCATACCTGTTTTGGGGGTCATCTCATTGTTGCTCCTCGATGGTGTACTCTGAATAAAAAGTGTTCCTTTCATGTTTTTGAGCAGTATATTTACAGATGGCTTCCTGAGACCACTCAACATCTGTATTTTCTCACTCCATTACCTGAGAAAGCTTTGAACATTTTTCTAAATGCTTTGCTTTTTCTGCATGTTTGGTTTTCTCACATGTCCTGGTACTGTGGTGATGGATTCAATCTCTTGTAAAGATGCAGTTAGGCTGCAATGAAAATTAGACACTCTGGCTATTTTTAATAAACGTGTGTTTGGGTTTACATGCCGTTATAGTGAGGCGACAACTTTCCATCATTGGCCTAGCTTATGTGTTGGGTAGATTTTTCCCACGCTTCTGCTTCTGCTGTGTGCTAAACCTGAAAGATGAACAAAAAAAATGAATGTTTGCCTCTTTCAATTGCAGAATGGAGCACGGGGCTTTCCTTCTGAAAGGAAATGGTTTCGTTTCAAATGCCGACTGGTCTCTGGACTCAATATTTGTGTGTGGGGGTGCAGGAGGTCACCATCCAGACTGTAATGAATATATGCCTAGTATCTCCAGGCTGGACTCCTTAATTACTTCGGCTTCTCTAAAGGCAGGAAGCAGTTTTCTGGTCGTCAGTCTCCAGTTAAAAAAAAAAAAAAAAAAAAAACACATCCAGATGAACAAGCTGGGCTTTTTGTGCTTATTTTAATAGTATTAAAGCTCAGTTGTTGGGTAATGCGCAGTATACACGTGTCCAGCAGGTTATCAAGAAATTGTCGTGAAGCAATCACCTTTTTTTGTCAGCTGCCACCATTCTCTTCAAGAAGTGGTCTTTTTATGGCACAGTGGTGACTTTTTACCTGAAATAATGAACTGTTAAGCACAAGGCCATTAATTTAGTCCCTACCCCTCACGCATGTGTTGGTGATTGAATTTATAAGAATAAGGAAATAGTGATGCTGTACCTGTTGTGGACCACCTAGGTGGACACCAGCTGCCCCAATCCTACACAGACAAGCAGAGACACAAGTCCAGGACACAACACATGTTTTTTCAGAGCTGGGGAAACGCTTTTACCTTGCTCCCCAGCAGCAACACAGTATGAAGCACCAAACACTCTTCTTTATCTTACCTCTACTCTACCTTCAGAAAGCTTCGTCCACATCCTCCCGACTCTGGCTCTCGGAGTAGTGGTTGTTTTTATAAGGCACCCGGAGGTGCTCCAGGTGCTTACTGACCTGCTTCCGGCAGCACTTCTGGGTGTGGCAGTAGTGCTTCAAACAAGGGCTCAGCAGTTCTCCAGGCATTTGTCCCAGCAGGGTTGAGCTTACATATTCTAAACCCGTGGCAGTGCTGCACACCAGGGGGGCTGCCCTCCAGCACTCCAGGGGAGGTAATGGTCTGCATGTGCTCCCTCTCCCCCAGACTTTTCAGTGTAGAGGCATCCCGGCCGAAGCCCTCCCAATATGGTGTTTACTAGAGAAAAGTTTCTTGGAAAACAGGAGCAATCTTGCACCATGTTGACCACAGAAATCCAAGTCTCCATCACTTGGATCACACATATATCACTTGTTTTAAAGAGCCGATAAGCACAGCTGCACATTGCCATTAGGCATAGAAGTAGCATCACAATTAGCTTTTGACCACATTCTTACATTTCCATCCCAAAGGTTATCAGATGATATACCACAATAAATGCAGCAACTCTGAGAGTCCATAGCTGGTTCCACTGCACAAAATCATTTTCACACTTCCACTTTTATCATACACAGCTAGAAATTCAAAATCTCCAGGATTCTGAACAAATCCTGTGAGACCTTAGATGTTTGGATTCCAACTTTCCTGTCTGTCACCCTAAAGACCCCTATGTGCAAATGTCAACAGTGGTTCAGGTTGGTGGCATCACCTTATAACGTGACCAGAATTTACATTTGGCATGACGTCATGCTTCGACAGAGCAATGCAGATACCAATTTATCAATGCTGTAAAAGAGATGATAATAAATTAAGGACTTGATAGGTCAATCTCGCATCCCTGTGTCATTTAATCAGTCATTCTAAATAAAGATTGTTTTTGTTTTGTTTTTTTGCCTTATCAATGAAATTGAATTATCTCATTGGTGATTGTCTGGATTGTTTGGCTGATGTTCAGAATTCATATGGTGGAAGGCATTGCATTGCAATGAACAAAGTTGTGATTAAAACGGAGCTTCTCTCTGAACTTCACTCCTAAAACTGGGTGTAGTGATGTTACAAATTGAACACCAAACCTTTTAAGTAGTCTTGGACCGTATAATGGAACTGTTTATTTAAGTAATTTTTTAATGCCTAAAGTGCTTATAGAGGATATGGGAAAAGTGTGATATTTGCGTGAATTGAAAATAATCATTCATAAAATGCATTCAGTAATAAGCAACATCCTTATACTTGTTGATATCAGATGTGTAGCTAAAATCTCCAAAACTGAAGTCATATAAACAGGCAAGAATCTGTTCTGCATTGATTCTCTTATTTGCAACAGATCGGCATGGGTAAGAGTTAAACAATGAACAATATTTCTGAACAAAAATAACAAACAGATGGGTTTTTTTTTTTTTTTTTGCTCAAGGGGTGGTGGGGGAGCATACGCTAGATGGGCCTTGTTGAGTTATGTAAGTCACCGGTACAACACTGATTTCTTTAACAGTAGACATTGGTGTTACAGCATGCTGTAGGCTATGAGATTTGACAGCCTCATGCATGGCAGCTAACAAGAATAAATGCTCAGGCCGGCGGTGGTGCATGTCAGTGCTAAATAAAAGGGTGTCTGTAGAATTTGTCCTGATTTGCCTTAACAGTTCCCTAATATTTCTGTTTCTTGCTGCTTTCACAGGAGATCGATTTCGCCTTGCTGCCTACTTTATGAAGCGTCACATCAGCCTCAGATGCATTGTGAAGGAAAGACTTAGAGGCGAGTATATGACATGAGACAGTCGCTGTCTTTCATTGGCCTTTTTTGAGCATGGGATGCTATCACCAGGCTCTTGTATCTTAAACTTGTAATCTCTAATTGTAAACCTCTCTCAGACTACACTCTGCAATGTTCATATTATATAAAGCATCATGGCAACCAATGAACAAGCTAAAACAGGGCAGGACTCTTGACCAATGAATTTGTATGGCTTCAATTCAAAAGCTAGAGCTTTTCTTGTGCATGACTACAAACAAGGCGGTATAAATAACAGAAACAAAAGTGATTATTTTTGGGTGATGTGTTCCTCTAAAACAGTGATTCCCAAACTCAGTCCTGGGGACCCTCTTTGGCTGCAGGTTTTTGTTCCAACCAGATTCACAATCAGTGATGTAATCGATAACAATTGATCTCATTTAATTAGCTGTTCTTTTTTACTCTTCTTTTATTCTGCATTCAGAAAAACACAACAGTATGGCTTTTACATTTATAAGACATTTAGAAATATTTCTGTTTATTTCTAAAGCTATAAATGCTTAACTGTCTTTTTTTGTTTTCCAATTATTTTCCCCTTTTCCTGTGTAGTTTGCTCCCTTCATTTAACCCTAATAGTGACAATTAACAACCAGCATAGCAGACACCCATGATGATGAAAACTGCAACGACTTCAGTGTCAGACCTGCTAATTAGTAAATAATCAATTAAATAACTAGAACGCCTGGAAAAGCAGAATGAGAATTAGGTTGAAAATATTGTTAACAATTTAAAAAAACGACATTTTCCCACTATAACTACTTAATTACATTTTAATAAAAATCTACCAAACTTAGTTTGTAATTTTTTCATTGACTCCAAAACACAGAAACAGGGAAATAATGACTCGCTCAATTAGGCTAAGAGTCCAATGAAAAACGGAAGTTGGTTGGAACAAAAACCTACAGCCACAGCCCAGGACCGAGTTTGGGAACCACTGCTCTAAAAGAAGCAATTTCATATTCATACTTCCCTGATTTTGGTATTGAAATCTTTGCCCTTGGTGAAGACCAAGTGTGTCCAAAAAAGATCTTGGAGAGCTGTATAAGCTGCATGTTTTTGTTTTGGCCACTTTCTTAATTAGTAACCAGTTACTGCAGCTTATTTACCATAATCCATATACCTTAATTATGATTGACTTGCCTAATTTTTTTTCTTTATCCAGCAGCCAAACAGTAAAGAGCTACAAGGTGAGCCAAAAGATGACCAGTCCTGGAGGACCATCATTTTAACTCCAACCAATCTCCTATTTTGCTGTTAATAGAGCACATTATTTAATTTGATGGCTTGATAGTGTTCTCATTCTGCCTCACCAGTTATTTTCATTTTCTTTTGTCTGAGATCATAATCCAAATATTTTCTAGACCAGAACAGATCAGTATTTCTGGGACCTGAATTTTTTTTTTACTTTTTAGATATTTTATTGAGACAGATGTTATATGAAAGGCAAATTAGAGCTAAGGGTAGCTGGTCATTTTTTGGTTAATTTTGCATCTCATTATTGTTTGACTGATCTTTAAAGAAGAATTGACACAATTAAAATCAGGGCAACATAGTTTGTGCCATTAGCATTAATAATTGGTGGTTGGAATAAACACTTGCAGCCGCTTTAGCCTTCCAGAAATTGCTTTGGACACCCATGATCTAGGTGCAACTAGGTTTGTCCAAGAAATATTATCAAATTGATGATATTAGCTTCTCAAAAAGCTGTTCTGTACTGTTCTGGAAAAAAAAACGGTAAAATCCAGGCTGCTCCATCAGTGCAAGTACACTACAGCTCTGCTTGATCCTAAAAAAGACCTTAGATAGAATCATTCCAGTTGCTTACAAAACTTGAGTTTCCTGTCCCTGAGAATGTGTATCTGCTGTGAAAATTAAAGAGAATGAAGGTCATTTAAAAAGTGTTTCCAGCCCCTGCTTTACAATACTTGCTAAAACTTAGGGGGTAGGAAAGCAAGCCCAGTAATTTTAAAGAATTTGCATTACTGACTCATCCAGAAAGTTAAGTGTATATTTACTAAAACACCTAAACAGATCACAAGGCCTGCCTGTTCAAAAGCATTCAAATGGCAGCATCCAGACGTTAACTATATTTTGGATGAAACAACTCAGCAGATGTTACCTTCTTCCAGTTCAAGTTGTAAAATGGTGTCCACTACTGGCTGCTTGGAAAAATTCTGAATGATGAGGAGTCCTGTCAATTTGAATTTACAATACTGTGCCCCATTCTGGACATATTAAGCACTACCTGTGTTACATTTCCTAAGAGAACAGGCCTTGGTTATAGTGATACCTGTGAATCGGATGTATCAGAAGTACTATGTAACTAAGCAAGTACATTTCTGTATACTTTTTAATTTTTTTTACTAAACTTGGGACTAATATTATTTATTCACTAATGCTCTTTACTCTTGAATATACTACATACAATTGCCCACCAGTAAAATATTTGTGCCGTAGATTAATTTCTGCTGTTCCTACTGTCTGACTTTGGCTTTTGTTTGTAGTCATTAGAAAACACAATCTTACAGGAAATTATATTATTTTGATTTGAAACAGATAATCAGTATAAATAATGGGAATTTTGGGTATAAATATAATTTTACCCTGTAGCAGATCCTGTAAAAATGGTAATTTCAATCAGATTTGACTGTAATGCTTTAAATTGTAATTTTGTACCATTGCAAAGTTTTGGAGGGTTTAGATCAACAGCAATATACACTGAATCGTGGTTTATTTTTAATTTATTCCATACAGTAATGATGCTTACAGGCTGCACATTTTCATGGTCCATGGAATGAATTTAATGTTTTAAGCATTGTGCATAAAATAAGTGAAATAATATTTTGAGTTATGTATAGTATCCAGCTCCTCTATGTTCTGTCTGTGGTGGACTTCTTTACTGAGCTGTGCAACATTTAAACTTACCAAGGCATGCCATGTATTGTACCCAGGCTTGAAGTGGGCTGATATGCTGCACCAGCACTTCCTTACTTCTGCCTTGCCAGATGGCACATTGCGGTCTGACCTTCAAGGGAACACCCTATTTCCCAACAATACTTAATGCATTTCACCACCAAGGGCCTATTGTCCCCCACTCTGTTGTTTAGAGTACATGTATAACAGTGCACTCGACAATCTATGGGTGACAATCCCACCACTTTGAATTTGTATGTATTTTATACCGCATCACAATAAGTTAAGATGGAGCCGATGGAATAGGGAGCATTGCATGTACCCAAGGACACAATTTGCTGAGCATTTCTTCTTTGAGCTTTGCTGGACTTTCTTCCTTCAACTTCACTTCTGGCAGTGACTTTTATTTGCATAAAGTGGCTGCACCATTTCTCTGTGTGACTATAGCCTCAGCCTGGTTAGTAGCATTGTTGTGCTGGAGGCATTCATTTATATCAACTGCAAGCCCCGTTTCCCTGCACCAAGAAGAAAAGGGAATGTGGTGACTAAGAGAAGCCCACTCGCTACAGCATTATTACTGCCAAATATCGACAAATAAAAAGGGCACAAGGGATGAATTTTGCTTGGCTAATTTTGTTTTCTATAATGTCACCAGCTTTCAATTGAATCAGCCAAAGTGTTTTTTGAGATTTGGGTATGTTTAGTTTTTTTGTTGTGGGGGTTACCCCTAAGTATTGATATATAGCTGTCAAAATGTCCTGTCTTCGTGGATACCTACTGCCGTAGATGTACCATCCTGCCATATTTCAGCATTTTAACTAAATGAGTTTTACATTGAAAAATCCTTACAGTTTTGAAGATATCTCTCTTTGAAGTCAAACCTCAGCCCCTTGCTGTCTGCTTCTAGACCTTTAATGCAAATTAACTATACTGTTCCTGCAAATCTGAATGTCTGCCAGGCTAGTCTGTTGTACAAATTTAAGAAGTGAAACTGCCAACAATTCAAAATGATGCTGTCTGAAGTTTTCTACAGTAAATAAAAAAATATGTTGACTGAACAGTCTCATTTGATTCAAAAGCCTTTTGGCTTCAGATTTGAGAATTGGTGAATTTGGAGACAATGGAAATATATTAGCACATAAAAGAGTACCACCACGTTTTATGCACTTGAGCACTGAAAAGTTATAGTGCCTTACAATTAAATAGTAAATGTGAGAAAATATAATTATAAAATTGCATGGGGTTTAAAAAACAAGGGAGCAATGGAGCTCTAGTGCTAAAGAGTGTTGTACCTAAATGAACAATGCAAAATAAAAGTGACCTGCAGGTCAAAGATAATTGACCCCTGTCTTGATGCCTTAAAATATTTAACTGGTTACAAGAGAAAAAGTCTTAACTAGTGGGGAAAAAATAAATCTCTGGCTGGGTGGTTGGACGGTCAATCCGGCATCTCCATGTCCAGCTGGGCGCGTGTGGAAACCTTTCTGTCAGCACGTTGTTTGTTCTTTATGAAGTTTTTCCAGAAGCTTGACCGCAAAGGGCAGAAAACCAGTGCAGTAGCTTTTCAATCTTTCCAATGCTTTAAGCGAGTGTTTCCCTTGGACCAGCACCAGTTTGTAAACATCTTGTACCGGTCCATGAAAATGCCAAGCATGGCAAGTTTATTAGCACTGTTATTGTCTACTGCTGGTCTGCAAAATCTTGGTTATGAATTGTTGCCAGTACGAGAAGCTCCACCTATAATAAACATGGATGCAACCTGCTCTTTATTCTGTTATTAATTGAGAGAGCCATTCAAAACCCATAGATGACTCTAACACTTTGGTCAAATGTTAGTCAGTCGAGCTGCTCACCAAAATGAATCTTGTCACAGTATTTTTATAACAGCTTGCATGAAACTCCAAGATGGAACCCTCCTTGAGTAACAATTTCAGTTTAATTTAAACAGCATCACAACAAGGAACGAAAGACAAGCTAAAACAGAGCACACTAGCATTAATACTTCAGTCACTGTGTGCAATACTTTGTGGTCATTTGTGAAAAGGTTTTTTTTTTTTTTTTTTTTTTTTTTTTTTTATATCCCCATCATGTCCTAATCCCTCTCTAGTGATGATGAGGTAAAGCAAGCATTATGAGGATTGGCTTTATGTCTGATCATACATGCTACAAAGATATCCTGGTTTGGGACTTAATAAAATCTCGTCACCCAATTATTTACCTTCAGTCCCACATTGACCTGATATCCATAATGGTCATTCTCTCTTATAAAGGTTGCCTTTCACTTTTGTTATTCCCTAACATTTTCATATGTGAATAGCTTTGCAAGTCTCATTTAATGAAAATTACTATGGTCAGACATACTCAAGTATACGAGGAATTCATTACAAAAGTTTTTTATTTATTTGTTTAGGTTATGTTAATTGGCACTTGCGAATTGTCACTGTATTTAAATGTGTGTGTGTTTGAGTAAGAGTGGTCCTGCCTAGGTCTGTTTTCAGCCTTTTGCTCACACAACCTTGAAATGGATTGAGAAGATTCTAGAACCTACCTACTGATCTCAATCCATTGAGGGCTACAGTGCCTGCACAGCCCTTGAACGCACCTGAATGTTTCGCCATGCACATAGTTTCTAACTTGTTATTTTATTTATTTATTTATTTTTAGAGCTTCGTGTGTTTCCAGAGCGCTTCGTAGTGTGTGTGAGTCAAGGAAAGGAATGGGGTAACAACTCAATATTGGAGGACTTGACAGAGGTAAATGCATTTTTGATACTAATTCAGGTCATTATAACGCAGTGACTTGGTGCTTCTCAAGGACATTCATTTTATAGTACATGATTCCAGGAATGTGCTGCATGTCTTCTATATCATAATCAAGTATGGAATCTGCATTAAGTCCTCTAAGGTGACACAAATTATAGTTCAACATTCTTGGCTTCAACAATCAGTTGGAAAGAATTGGATCTTTTGTTGGGATTTGTTTGCTTGGACAGAAACGAAAACAGCATTACCAGTAGAGGGGCTGTAACTGTATAAAAAGGTTTTCTTAGTTTGTTACTGTATAGCTAAACATGTATGTAAATGTTTCATGGCTTGGTATACTTATTGTTTTATATTTGTATATCTGTAAGAGTGCTGTACCGGTTTTCAGAAAACAGAACTGAATTGTAGCCAAGCAGAGAAGATCACAAAAGAACATAGCGTAGTTGGCAGGATTGAAGCAGATTTTTATATATAATTTTGTAGCCTGTATATCTGATGCTTTTCACTAAAACCTGAATTTTCAGGGTTTAAATACTGTATTATTATTTGGCTGCTTTTTTATTATTATTATTATTATTATTATTTTTACAGTAACAATTAACGAAAGGCTTATAAAATTTGCTGCTTTATGTCTTATTGTCTTCTACAAGATAAATCATTCTTAAGTTTTATACCTTGCTTGCTGTTTCTAAGTAGAATATTTATCCAGCACACGCTACGACTGAAGAAGATGGGATTCTGCCGTCTACCATCACTTTTCACTCAGCAGTTCCATCTCTTGCGTTTGCATTTTCCCCTTTTGGTTTTATTTATTTATTTATTTATTTTTAGAATTTCCTTTCAGTTATGTGCATTTTTTTAAATGGGCTCTGCTATCTGCGCAGAATCCCAAGCCTCTGCATGTGTGACCTGAATTGAACTCTGCCTAAAAAGTGATAGCTGTTGTAACACTACCGCAGACATTTTTGGAGACAGTTATAATTGAGAAGAGAGTAAGAGGGGGATTATTTGTGAATTCTCAGTACATGAGCTGATATCTGTGTGAAGAGCTTATTTTTCCCTTTTTGCAGTTTGCGGCCTGAGAAGGAAGAATGTTAATAGAATTCTGCTCCTTCATTGTCTATTCGTTTTTTTTTTTTTTTTTTTCCTTTTTGAAATTTGTTTGGCTTTCAATGAAGGGAGAGAATGCATGGTTTTCGGAGTAATACAGTCGTCAGTGAAAAGTTCACATTGTGTAGCTAATTTTCCAGTTTACGGAACCATAGCTGTCACTGACTTCCCCATTTCAGGATGTGGTTTCTTTCCTTGTGTATAAGCAGGAGAAAAAAGAGCTGTGGTAAGAATCTTACTAGCTTACCCTGTTTTGGTGGTTTGTTAAGGAAAGAAATCAGACATGTCAAGTGGTTTTGTGTGTGTGTGTGTGTGTGTGTGTGTGTGATTATCCCAAACAAATAACTGCTTTTGACCCAGTTCATAAAAAAAAAGAGAAAGAGGACTTGGGAGAATGCTCTTGCATGTGTAGAAATTATTAGTAAAGCTTAGTGTGTTCATCTGCGGCAGGGTCAGCGTAATCTGAAACTATATTTTCTGTATGAGAGGCAGCATCCCCAGCCTCTTACTCGAAGTATTACTCACATCCTATGTTCTTGAAGAAAACAACACTTGGAGAGATTTCTAACCATGATTTGCGAACAATCTCAGTTTATCTTAAAGGTCAGTAAGAAAATACACCATGCAAATAATGTGCTCAGCTGGCAATATTTTTATATTACCAATGTCATTTTTCTGCGTGAACCATGAGCTCCTCATGACCTTGCTTATAAAATAATTACTGTGAACAGGATACTTGGCAGTACTGTAGCTACTGACAGTCTAAAAGGAGAGATGCTATCGACGCATAGATAAAAAAAAATAGTAAGATTAGCATTACTTCATGTTTTTCTCTTAGCAAGAATTTTGCAGTTGAGCTTAAAAACACAATGACTTAACACAAGATCACCCATTCAGTTGCTTTGTAGCCACTCTGGTGTGTGTTCACGCCAGTGTGTGTTGGCGTGTTTATTTATTTATTTATCTACCTATTTATGTGTTTATTCATTTAAAGAGCTTCTGTAAAAAGCAAAATTCCCCCTGTGGAGAAATAAAATTCTGTGTTTCTGTCTGTCTCTATCACATCTTTATACACACTCAAGTTACACAAAGTCATTATAACTTATGAGCAGGAAATTTATAATATCTTAGACAGTGCAACATGAGAAAGGGTGCAAGGCAACCGTACTGGACAGGGAACCCATTCCATCATTGGGCACATTCAGGTAAACATCCAAAGCCACATAAACATAATTCAGAGTTGCCAATTAAACCATGATGCACATCTTTGGGATGTTGGGGAAAAGCCGGAGTGGGTGTGAAGCAGACTTGCGTGGACATGTGGTTGTTTCTGCTGTCTAATAACTCCAGGGCCTGAGTCATTCAATTTGTTTTACATTATATTTGGTCTGGGGCTTTTCTTTTGGTGGTTACTCAAGTAGAATTTTGAAGTCTTTTCTTGTGTGAGCCTTAACTGTTTTGGTGGAAGGCCAGGTCCTTATCCGGCCAGGATGCCCAGACAATGGAAGGGCTGAGGGAGAGAGCATTTTTAGGACATTATGTCCCCTGGACCGATAGAGGGCCACGGGTTTGGAACATGGAAGCTCAACCCTTCTGGAGCCCATGGTCACCTCCAAGGGGAGCCTGGATGTTTACTGTGCCCTGTTTGGCAGTACTTCCGCCACACTCAGAAGTGCTGCCGGAAGAAGGTTGTTGGACACCTGGAGTCCTTCTCGGTGTCCTATAAAAGGGGCCAGTCACCACTACTCAGTGGCTCGAGTCAGGGGGAAGAAGAACAGATCTACTAAGGAGGACTAGAGGCGAAAGGATTGTGCTTTACTTGTTGATATTGTGCTCTTGTGGGGAGTGAAGAAACGTGCTTCCTCACGTGAATAAAACATGTGCTGTGCAACGTTTGTGTCTCGCCTGTCTGTGTCGGTGTTGGGGTGGCTGGAGCGCCCCTGGGTTTCACACTGTATATACAGTAGTTACTTTTTTCAAGACACATTAAAATAGTGAACTGTTTTGTGCCCCAGTCATAGGGGAGGCCAACAACCCCTAGTATGTGATTTGGAATGTACGTATGGCGTGTATGGTGAAAATATTTAGCAGAAATGATTAAAGGTGCAGGAAGGCAGTTGCAGCAATGCCAGGATTGGTGCGCTCATGGCCACAAAATGTGGTCGTCAAAAAGGTTGAAATGTATTGGGGAGTGAACTTCAAATAAGATTATTGGTATTGGCTTGATGAATATATTTTTAGTGTATATACAGTATGCCAAACAGGTTAGAAGAAATGACAAGAGGTGGGTGACTTTTGAATAAAGCTGGTGATTGGTGATATTTCAAGAGCCTTAGGCCGCACTGATTGTACTGGCTAGGACAGAGCTTTCCAAACTTGCTGTAACAGTGCAACTTAAAGGGCCTCAAGAAGGTAGTAATGCTTTAGGTTTGTTTAAAATTTTCTTTTTCAGTTTTGACAGAGAACAAACAAAGCTGCATTAAGGCAAAATGTTAAAATTTAAATACTCATATTAAAAATAAGTTTATGTTAGAATATATTCAAAATTATCATAAATATTCTCGGTGTAGTATATACCTTTGTACCATATGTGTTTTATTTTGTATTGTTTTTGTTTTACTTTTTTTTTCTTCTCACAGTGCATCTGAAAATCCTGATGTACTTTTGACTAGTGCACTGTTGCTTTAAAGACACACTTGAAAACCTGCATCCTTCAGTCAAATTTTTCACTTGAAAAAGCAGCTCTTGACAAAAACAGGATTGTCACTGTGTACAAAGTGATGTAATCAAAGGGAAACGGGAATGGGGCAGAGTCTGCGTGCAAAAAACACGGGCAACATCCCTTCCGATTTCCTACTCCCATTAAACGCAATCAAAAATGACCCATAGTCAGCGGACCACAGATTAGGTGTGCAGGGTCTGATCAAACCTGACATCTGAGTGCTGCAGGTAGGAATTGATGGTCAGCCAATATCATATTGCAATAAGTGAAACTCTGTTACCCAAATACAGTTACAACAAAAATATCTTTCAGGTGCTTATTTTGCATTACACCTTATTGTTTCAGCTATTGTGTGTCAAGCCACTTAAGATACGGACTGAATGTGAAACTGCGTTTTGGCTGTCTTAGCTCAAAAGAGCATTGCTGACATTGAAAAGGCTCTTTAAAGTTGGAATTTTAAATCTGTTGTAACAACATAAGGAAAATCAGAAACCTACTACTGTATACAAACATTAAAATGCAGAGAAGACTTTGTTGAAGAAATGCAAGTTAACTTGTCTCACATTTGATCCAACGTCAAATACATTTCACTTAGTTACACTTACTATAACTCACCAACTGTTCAAAATGTTTAATTACATATTTGTAAATGTAAACCTGCCCCATTTTTCCCAGCTCCCCTTGTACATACAGTGGGTACGAAAGTATTCAGACCCCCTTCAATTTTTCACTCTGTTATATTGCAGCCATTTGCTAAAATCATTTAAATTAATTTTTTCCCTCATTAATGTACACACAGCACCCCATATTGACAGACAAAAAAAATAATTTTTGAAATTGTTGCAGATATATTAAAAAAGAAAAACTGAAATATCACATGGTCCTAAGTATTCAGACCTTTTGCTCAGTATTTAGTAGAAGCACCCTTTTGAGCTAATACAGCCATGAGTCGTCTTGGGAAAGATGCAGCAAGCTTTTCACACCTGGATTTGGGGATCCTCTGCCATTCCTCCTTGCAGATCCTCATCAGACAGAGAATCTTATTTCTCACCATCTCAGAGTCCTTCAGGTGTCTGATGAGACCAAGATAGAACTTTTTGGCCTTAATTCTAAGTGGTATGTGTGGAGACAACCAGGCACTGCTCATCACTTGTCCAATACAGTCCCTACAGTGAAGCATGGCGGTGGCAGCATCATGCTGTGGGGGTGTTTTTCAGCTGCAGGGACAGGATGACTGGTTGCAATCGAGGGAAAGATGAATGCGGCCAAGTACAGGGATATCCTGGACAAAAACCTTCTCCAGAGTGTTAAGGACCTCAGACTGAGCCGAAGGTTTACCTTCCAACAAGACAATGACCCTAAGCACACAGCTAAAATAACGAAGGAGTGGCTTCACAACAACTCTGTGACTGTTCTTGAATGGCCCAGCCAGAGTCATGACTTAAACCCAATTGAGCATCTCTGGAGAGACCTAAAAATGGCTGTCCACCAACGTTTACCATCCAACCTGACAGAACTGGAGAGGATCTGCAAGGAGGAATGGCAGAGGATCCCCAAATCCAGGTGTGAAAAACTTGTTGCATCTTTCCCAAGAAGCCTCATGGCTGTATTAGCTCAAAAGGGTACTTCTACTAAATACTGAGCAAAGGGTCTGAATACTTAGGACCATGTGATATTTTCTTTTTTAATAAATCTGCAACAATTTCAAAAATTCTTTTTTTTGTCTGTCAATATGGGGTGCTGTGTGTACATTAATGAGGGAAAAATTAATTTAAATGATTTTAGCAAATGGCTGCAATATAACAAAGAGTGAAAAATTGAAGGGGGTCTGAATACTTTCCGTACCCACTGTATATAAATAAAATGGCTTGTTATGCAGGGGTATCAGGCAGAGATTTGAAAGGCCATGGAAAAGTACTGAGCTTTGATTTGTGATCGTCGTGTTAGATTTGGCGAGGTGTTGATTTTGGAATAAGCAAGGATTACACAGTTTGATGATATATTATGGAAGCAAGTAAAAGATTAGATGGGTGAAGAAATGTAGGTATTCAAAATGAAATTCACACGGTATGCAAACCGACAACGTGAATGATTACAGTCCCTTAACTTTCTCCTGTCCTGCTCTGCACCACCAAGCTGTTATAATTGTGATCTTTAGAGTGATGGTGAACTGAGGCAAAGCAGTCGCACTGCTACTGTGAGATGAGGATCATCTCGTCTAAGACCACAGTTGTTGCCATTAGCCCATGCTGGCGCCATTGAATGTGCTGTACTATCATCTGTACTGTTTCAGTAGCGTGTTTGGCACTTGTTAGTATATCAATACTTACAGTATGTGGCTGGAGGCTGCACATATGCATTATAGACAGCCCATATGAAGTTAACACTGGTGTCTGGGCTTCCCACCCTTGCCCACATCTCAGACAGCAGGAATGGCTGTAAACAGCACATTTAACATATGTTATTCTGTAACGCAGATGTTTCTGAATTTTAAAAATACTCTGTTTTTTGTAGGTGGTAGGACCTTTTGCCCTCATTGATTGAGCCATTGCTGTGTACCAGATTTAGTTTTTTTTATTGAGCGGTAGTCTGTTTTTAATTTGTTTAGATCAAATTTTGTCATTTTCTTTCTTTCTGCAAATTAATGCATCAAGAAAAAAAAAACTGGATATATTTTTATGAAATTTGGGGGCAGCTGTTAGAGTGTGGACTTCTAAAATGTTGGTGCAGTGCATAAGTAAGTTCTGGATGTACATCCAAGCTTTGATAGTATTGTCGTAAAATATGGCTATGTGAATGCTCTGACCCTGACAAATGAGCAGGAAGTGTCAATTGATATTGTTCTCTTTGGCCAATGTCATGCCTAGGAAATCCGGTACTCATTAATGAGCTGTGTGTTGAAGCAGGAGGAAGTGGCGCAGTAACCCCCGATTTTTTTTAAACGCAGTCACCATGCATGGACTTCCTTTGTATGAAATTTCCATGAACCCTGGAGCACTTTTATTTAATACCTCCAAAACTTAAATTGGCTTCAAAGATCAAAAAAAAAACAACAACTCCACCAAAATGTGGTTTCAGTGATACATTTACTAGAATATTAGGATAACATTGGACAACAAAGATCCTGGAAAAACCTTTGGGTGTATTTAATGAATTTTGGCCTGCTGATCACAGAAATCCCCTTTAAATTTTGATGTTGCATACTTTTTTATTGCAATCACTTGTTTTTGCGATTTAGTCTCTCTCTATAAGCACATGTGCAGAACAACAACTACAACCTGTAGTGATCTAAAAGTAATGGCACTGCTACTCAGCCTAAAGCTCGGATCTCCCAAGTCCTGTTGTTTCGTGTTTCATGCCCGAGCTTCTCAGTCCATTAAGAGAACTGGCTGTTCCGTAAGCATTTGGTTCCAGGGCACCAAAGTCTGTCACTTAAACCATTTGTTGACCCAACAGATATTTTTACTTCCTCTTTAATATAAATAGTGAATAGATGAAAAAGTAATGTGATGGATTTTGATATTTGTTTCCATGAAGAACTGATGACAAGATTATTAAGTGAAGGCATTTTTGTTTGTCCACGAATCAGACATTAATCAATGATGTGCAGCTCAAAGATCTGCTAGTGGGGCTGGAGGAAATCGCATGGAAAGCATTCAATGATGTTGTTGAGAATTTTCTTAGCAACTCCAGAGCGCCAAACTACATCCAGTTGGTTGACAATACTCTTCAAGCATACAAAACCATGAAGTGCAGCATGTCGCTGAATATTCATTTCCTGCATTCACACTTGGACTTCTTCCCTGCTAACCTTGGTGCAGTCAATGACCAACGCAGTGAAAGGATTCACCAGGAAAGTATAATGATGGGAAAAGTAGAATCAAGGCAATTGAAATCTGTTTATGCTGGCTGATTATTGTTGGACACTGAAACGAGAACCTTCAGAAGCTGAGTACAAACAAAAATCGGCAGCAAAACATTTTTAGCTCAGTTTAACAAGTGCAATGTGTCAGCATCATTAAGGGAGTAAACACACTAAATTCAATAAAAGTTAATTTTCATGTTTAGCCAAATTCCTACATGATGCCGTCAATTCTGAAACTATGTTTGTGTTCAGCTATCGTCTGGCCTTCAACATCAGCAAAACCTTTTAAAAAAATTAGTTGTCTAGAGTCATTGGTATTTACTCTATCCCCTGAATTAACATTATCGGATTACTTCTTTCAGTTCAAAGGTCTTTGTCACAATGTACTTTGTCATGACTAATAATTAAAAACAAGGCCAGGCTTTAGGAATAACATACTGTATTCTATTTAAATTGGGTAGTTGGAATTTTCAAGTTCCAAGTAGGAAGTTACAACTGAAACGCCCTAACAAGTTGGGTTTCCTGCTCGTAAAGTCGGCAGAGCCTCACCAACCTCAACCTCAAAATCCATGATGGCTGCACCGCGCTTCACCAGAAGAGAAAGCTGTAGTATTACACTGCATATTAACACTTCTGTCTATTTCTGTCTCATTAAATCAGTTGTACACACAGTACTATCCAACTTCTATATGTGAACATGTTGATATGGTGTTTGGATGCACAAAATACCACAACATGTGTTGTTCAGTAATTGTCTGTATTCCGAAAGAGCAAGCATAACAAAAGGCTTTCATGAAGGCATCCGTATTGGTTTTCCAAATGTTTTACTGTAGTGCAGTCATCGTGGGTGTGATGTTATTCTATGCTCTGATATCAGACTTCCAAGGTAAATGGAATACGACAGAAGTTACAGAGTTGCACTTCTTCTCCGGGTGCCGTCGTCTTGAGCTTCTTGACCCATTTCTGTCTTCATATGGCTTGCCTGAGCATGAGGGGAAGCACAGAACTTTTCATTTAATATTGTAGTTTACCAGAAGCACTACAGCACCATGTGCTATGTCAAACACTATGTGCTGTATACTGATTGTTTATTTCAGCTGCTTCAAATGTTAAAATGTCCAGGTTAGACACTGATCTTTGCTAGTATTAAATGTCCATGGGCTCGGTTTGTAAAGTCTACCAGTAGAATTTCAAAATGGCTGCTTCTATAGTATTTCTTCAAAATTAACTGTAGATTTCATTTACAAAAGTAAGATATTTGACTAAATTAGCAAGTACATTTAGTGGCCACTATATTATATTCACCTGCTCACATGGTCATAACCCAAAATATACAGCATGCGGAACTGTGTTCTGTTCCAGAAAGCAGGATTAGTGTGTAATCTGGTTAAAGTAAATCAGGATTTTGCAGAAATTAAGCTAATTATGTTCCAGAAATCTGGAATTTAGCCAAACCTGTGCTTCTGGACGAGACTAAGCTAGAATTACATGATCCATGAGGCTAAAGATATGAATAACCCGCTAATCTTGCTTTCTGGAATGAGTTCAGGCTTTGTCTGTTTCAGAAAGTAAGATTTGATGAAATCCAGCTCAGTTACTGGGGCAATCAATGCCTGGCGGCTAATGTGGAAAAGAGTAAGTTTAAAGTGAGGGATTAATGCTTTGCAGACTCAATTACAGTATTAGGGAGCAGAGCATGCAATCAGAAGTTCAAAAGTTACAAACATTCTGTCAGAAGTGCTGATCCCAGTTGCACTTTTTAAGAAGCAGAAAATTCAACAAAAGGTTGAAAATGTCGTACCCTTTCCTGAAAAGACAACAAAATGTTGAATATGTCCAGAAAAACAAAATCAGACCTCAGTCAGACAGACACATGCTTGCATGCATGATACTGTTTTAAATCCGAAACTTTAATCAATTCTTTGTTTGTTTGGTAAGCACAGGTTCCATCCATCCATCCATTATCCAACCCACAGGTTCCTCCACAGAATTGGAGATGCTTTGGCCAAGCGACCACAGAAGTGTGCCTGACTTTGAGCGGTGTCTGCACACGCACACACCCATACACACACGTACATAAACACATGGGCTGTCTTCCCGAGACAGAAATAACCACCATCAAAGAGGAATTCCACTGAATCACAGATAAGACAATTGAACTTCAACAACATCAGCATTTCTAAGCAATAATAACTGATAACAGACCTATTGGTGGAGTATGTTGGCCACCTTCAGCATTTGTGTAGAGTCCCTCACCTTTTAGAGAAACACCCCTAAAGACCCTCCTCTTCCTTGGGAACTTATACCTATGTGCATATATGCAGTTTTGATTTGGGTTTCTGTAATGGAATAAGGTAACAATATTCCTTCTGTATTGTACTATGATTCATTTGGCAGATGGCTTTTCGTGTTGTCTATAAATCTTCTCACTACTCTCTTCATTCCCATTTTCACTGTTCTTTTTGCTTATTTAGGTACCTTGCTATGTGGCACTTCTAACCATACACATCCCAACAGATGGCTACTCCAGTTGATTTCACCACCTTGTATATTTCTTGGGATAAAAGCCATAGGTAAATTAATAAATGTATTGTAACGACTCAGAGATGCAGACAATGGAGGAATGGAATTAGCCTCTTTAAACCAATTGCTGGTGTGTGGCCCTAAACAGAACCATTGGTTTCTTTGACGGTGACTACGCCATGCAACTCTGGTCTTCAGCTGTGGCACATGTCCCCAGCTGCTTTGTCTGCTCATACACACCGCACAGGTCCACCTAACTGTGCTTACCCAGGGTCAAAGTCAACCCTTATTCCACACTGTGCCCCTGGCTGTCTGTGAGCCAGTCCCAGCCCATCGTCCATATGGGAGGCTTACCTGCAGCCATTTATCAAAGCCAATGGACTCTAGCAGACGAGAGATCTGTCTCTATCAAGAGCTGTGTCCCAGGTATTCCTGCAACCTCAGGCAGCCCATGGCCTCCTGAGGAGCATATCCCTCTCAAGTCTGGACCCTGAGGTCACTACAGTATTACAGGATCTACAATACAATGGATGGAACACACATCTTTATCAAGTCATCGAGCGTTAATGAAGGGATACGATTTCATGATTCTGTTTTGTAGAGCCCAAGCAACAGAATCAGGGTGAAGCTGTCAACTTGGTGTTTCTCAGACTTGTAGTCCATGTTTGATCAGCCATTCAGCATTCAACTATGAAGGGCTTGTAAATAATGATGTGAATGTGCGTTAATACAGATAAACCTATCCGGGAGTATATGAGATGTGTTTTGGAACTGGCCGATACACTGGTGCAAAATTGTGGTAAAGCAAGTTGCTATTCTTTTTGAGATCCTGAATTATTTAACCTCTCTTTCTGGGACAAACTCCTGGTAAAAACGTTCAGTTTTTATTCAAGCACACATTAGAATGGGCAGAGAATGTGATCTACAGTACATGCTTGTGACTGTGACATGACTGTTGGTGTCACACATGGCAGTTCCAGAATCCTCCTAGGATATTCACATACCAAAGTTTGTAGAGTATATGGAAATAAATATCAAACATCCAGTGAGCAGCAGTTGTACATAGCAGAGGTCATAGAAGAATGGCTGGACTTGTTGAAGATAACAGAAAAGCCCTAAATAACTGGACTAAAAGGTGTCTATGACAAAGTAAGCAGAGCGGCATCTCTAGATGCAGAATAGTTCAGTCCATGAAGTGGATGGACTACAGCTGCAGAAGACCATCCCCATCAAGGTGTGTAGTAAAATACACAATGGTGCTCACTGGAGAAGAGTGTGTGTCACACCATCTATTGGTATTAGATGATCTTTCCATCAGAGGAACACAGCATGTCCCAAGGATGAAGGTCTGGAGGCAGAAAGAGGAGCACTGAATAAGTGTTTTGCTGTGTCCTCAGTTCTGATTTGTGGTGTGGAGCATTGGAGAATGTGTGTTTGGACAAAACGACCGCAAAGAGAGAGGTGACATTGTGGAATTTTGATTTAGAAACGAAGCAGAGGTGCTGTAAGAGGAGACATAAATGATGGTGAAAGGTGGTAAAAAAAAACTCTCTGGGACCCATAAAATGCCAGAAGAACCGTATCAAAAGCACAAGAGGCTACTGTATTAAATGAGCACACAATGAACAAATGTAGGTTGTCTAGTGCATGGAGTATATGAAGAAGATGCTCAATTTGAAGAGTGAATGGCATGATAATGGTTGTAATAAAATGGGAAGGACATATCTGTGTGGTTTTGGAAGTAGCAGTTGAACAATTACTAAAAAAGATGAAGAGGTAAAGTAGTCGGCACAATCTGGAGGGTAGTGGAAGTGCTGAAGGTCTCTGACAATGTGGCGACTTGATTTTAAAGAAATAGAGAATGTCAATAGCGTCCTCCCTCCAGTGCATAAAGGAAAACCTGATCAATTAGAATATACGTCCTGCTCAGTGATTAGGCCTTTGGAGCAGGAAGGGAAGACAATGGTGAATAAGATCATGGGTCAAGTTCCAGTTTAGTGACATGCAGGTCATTTGTGTGCCCAGGAAAGAAACAACAAATCTCATCTTTGTTGTAGAGGAAAATGGAAAAAGGAATTTGATTCATTCATATATGCTCTTAGCAGACAAGCTGGGCATCAGGAAAGTTTGGATTGGAGGATTAATTTTGATTAACAGTAATGCAGTTATAAGAAGGATCAAAAATGGTCTGAATGGTAGATGGGGCATGTGAAAGTCTGAAGAGTCACATGGGGCATCCCCAGGGATCTGTTTGGAGTCTGTGGCCATTTGTGATTGCAATGAAGAGATGACCACCAGACAGAAGTGTTAGGAACTGTCTTGGAAATTCATAATGCCAACAGTCTGGGCTCATGGCAAAAAATAAAGGGGAATTATAGAAGATATGATAATGAAAAAATATGACGGAAATGAAAAAGCCTCAGGTTAAAAGCAGTGCTGACCCAGATAATGATTTCGGGTGAAGAGAGGCAAGAGGAGGTGTGTGCAACTTATCATGGAATGTGGGCAATAGACGTGGGTGGGTTGCTGGAAGAGGCCTCTGTTTGTCGTTAAGTGAGGGGAGTGTTGGTACCAGGAGAAGGTGCATTACCTGTCGTGACATTAAATCCATTTTCTAACCTCTTTATCCAGTTTAGGGTTCCAGGGAGCTGGTGGTTATCCTGACTGCTCTGGGCGCATTAGTGGACCCCGTTCTGGATGGGGTACCATTTATGGCTATTTGCATTTATATCATCTTCGTTAATACAGGATTCAGAATAGAGCACAATACTTATGACAAGTTGTTCAATGTATAAACAATGTCTAAACTGAGCTGAAAGAAATTCTAAATCTTGTGTGATGCAGAAAACAAAAGATAAAATGTGCACCATTTATTAGATGATAATGTATCTATCAAAGAGTTAATGATAAAAGACAGCAAATTTGAAATTTCTTTGAATTGGGGGAGAGGAGTGACAGCTGCCCACCCCAGAAAGAGGTGTTAACTAAATGTATAGCCTTTGATAATGGAGTGGCCATACTAGCTCAACAACAAAGCTGTTAGCATACTCAGGCTTTTCGAAATATTCACATCCATGGATGCAGTAAGCACCACACTGGAACAAGTTTTTAATACAACAGAATTTATCGCTCACTTTCTAAGCCAAAAAGCTCTCCAAAATGATCTAAATGCAGACAGACACTCACAGGCTTATGGCAGAGATTGTGTTTTATATTCACCACTACAAATCCTTGGGCTCTGAGAGTTTTGGGGTCTGAAGGGTGGCTGTAGTCCACTAATTTTTAGCATACCTATAAAATGAATTTCTCAAGATCCATACCAGAAGAATTTTATCCGCTATAGTACTAGCTACCATAAACAGATAGACACTGTTGTTGAAGTAGTATTAAGCCTACCTTAGACAAAGGTGGATCCATGTTGCTAGCTGGAAGAACTCTGGCCATGGAACATCTCCTGTGATGATGTACGGGCCATCAAGCAAGAAATCAACTGATAAGGCTCATAAAGATGGCACTTGAAGATAATGGCAGAGAAAGCAGATTTGTGGAAGACCTCATTGTCCTAAGATCTGTGGCTTGAGGGTTGGACTCTTTGCCTGTGTAAGTACAAGCACACGGATGGACTCGGCAAGCATCATTCTCGTTTCATGTAAGTGAATATTGCTTGCCACTTTCTAGTTTTACTCTACTCACTTATTTTGTGTTGTACACATATAAAATACAATTTCTGATTTACAAAATCAAATAAATGTTTATCATTGTGTTCGCTGGCTTCTCTGCACATAGTTCAGTTTCTTTAATATCTAATAGGTGTAGTGGTTAAGTCTTAGGACTTCAATCCCTGAGATTGTGAGTTCAAATCCCACTACTGACACCTCTGTGTGACCACAAGCAAATCACTCCACTTGCCTGTGAAATGTAACTGATTGTATATCAGATGTTGCAAGTCACCTTGGATAAACGTGTCTGACAAATAAGTAAATGTAATAATTTAAGCAATTCCAACTAGTCACACGCTTACAACAAATTTCTGTGCATGTCGGTTGTTTCAATGAAGCAAGGAGCTTTATATTGATCTGTATTAAACTGCATATGGCTTCTTTATGGTTTGATTCAGGCCTCAGAGAACTGCTTAATGCTGTTTCCGAGACATTCTTGTCTTTGTGCATATTCTTCTCCACAGTTCAAAAAATATAGTGCCATATTAGTTGCCTGTACAGGTGTGTCCAAGTTTCTGCTGTCAGGCCGGGTGCTCCTTAATGGTTTAGTTATTCTGTTCTGCCTGCTGCTCAAAGAGTAGACCTCTGGTCCTTTTGACCCAGTACTGGTCTTGCTGGTATGACAATCATTTGTAGAAATCACATTTAGTGCATGAAATTCTTCCATTTCCTCTCTTTCTCTTTCCAGCTTGATGGGAGTTCTCCAGCGGCTCCTTTAAATTCATTATCT
Organism: Polypterus bichir lapradei; assembly: GCA_026402145.1. Taxonomy (NCBI): domain Eukaryota; kingdom Metazoa; phylum Chordata; class Cladistia; order Polypteriformes; family Polypteridae; genus Polypterus; species Polypterus bichir. The sequence continues at coordinate 24,066,431 of JANRMT010062825.1, read as the reverse complement.
GTAAATGCCACACAGTTTCACCCTTCACTGCTCCCTATGCTAAATTTCTAGTTAAAACAATGCAGATATGATGTTTAGGACACATATGAAAAATATATATATATTTTATATATATATATATATATATATATATATATATATATATATATATATATATATTCAATGCATTCGTAATCTGAATCACAATCTGATCGTGTGGGTGGTTACCTGCCAGGTAACGCTTGTGGTTGGTCAGCAAGTCGGCTAACATCCGCCACGGTGCCCTCTTTCAGTTGCGAGAAGCAGATCATAGAATGGTTGAAATAGTTTTTACTGTCAAATAATGCAAAGAGTACGCGACACGTGTTTCGCCCTAATTCTGGGCTCATCAGGCGTACACACTCACTGCACTCCCTCTCGGGAATCGAACCTCGGGCGTCAGAGGGTGAAGCCTCTCCCGTTGCGCCACGGTGTGTGGTTCATTTATTTGATAGTCTATAGATCGGGACTGTCAAATAAACGAACCACACGACGCTGACGCCCGAGGTTTGATTCCCGAGAAGGAGTGCAGTGAGTGTGTACGCCTGATGAGCCCAGAATTAGGGCGAAACACGTGTCACGTACTCTTTGCATTATTTGACAGTAAAAACTATATATATATATCTATACTAATAAACGGCAAAGCCCTCACTCACTGACTGACTGACTGACTGACTGACTCATCACTAATTCTCCAACTTCCCGTGTAGGTAGAAGGCTGAAATTTGGCAGGCTTATTCCTTACAGCTTCCTTACAAAAGTTGGGCAGGTTTCATTTCGAAATTCTACGCGTAATGGTCATAACTGGAAGCTGTTTTTCTCCATTTACTGTAATGGAGATGAGCTTGAAACCCGTGGGGGCGGAGTTTCGTCTGACATCATCACGCCTCCCACGTAATCACGCAGTAGGTAGAAAACCAGGAAGAGGCCCAAAAAGCGCTGAAGAAAACATGCATTATATAATTGAGAAGGCAGAGAAACAATAAGAAGCGAGCGAGTGACATATACAACCATATTCATGAGTTCTGCTACTTCGGAAACAAAGCACGATGTAAACCTAAACTTTAAATTAAGTTCATAGACAGGCTGCCGCTAGCGTTTGTAATTTAGTGCCTGCCCATATAAGGCCGTCCGTCAGCGGCAATCCAATAGAAACACTGCCACGGGTAAATATTCACGGGTGAAGGACTGTGCTTATGCAGAGGAAGATGAGATGGTCAGGGTGGTGTTTGGCACAAACTCAGCGAAACTGCGAGAGAAAGTTTTAAGTGCCTGGTCTAAGGTAACATTAAATACAGCCATGGACATAGCACGACATGGCACCAGCACAGCTGGGAAACTTCGATGCATGTACACCGAGCGGCTCACGTGAACTGACGCAGTGCACAGACAAAAAGCAACAGTTCCAAAGAGCGCTGAACAAAAACCGAATTACACAATTGAAAAGGCAGCAAAAAAATATGAAGCGTCTGATACATACAAGCATATTATTCATAACTGCAGCTACTGCAGAAACAAAGCACACGGTGGAAAAAGTGAATCTCCCGCTAAAGGAAGACAGTGTTAAAAAAAAAAAACCCGTGCATGCAGTGTGTCAGGTCTCAGATAAAGAAGAAGACGAGCTGTTTATTGATGCAGTAAGAAACAAATCTTTTTCATAGCTTCTTTAACACACTACGTCTCTGCTGCGATACGCGGGTATATACAGTCATGTGAAAAAAGTAGGACACCCTTTGAAAGCATGTGGTTTTTTGTAACATTTTCAATAAATGGTTATTTCATCTCCGTTTCAACAATACAGAGAGATTAAAGTAATCCAACTAAACAAAGAAAACTGAAGAAAAGTCTTTTCAAGATCTTCTGTAAATGTCATTCTACAAAAATGCCTATTCTAACTGAGGAAAAAGATAGGACACCCTTGCCCCTAATAGCGAGTGTTACCTCCTTTGGCTGAAATAACTGCAGTGAGACGGTTCTTGTAGCCATCTACCAGTCTTCGACATCGGTCTGAGGAAATTTTACCCCACTCCTCAATGCAGAACTTTTTCAGCTGTGAGATGTTTGAGGGGTTTCTTGCACGTACAGCCCTTTTCAAGTCACCCCACAGCATCTCAATGGGATTCAAATCTGGACTTTGACTTGGCCATTCCAGGACTCTCCATTTCTTCTTTTTCAGCCAATCTTTGGTTGATTTACTAGTATGTTTTGGGTCATTGTCATGTTGCATGGTCCAGTTCCGCTTCAGCTTTAATTTTCTAACTGATGGTCTCACATGTTCTTCAAGCACCTTCTGATACACAGTAGAATTCATCGTGGATTCTATGATGGTGAGCTGACCAGGTCCTGCTGCAGCAAAGCAGCCCCAAACCATGACACTTCCACCTCCATGCTTCACAGTTGGTATGAGGTTCTTTTCTTGGAATGCTGTGTTTGGTTTACGCCAAACATGTCCTCTGCTGTTGTGTCCAAATAATTCAATTTTGGACTCATCTGTCCAAAGAACATTATTCCAGAAGTCCTGGTCTTTGTCAACTTTATCTCTGGCAAATGTCAGTCTGGCCTCGATGTTTCTCTTGGAAAGCAAAGGTTTCCTCCTTGCACACCTCCCATGCAAGTTAAACTTGTACAGTCTCTTTCTGATTGTAGAGGCATGTACTTCTACATCAACAGTAGCCAGAGCCTGCTGTAGTTCTCGAGATGACACTTTAGGGTTTTTGGAGACCTCTTTTAGCATCTTGCGGTCTGCTCTTGGGGTGAACTTGCTGGGGCGACCAGTCCTGGGCATGTTGGCAGTTGTTTTGAAAGCCCTCCACTTGTAGACTATCTTCCGGACAGTGGAATGGCTGATTTCAAAATCTTTTGAGATCTTTTTAAATCCCTTCCCAGACTCATAGGCTGCTACAATCTTTTTTCTGAAGTCCTCTGACAGCTCTTTTGTTCTCACCATGGTGCTCACTCTCACTTCAACAGTCAGGAGCACACCAAACTAAATGTCTGAGGTTTAAATAGGGCAAGCCTCATTCAACATGCAGAGTAACGATCTACTAATTATGTGCACCTGGTGTGATATACCTGTGTGAGATCTGAGCCAATTTAAGAGGGAATACATGTGAGGGTGTCCTATCTTTTTCCTCAGTTAGAATAGGCATTTTTGTAGAATGACATTTACAGAAGATCTTGAAAAGACTTTTCTTCAGTTTTCTTTGTTTAGTTGGATTACTTTAATCTCTCTGTATTGTTGAAACGGAGATGAAATAACCATTTATTAAAAATGTTACAAAAAACCACATGCTTTCAAAGGGTGTCCTACTTTTTTCACATGAGTATGTATATATATACCCCGATCTACATACTCGAATAATGAATACTTTATTCGCAATCAATGATTGTTTTGGTAAAGCCATACTCAGTGTATTCATTAGATGAACGGTAAAAAAGTAAGAGCGAGGGGAGGATGACTTATTGAGGCATGCAGGCTTTAGTGCGCGTCAACTCTATCTGAATTGCGCGATCACATTTGAAAAAATATATCTTTTCAAGTTCTATTTAGTCCATATGTGTCAAACTCAAGGGCTGCGGGCCACATCCGGCCCAGCGTGTAATTATATCCGGCCCGCGAGATCATTTTATATACTGTATTATTGTTATTAATGGCCCGGGTATATGAAGCGCTGGTAACACAATAAACTACAGATCCCATAATGCAGCGCTTCAGCTGCCTTGCCGAACACTTACCGCGTTAATCAAGTCTAGCTTATGATTTTGCAAGTTATTGCGAAGCTAGCCCACACGATGCTGAAGAGAAAAGTTGATTCTGAAAATAGAGCCTTTAAAAACCGATGGGAGGCTGAGTATATGTTTACTGACATTGCCGGTAAACCCGTGTGTCTCATTTGTGGAGCTAATGTGGCTGTAATTACAGAATTTAATCTAAGACGGCACTATGAGACAAAACATCAGGGTAACCTGAAAGACCTGAATGCAATGTAGAAGATACAGAAAGCAGAAGAATTAAATAAGAATCTGACACTTCAGCGGACGTTTTTACCCGTGCACAATCACAATCAGTGATTTCAAGTGAAGCTGCTTTTATGGGAGACACAAATGCACCAGTGCAACTTGCCCACATTCCCTGTTGCCAAGTAATGTTGAACCAAGTCGTCTCTACGGTGTTCCCAAATACGCACTTTGCTGATAAACTGAGCGCACTGAGTTTGCACAGCGCTTTGGTGACTTTGAAGAACAAAAAAAGTCTGTCTATATGCGGCTCGAACCTTGTGCATGTTTGGTAGCACATATCTGTGTGAGAAGCTCTTCTCAGTGATAAAGACTAACAAAACAGCACACAGGAGTCGCCTCACTGATGAGCACCTGCAGTCCATCCTGAGAATCTCCACAACACAGAACCTCACACCAAACATAAACGAACTTGTTGCCAAAGAAAGATGCCAGGCGTCCAGCTCTAAAATGACATATGAGCAAAGACAACTGAATGATTTGATTTGTTATTGCTGAAAGGAACACATTTTATTTATATTTCCAGGTTTTGTTATGCAGCATGTTCATATTTGAATTTGTATAATTTTGACAGGATATATTTTTATGGAGAGCAAAATCTTTTGGGATATTTAAAATCTAAGTTTATTCTTTATATAAAATTACATAAGAGTAAAGAAATTTGAATGTTTGTTCTTTTAACGTTTACTTTATTTCTAACTTGTAGACAGGATATATTTTTATGGAGAGCAAAATATTATAAGTTGTTTAAGGTTTGAGTTGATTTATTCAGGAATAATATTCCTGTCTGTTTTTACCATTCCTACCAAAGATATTTCTGTCGACTAAATAAAAATTCCTTCTATTTAAAATTTAAATAGAACTTGAACAAATACGATAGTTCATAATATCCACGCAGACTTGCACGTAAGAGCGGGAGTTATCCGTTTTAAGAAGCAGCGTCTTGCACTGATACGAAATAGCTGTGTGTGTATATATGTAGATATGTATGTATATGTATATATATATGTTTATATATGTGTGTGTGTATGTATATATATATATGTATTTGTGTGTATATATGTGTGTGTATGTATGTATGTGTGTATGTATGTGTATGTGTATATATGTAGATATATATATATGTATGTATATATGTGTGTGTGTATATATATATATGTGTATATGTATAGATATGTATATATATATATATGTTTATGTGTGTGTGTAAATATATATATATATATTTATATATATATATATAATATATATATATATATGACAGCAACACTCATCACTCACAACAGTGACAAAACAATTACATTGACAATCATGTTACGTTATTTTCAAAATGTTTCCTTTTCTTTTTCATTGCTTCTTTAACACACTACTTCTCCGCTGCGAAGCGCGGGTATTTTGCTAGTATATATATATATATATATATATATATATATATATATATATATAATCTCCAATGTATGTCTGTATGCTTTTCACGAGAGAACTACTTAACAGTTTTAGATTGGGTTTTTTTTCTATAATTTGCTTGAACATTCCAGTTGATTTTGTGACTTCTCTCATTGCGCTAAGTATCACAGTTTGCTTACATTAACAATTTATTCGCGCAAATCCGAGAGATTGTCTGCGGGCTAGGGGAAGGGGAAGTGCCCTCCTCACTCACATGCCAGCCTCTGCTCAATACAGTCTGATGTGGCATTGGTGAGAGGGTTTTAATCCCTCCCATTCCTCTAATCATGACAGACATGCCCTTTCAATTCAAGAGATTACAGTTCCTGGTGAAGCTTTGCTTTGCAATGTCAATTAACAAGTCCCACAGACAAAAACTCATCTTGGCAGGGCTTGATCTTTGCTCACCATACTTCTTGCAAGGTCAGCTTTTGTCATTTTCTCCCGGGTTAGTTCCCCAAGAAAACTATATGTCCTTAGCCCTGATAGCAAAACCAAAAATATTGTATATCAAGAGGCCCAAGGAAATGAAAGCTATCAGTATAAATTCTTCTCAATACAAATTTTATATAGTAATAAAGTAGCCAGCAAGTAGAAAAAGGTTTTGGGATGGCCACACCGAATACTTGAAAAAATAGGCAGTCAAAAAGAAAAATATGCCTTTACAGACTGGAGTTCGTAACAGAACTAGCTAATATGTTGAAACTGGTCTATAATTATGGTTTAATAGAGGAAGAGGTGGAGTCAGAGAGGCAAGAACAGGAACTGGGTACCACAGATTGTAGCGGCCCGGTGCCGCTAAGATTCACACCATCAAGATGACTGTGATTTATTTATTTTTATAGAGGATCCCAGGGACGTTCCCAGCCTTGGCCCGACCCACACACACTCACAAACAGACACAAAATAAAGCACACTGGGAACTAACCACAATTAAAGAATATAATGAAATTCAATAATATAAATGAAAACAATAATACCACCCCAGTATCCCTACGGTGATATTACATTAAACACAAAAACACAACTCTACACAGCAAAGTCCATGGAAAACCACACCGGATGTAATGAGAGATGACAAGAGTAAGTCCAGAGATCTGTAAGTTGAAAGGGAATGAAAAAGCAGTCCTCCCGGTAGACACTGTAAGGGTGAAGACGGATGGATGGTTCAGGAGCGCTCCTACACTTGTGGGAAAGCAATGAATCCACAATCAGTCCTCAGGACACAGGTAGACAGAAGACGATCCAGACCCCAACAACGAATACAATCCAGGACACAGCGACTAAATATGGCTTAATTAACAGAAGGCAGTCCGACAGGTAAACGAAACACAAAATACAACAACAAAAAACACTTCTCCCTCTTTTGGACACCTGCCCTCCTTTTAAACCCTTCTGACCACCTTTGACCCCAACAGCCCCTGCAGGGACTGCTGGGAGATGCAGTTTTAACTACTAGAAGCACTGCTACAAGATGATGTCATCAAAGGGTGCAAGAAGTAACGTCATCAGTGGGTTGACCGGTGGTGATGTCACTGAGAAGTGTGGTCTTTGGCTGGTCTGCAGAGGGACAAAAAGAGAAAGGATCAGGTGATGGTGCCAACCCCTGGTCCAACTGAGAAACCACACTATTTGAGCCTATAAACTGTCTCCCACGCACACGGATGTGACTATATATGAATGTATGTGTGTATATATGTATATGCGTTTCTGCCTATGCACATCCAGCTTCCATTTTCAAACTGGAGTTTAGAAGCGTCTAATGCAGTTGTCTCTAAGAATCCAGCCCTCCACAGTTCAGCAGTAAATGATTCAGAAAATGAATGTATGAATACATGAAGTGGGATAAAAGTTACCATTTACAGTTGTAAATCCTCTTATTACTTCAAGCCTATAACTGAGACCCTTTAATAAACATTTAAAGCAGCTATTTTCAGTCATTATTTATTTAAAGTGTTGCTGTTTTCAAGCTCCTTTTTGGCAAGTGAAATGCATCCTTGACTAGATTTACTCGGGAGACTGACATTGCCAGTTCCAAACTTTCTTCCCTTCACTACTACTACTGCTAATCATCTGTAACAGAAAACAACTGACAAAAAACAGCAATTGGGTTCTGGGTTCTAATACTCATGGAGGATGTGATTTTTATATCAGGGATCAAGGAGCACAGCAAAGAATCTTCTAAGGGCTGAGGTGTTGAAGTGTCGCTGGCTCAGTTTGTGGCCTTGAGTGACTTACGTCAGTTACCAGGGCAAAGAACCCACAATTATGGAAACAGTAGGACTGTGCGCCTGTAGTTTTAGATCATTACTGTCTGTGTACATTGTGCATGCATTTTTCTTCGCAGATCCTAAAGATGACCAGTTAGGCCATTCTGGTTTTGATTTTACAATGTTAGGGATCAAATGTGTAATATTCTGAAACTTGCTACTCCTTACTTTATGAAGTAAAAACTATTCAAACAGGCAAAATGTTTCAATCCTCAAAAATTTCAATCCCTGGGTTTTGACAGATCTCAACGTTTTTAGGTCCCCGATATTGAAAACAGTGTGTGTCTGTCTGTGTGTCATGGTTTCTTTAGGATGGTCTAGAGCTAAAACTGCTGGATGGAAAAATACCAAACTCGAAACTTAAGCCTGTTATGAGATGACGATGTGCTGATTAATTTTTGAGCGAAATCGTGAGAGAGAAAGAAGCCCTCTGGAGGAACCTTCAAGTACTGTAATTCTGTTGTTAATTATGAATTCTTCTCATCAATTGCTATCATAATGACGTATTTTATGTTCAGAAAGATCAGCCTCAGAGCGGTAAATAATTACTGACATGCTATAGAATAGTTTGGGTAACTTGGTTCTTTGGGCACAAAGCCTACTGACGCTCACGTCCAAATTTTTTTTTCTTTCTTTGAATGTCAAGTGTAAATCTGGACTGAGTTTTGACCAGTCAGTGGAACACAAAATGAACACAACAGGGGAATCAGCGGAGCCATCTCCACTAATGTTTGGACTTGATATAAAATTCTCAGATCAAGGTGGTTGTTTTTCAGAGAGCTTCATTTTTAACGTTGACAGTGCTTGCAAATTATTGAACTCACACACAGGACACGCATTATCAGGAAAGATTGAAGGAGGTGAGCCTTTTCAGTTTAAGCAAACAGAGATTAAGAGGAGACGAGTTTAAAATGATGAAAGGAATCAGTTCGGTGGATGGTGATTGTGACTTTAACATTAGCTCAACAAGAATACAGGGGCACAGTTGGAAGCTTGTTAATGTGAATTTTGCACAAATATTAGGAAGATATTCTTCACACAGAGAGCCATAGACATGTGGAAAAAGACACTAAGTGATGTAGTGGACAGTTGGAGTTTAAAAACCTTCAAAACTTGACTTGATGTTATTTTGGAGGAATTAGGTGGATAGGAGTGGTGAGCTTTGTAGGGCCGAATGGTCTGTTCTCCTCAAAAGGTTTTCCTAATCTTCCAACACTCAGCCTACATAAGGTTAATGTTAGCAGTGCGCCATCTGTGCAAAAGTAGAACTGCATTGCATCAACAAAACCCTGAAACCCATCATACTTGCCTTCCAGTATGATGGCAGACATTGTAACACTCTTTCCACCATAAAATGAATGAATGGCTAGAGAGTGTGTCAACATTTCAGTTACAGTTACTTTTGAATCTATTTATCAGTTTCTTTGTGTAGATTTGAATCCCCCCCACCGTAATCATTAGCAGGCTGAAGATATTCTGGTGTCAGGTTTACAGTCTGTGTAGGATTTAAGCAAACCCAATGTACTCAACTTTGGACTCGTTTCTCTCTAGCACTGCTCCTTTTTTAACTGTAATTTAACCCCAAAGCATTTTACCGTCTATTTTGAAGCACCAAGCACAGAGGTAGACAATTTGTGACTGCCATTTCTTCAAATGGATGTTAACCACAGGCTGACTTGACTTTGTGGGCTACACCGTTGTGAAGCGTGATCGGTTTTCAGCAGGAGTTGTGTGTGTGTCGCGTTCAAGTGTGTGCACACATGCACGTCCATCCGCCTGTCTGTGTGCGTGCAGACGATAGAAGGACAGCAGCGAGGGAGACTGACTTGCCTTCAACCCTTAAGAAAAAAAAATAAACAGCTCTGAGTTGCCAGTCATTGCACACTTTGTTGCTTTGTTACATGCTATTGTGTTTTTCTGGTCTGATTTCTTTCTTTCTTTCTTTTTTTTTTTCTTCTTCTTTCTTTATTTTATTTTATTTATGGCCTTGTTTGGCCTCTCGTCGTGGACTTTCTTCCAGCCTGAGGGAGTTTACATCATTTTTCGCAGCTAAAGGCCTGCTGGTTCCCACAGAGTCTTTCAAGATCTGACTCATACTCTTTATGTTAATTGTTCAGTTTTCAAAATAGAGAGCTTTTCACAGGGTGTGGCTGTGTGGGTGGGAGGTGGCCGAGACCAGACTAGTGAACTTGTTCAAAATATTTCTTTAAAGTCATTCTTACTGCTGTGGAGAATCCACTCATTTGGAGTGTTTCAGCCCCCCTTTTACTGTAAGTGCACTCCTGGCCTACAATTTGGGCTTTAATGTGCATTCTTGAAGGGTTCAATGACCACCTCACCTGTCCGAGACTCGGCGTCTGTGAGCTGGCCGTAATTACCATCTATGTGCAGCGACGTTACTCAGACGAGAAGTCCACTGGGCATGCAGGTGCGCCCCTCGGTCACAGGGCACGCCTGACTCCATTGTTATCTCAGCCCTTCCTTCTTATTTCATTATAATTTGCACCATTTATTTGTCCACAGTGACTCAAGCTACGGAGGTTAAGTGACTCGCTTGTGGTCATACACTGAGTCAGTGCAGTGGTGGCCTTTGTGGAGCATTTAACAACACTTCAATAACCTGACAATCAGCCCAGATTTTTTTGTAGTTCTTTTTGAGAGTGATTGTCATCTCAAGACACTTTACAGTGTTCTTCTAAAAAGTGTGATTAGGTAACATGGCGGCACATTGGGTAGTGCTGCCGTCCCAGAGAACGATTGCCCTGGCTTTAAACTCCATGCCCTGCTGCTGTTTCTGTGGGTTTTCCTCCCACATCTCCTAAGTGTGCATGTTAGGCTGACTGATGATTCTAAACTGACTCAGTGTGAATGAGGATGTGTGTCCCATGTGGCCCATTCAGGGTCAATTTCTGCTTTGTGTCCGGTGACCTTCTACACCCATAAATTGGATTGTGCAGTTTTGAGAATGTTATCTAACTGTGTGAATGAACACTTGCCATCTAAGTGACCCACTTGGTGACCCATGTCATCCAGCAGCCATGCCACTGGTGCTCCACAACAGGTAATCTAACTGAAGTTAAACAAGTTTGCTTGTTTAGTTGGGAGATCATCTTAAAAAAGAAAAAAAAAAAAGCTTGGATAGCTACAGGAAGAGATGTTAGTGATGCCAGTAGGGGGCATTTCCCCTGTGCTCTGTGTGTGGATCTCATTGCCCCGACATCAGTGAAAACCGATAGTCTGACTCTCTGTGGTCCATCTTTCGAAAAAAAAGTCCAGCCTTGTGATTCCCTGTCACTTATTGGCTAATTCTCTCTTTCTCCACATCACCACTTAATATCTAATGTGTGGTGAGTGTACTGGCACAACAATGGCTGCTGTCGCTTCACCCAGATGGATGTTGCACATTGATGGTGCTTGAAGTGGCTCCCCACAGTCAATGTAAAGCACTTGAAGTAGTTAGAAAATGAAATTCATTATTATAGTATGATGTCTCAGATTAAGGGGCTACCCTGATATCTTAAAGGTTGAAGGTCAGTGTTTTCCCAGGCTGCAGTCCCTGTTTTTATATTCATTTCACCAGAGGAGCTACACTGGAAAGCACTGGTTTTGGTACACTTGCTACACTGACAGCCGTCCCTTTAAGTGTGCAAACCTTAAATCAGTCCTAACCGAAAAACAAAATATGTAAAGGGATCAGAGTATCCCCATCCCACCAAACACTCTGCCTGCCATGAAGCTCTTAAGGCGACTGACTGTATAAAACAGAGCCTGCTGCTTTGTGATGACATGTCTGACCGCTTGCATTGTTCTCTGCCTTTACATTGGGGGATAATGGGGGATCCCCTTAAACGCTGCTAGATCAGGTAGTGAACAGCTCTATTTGGGCCGTGCACATGTCCAAAGAGGGTATTTCGCAGTATCTTAGTTTGCTTACTTAACATCTAGCTCTGAACAGCTGCATCACCTTCTAATTTGCGAACTGCAGCGTCTCGGCCCAAAAGCTCCTACAAGAGACAGTAGACACAGAAAAGATTAATGGAGGCCAGGGTGGTCCCAGTGAAGACATCTCTACTGCATTAGGCATTGCATCTGAAAGCCTACAGCATTGTGTAGGGCCGCTCCCATGGTTTCCATCTGGCAGGAGGGTCTCTAGCCTCTGAACCATTTGGGCCAGGTTCTGCAACAGCTAAGACCTCTGGGCTGCCGACTCCCCTCAGATCTGCTCCTTGTAGTTTACTTATACACAGTACATTTGTTACACAAGTGTTGTTTTTATTGTTAGTTGTTGTTGTTCATTTATTGCGATCTGTGTGTTTGTGCCTGTCTTGCACTTGTCCTGTGTTTATGTACATCTTGCACTGCGGTCCTGTTCTGCATAGGGATGGTATGACAATAAAGCCGCTTGACTTGACTTCACTTCATACTGGATGGTATTGCTCATGAATGATGATATGTAAAATACATTATTGGTGGCCCAGTGGGTATCTCTGTGCCCTCGTGGATCCTGCACCCAGTTGTTGTCTGTGTGGATTATTCTCCCACTTCCCCACAGATATCTACGGTAGGTTAATTGCCACACAGGTGGCGCAGTGGTAGTGCCACTACCTCGCAGTCAGGGTCCTCCCTGGTGGCTAGCACTTTGAGTACTGAGAAAAGCGCTATTTAAATGTAATGAATTGTTAGTATTATTATTAACTGGCAACTCTGTGTAGATTCATGGTGAGAAACCACCTTGGACAGAAACGCTGGCATATCCTAGAATTGGGTTAAGCAGTTTGGAGAATGTTGTTTGTTTTGTGTTGGTGTGCATCTCCCATGACAGAGTTCTGCCCTTGCTGAAATTTTCAAAAAAAGGGAGAAACACAATGTTTTCAACTACTGCTTTTGTGTGGTATTGCTCAGATAAAATATCTAGGGGTTAGGTTGCATCCATGAAAGGCACTATATGAAATGCAACTCGAGATCAAGATGTGAGCCATGCTGCAAAGTGATGTTTGTGCAGCCATTTTTATCCCGTTGCTGAGGAGCTCCACTCTCAGCTGACATTGTACTCACACGCTGCCCCTCTTTTCTTTCTTTCTTTCTTTCTTCGTTCATTTTACTCTTCCTCGCCTCACATGCCTGCTCCCGACCTTCAAACCTAAAACAAATGACCCAGTGAACTCCTCTTAAGGGAAAGATCACACAGTTTATCACTGATGTATCCAAACCACAGAGCCGTCACAAGGGTAGTGAAGCTCGCTCTGTGTTCCCCCTGACATAAACACAGCTTTGTTTCCTAACAAGTAAGGAGTAGCTGAGAATATCTGGACATTTGAATGGTTTGCTTGAGAGATCTGTGTTTAAAAAAAAAAAACAACAAAAAAAAAACCCTGCATAATAAAATATGCAAATTAGTCAGCAAGAGCACACTTTATGTGCGACTGTCACTGCGTGAAGAGCATGTATGTGACTGTTTTTATGTTCCTGTCATTCCCAACTATTCGGGGGGTTTCAATTTCTGTGAGCTGCGGCTTTTCAGACTGCATGGCCTTTGTTGTGTGTAGCCCGCAACATCCCATTGGACAGATCGAAATTATAGGCATTCTTTAGGGAGGAGTGATTAAGCCCAGCACGACCCCCCCACCGCCACTTCAGTCTCCATTAAAGCAACTGACAAACAGACTGCTGTCTGCTTCATAGATTCCTGGCATTTGTCACAGCGCAGGCCACAGAGATGTCAGATATTTGCCAATTTTTCCTCATCTAGTTAAGAATCCAGGCTCTTCACACTACACGCTTTCTTTGTGGTGCATTGTAACCTTGGAAACATGACAAGTTAATCGCACAAATTCGGATCTTACCGGAAATAGCTTCATGCTGCTTAATAGAGAATTGATGACTTTTTTCTTATTTTTTTTTTTTAATCTAAAGCCGTGGTGCTCAGCTCCAGTGCATTGATGAGCTGCGCGTCTACAGCACACGGGGCCATCTCTGGGGTAAACACACCGTGCGCTTTGTCATGGAATGTGACAATATATAAACGAGCGCTTCGGGTCAGATGCCAGTATTGATGTTACATACAATGCCTTTTTCATGCCCTTTGATTTGCATTGTACGTTTGAAAGTGTTCAACCCTTAGTCTAGCTAGCTTGTTTTTATATCATGCACTTCTGTGAACATGCCCATTTAATCTAAATTGGGGTCACCAGAGGGCCTGAGCCTATCCCACCAACACTGATAAACACACTTCAATAAAAGAAATATTTGACATACATTCTAAAGTAATGTTTGGGACAAAAAAAACACATTTTTCCTGCATTTACCCCTCTGCTCAACAGTTTAAAATTACAAATCATTGTGATTAAAGTGAACATTGCAGACATTTTGGGCACAGCATGTAGATATATATCTACAATGTCTTTCCCATTTCAGGGCACCCTAACATTTGGGACAATTGGCATCATAAGTGTTTGTGACTCCTCAGGTGGGTTTCATGGCTTCATTAGATACCTCAGCTTGCTCCTGCCCTTTGGAGTCTGTAGTTGTCATTGTTCAACATGAGGGCAAGAGCTGTGCCAGTGAATGTCAAAGAAGCCATTATGAGGCTGAAGAACAAGAACTACACCATTAGAGACATCAGTAAAACCCGAGGATGACTGAAATCAAATGTCTAGAATATCATGAAGAAGGAAGAACACAATGGTGAGCTCAGTAATCACAAAGGGACTGGTAGGCTAAGGAAGACCTCCACTGCTGATGACAGAAGAATCTTCACTATGGCAACAAAAAGCCCCAAACGCCTGTCTGACAGACCAGAAACAGTCTTCAGGGGGCCAATGTGTGTGTGTCAGAGACGACTATCAGCAGAAGACTTCATGAAAAGAAATACACTACAAGATGTCAGCCACAAAAACAGGATGGCCAGATTACAGTTTGTGAAAAAGGACTTCAAAGAGCCTGCAGAATTCTGGGAAAAGGTCTTGTGGACAAAGATGACCCTGATCAGAGTGATGGCAGAAGCAAAGTGTGGAGACCGAAAGGAACGGCCCAAAATCTAACGTAGACCACCTCCTCTGTCAACCATGGTGCCGGGGGCGTTATGGCTTGGGCATGTATGGCTGCCAGAGGTCCTGGCACACTTCTCTTCATTGATGATAGAACTGCTGATGGCAGTGGCACAATGAATTCTGAGATGTAGAGAAACATCTGATCTGCTCAAGTTCAGTAGATTCCTCCAAACTCACTGGATGGTGCTTCATCCTCCAACAAGATAAGCCAAACATACTGCTGAGGAAACAGAGGAGTTCTTCAAAGCTAAAAACATGGAAAACTCTTGAATGGCCAAATCAGTCACCTGATTTAAGTCAAAATGAAAAGGCCTTCCATATGCTGGAGAAAACTGAAGGGGACAAGCCACTGCCCCCCAAAACAAACAGGAGCTGAAGATGGCTGCATGAGAGGCCTAGCAGAGTAAAACCAGAGAAGACCCTTAGCACCTGCTAATGACTGTGAGTAACATACTTCAGGAAGCAGTCATTGCACATGAGCAATATGTGACAAGTCCTAAGTATGACTGCTTTCATAGACCTGCCACTCACACTTCTATTCAAGGTCTGGGTCAGTTTGTGATTTGGGACGAAAAACTCATTAAGGCAGATATGGGAAGAATGTGCAAAATCAACAGAATGAGGGACTGGACTGCGATTCACAGTTACACTGCTGGAGTTGTGAGGCAGAAGCTGTAACTTCTACACAAAGCTCTCACCATTTTACTGTCCCTAAAACTTTCATTTAGGTTATTAAAGCTCCTATGTGTAATAATATAAATAAATGCCATACCTTCTCGTTCTCAGTTCCATTTCATCCAACGCGATCTTGGCAGCTTTGGAAACAACCAGCTAAAGGGTTCCAGCCCATTATAGACTCAAAACAGCCAGAGGGGAAAAAACAGGCACACTAAGTAGTGACCAGGTATGGAATTTCAAAACAGGATCCTTGAGGCAGCAGTGCTAACCCCTGTGCCACCTTGCAGATTAACATGAATAAAAGGTCACCTAAAAGTATATTACACTTTGCCTATCTGGTAAGAATGAGAGGGCTTGTACCTAAGGCCTCTCCTTAACTACTATGGGGCGACCATTTCTGACGATGGCTTTTTCCTTTCAGTACAGTGGTTGTTATGAATTATCCACCTTCACCTGGGTAGGCACGCAGTGCAGTAACTGAGCCTTGGCATGACTTGGCACAGGAGTAGCAGCCATTGATTTCTTGTGCAGTTTCCTTCAGTAGAAAGAATTGAATGCTTTAAAAATATTTTCAGTAGCCTTCACTCTGCCCACCTAGAATTGACGTATTCTTTTAAACATATCATCCCAAATGTGGATCAGACGTTCTTTTGTTAAGTTCTTATTTTTTTCTGAAGGTTTTGTTTTCCACTTTTCTGTTGCCTCTTTGTCTTTGCAATGTGCTACAATGTGTATGGATGTGTTTATTCCTTTTCATGTACAGTTGTGACTAAAATTCATAGGCCATGCGAGGGGAAAAAAATGTTAAGGTAATCATCTGAGCACTAAGCATTTGCTTGCTTATGAAAGTGCTATATATGAGGATAAGAGAATTTTGTGATTATTGTGTTTGGGTTGGCATAACAGCTGTCTCCGTACACATCTGGAAACTGTGTGTGTGTAGTCATAGTGGTCATGTTTTGATCAGTCAGTTTCTCTTGTTTACTGGGACTAAACATGGCCACTCCATTCTCTATTTGCACCAAAGAAGAGTAGCAAGCAGTGATCTGCTTTTTTATGGCTTAAAGGTCTACCAGGAGCTGAAAATCATAAAAGACGTTCTGCACAATATTGAGACAGCAATTTACTTTGGCAGTGTTTTGAGTGGATTGAAATTTACAAAAATGGACAGACAAGTGTTAAGCACGAAGAAGGAGAGGAAGGCCCATCCAACTAAGTCTGTTGAATCAGTGAGGATCTTGGCTTGTGGTCCACCTCACCTTCAGCCCATAAAGAGTAGATAACTGTCCTCCACTCATCTTTGGTCAACCAGAGAGCACTGCAGTCAGGTTTACTACTAGGAAGCAACAAGAGAACCTGACTGACTGAGGTCAACACATGACCACAGACACACCATCTTTTCACATGTCGACAGGGGAAGCTGTACAGCCCACCCAAACAACAGAAGTGCAGGTAATTGTTGACATACCTTCATGCCATATCATCAGAATACAGTAATCACAAATACTGATGTAATACAAACTAACAAGAATGCAAAGTGTTTTCCATAAACCTTTTGATATTTTGTGGGATGGCGAGACTACCACAGGTTTGTGTCCTCAACTGCTGTTTAAGGTACCCCAGCCATTCCATGTATTTGTTAAGTTCCACCACCAGCACACCAGAATCAAATGAATGTGGTGGGTCTGCTGCTAGAACAAGTTAACAAATAGATGGGTGTAATACTGGGGTACTTTAAAAAGAGGTTTTGAAATATCAAACGAGTGAGAGCTCAACAAACCATAACTCATATAAAGAAATTTGAAGAATCTTAGCAAGGTGAAGACAGGAAATGCAGTGGAGGACCCAATAAGCCATCTCCATCTGATCAAGAGAACTTAAAGGTCCCCTAAGGGACAGAAGAAGATGATCCATTGAAGTGTTTACTCGGCACCTGGCAGAGCCATCTCGCTCCACGCTGTACACATCAGTCTTAAAGAAATGCTCTGTTAAGGTGTGTGCTTCAGCTAGGAAACTGGTTTTGCAGAACGAAGTAAGCAAGAACAGCAACAACAAGTCAAAGACCACAAAGCATGAAGAGACAACCATTTAAAGAAATTCTTGTAGACGGTGGGGTTCAAATGTGAAATAGCTGGGCTGGGTCGCAAAGATACCATTAATGTTATGTCAGGAATAAGAGTTGGCGAGCGGTACGTTGATGCCTGTCTGCAGCCTACTGTGAAACATGATGGGGGCTCAGTCTGGTCAAAAACAGAGAAACGATGACCACTAAGATTTATGGTGCTCAGCTGTACCCTTAGGAAGATGGCTTGTTGGCAAAACCTTCTTCCTACAGCACAAAAGCGATCACACATACACCGTAAACTGTGAATCCCTTCACTTTAACTTGACTCTGTTAGAAATGTAACTTTAAAGTAAGGTAGTTATTGCTGAACAGGAAGAGAGATGCTTTGAGGTGGGCTAGTAATGCTCACTTGTTAGTTAACATGTGGAAGTACTCTGTACAATCCTGACGCCAGGAAACACAACTAAGATCTACTTGGAGCAGAAGTCAGCAGATGGAACACCGACAGTCCTAGACTGGCCATCTTGGAGACCCCACCCTGAGCATAAGAGGAGGGAAAAGAGCAAAAAGTCAAAAGAAGGCTTCTGACAAATCCAATTTAATACAAAACTATTAGGGGAGTAATATGAGAGAGCAGTGGCCCAAATGGGAGGTCACACCAAATTCTGACATTTGTTGTTTTTTACTGATTCAGTGATTTTTTTTTTTTTTTTTTTGTATTTATTCAAATGTTATTCAGTGTTTTCATACATAAACACAAAATCTGATAATCCAAGAAAATGATGTTAAAGCTAAGAATTTTGCCAAGTACTGCTTTTTTTTATGCATTTTTATTAGATTGGTTTGCATTTAGTGGAGCACTTGATTATATTCTTCATATTATTACATGGCTCGGTCTTTCTTAGTCCCAGTGATTGTTGGGTTAGATTAATGTAAAGAATGCTGTATAATAATAATAATAAATTTTAGTGATATAGCACCTTTCCCATGCTTAAGGCGCAGTAGCTGTATATTACAGTAAATGTCATTACAAAAACAGATGATGTGCGTTTTAACACTGTACATATAAAATTAAACTGACACTAAAGCACAATGTCTTACTGCCTTGAAGAATATCAGTCAGATTTTCCACCCAACACCCATTCTGCTTCCATTTTTTTTTTATTATTTGTTAATAAAGTAACATTTTAAATCCATTTGCTACAGTTTAGGGTCATAGAGGCAGGAGCCTGTCCTTGCAATAATGGGGACAAGGAAGGAAACTGACATGGACGGAGTGCTAGTTATCACAGGATGCACTCCTGTGCACACGCACCCGTGGTGAAAGCAGCAGTTCACCAAATCATCCACAGTCCACCCAGGGTTTGAACGTCGGGCACTGGACTAACCAGGGCATGTTTGTGCCATCCCTGTATTTATTAATTAGGTCACTTCCAGCTGCGAAATGTTCTTGGGCTGTCTGGTGTGCACACAGACTTTCAATGTCGTCTTAGTCTCGGGACTGAAGGGCACATTCTAAAAACTTCACCTTGTGTTTCTTGAGGTATTTCATAGTCAATTTTGAATATGCTTTGGATCCTGGTCTTGTCGTGGAATGCCATCCTTTCTTTTTTTCTTTCAGCTTCACTTTCCTGTTTAAACATTCTTCTCCAGGATTTATTGGTATTTGGTGGTATCAAGGTTATTATATTTAAAAACTAAAAGCAAAACTGAAATTATTAAAAAAAACATTTTCGTAAACTGAAATAAAATTAACAAAACTGAAATGAAAAACTAAACGAAACTATTAAAGTAGCTGGAAAGACAAACTGAAATAAAATAAATTTACTAAACATAATTTTAGTTTTCATTTTAAGATTAATTTTCTTGCTGTTAGTTTTTAACCTTTATAACATTTAACTCTAAAACTGAAAGCCATCCACCACAAGCCGCCCGCACGTATTCATCCAGTGAACGGTGGCTGGTGACAGAGAACAGCATTTGCGGTGACAGAGCAAGCTGAATACACGTGTAAAGCCTGTGGAATAGAAAGCAAATTTACGCGCCACCTTTCTTTGCACTTATTGTAAAAAAACTTTACTATATGGACAGAAAAATTACGAGTGAGTAACGTTTCAGTTTATTTCTCAGGTACCTGCTTTTTGTTGACAGCAATTCACCTGCCACTTTGCACTCAAAGTATAAACTACAGGGTGGTCCAGATCTAATTATGCAGATCCAGATCATCTGGATGACTTTGATTTATGTGGGGATGATTCTAGTTCGGCGCGAAGACGATTCTTCATGTCATCAGTTCACACACATCTCGATGGTTCAGGATTTTTCAGGTGATTTTCTATGTAATAAACTTAATAAGTTATAGCGTAATGAAAATTGCATAATTACATCTGGACCACCCTTTATATTAATCATGGAAAACAAAAAATGACCTCGACATTTTGATGAATCTTGACGTTTTAGAACTCCCAGAGTCCGAAAATACTGTTTTTTTGGAATTATGTGCGCGTGTGTGTATGTATGTGTGTGTATATATATATATATATATATATATATATATATATATATATATATATAACACACGATATCTCAAAAACGTAACTAGATAGATGGATGAAATTTGGCATGTGGTTGTTACACCACAATTGTAGATCTGTGTTAACTTTTGGGCCAAATCCATTAACCGGAAGTGGTATTTTACCTGAACACATACTCGATTTTTTTTTTTTTATTCATGTAGCTGCAGAGTCCGATTTATTCAACTTTACTTTTATAATAATTGTTCAATATATTATTAATTTGATTTGTTGTTGATGGTTCTTTAATGCACATAATATAATCATTGTCTTGTGGTTTACTCCTCAAATATCCATCCCCACATTGGAGTACACGCGAAAGTCTAGGGGAGACCACTCCCGATTTTTGAAAATAAAATGGCACTGAGCTAGAGATTGATTAGGTCATCATACAAGATCAGCATATTGTTGCTGACCAATCAGTTTTGCTTTAAAAACATTGTTTAACAATAAAGCAATACAAACATTGTAAAATTCCTGAGTTGGCAATGTCTAAACTGAACTACAAGTAGGTGGGGGAAGAGAGTCTGCCAAGTGGTGAAAAGCTAAACATACATCTTTTTAGTTCATATTCAAACCTCAAAATACCTCGTATGGTGAAAATAATACAGTAGCAGAATTATGCTTTAAAATATCTGTCCCTATTTTTTTCAATGTTTCTCTCTCTCTCTCTCTCAAATCAGATACTTGAAATATTATATTCTTTTTGCTCTTAACATCAGCCATATCATACATATTGCATACCAGAGATTTTTCCTGCCTTGCATCCAAACCAACTGGGTTAGACTCCAGGTTCCTGTGATCCTGCACTGGATAAACAGGTTTAGATAATGCATAAATTGTTCTTAATCTCAGATGCTGTCTCTGTCAGTTTGTGCCTGTCCACACTCCTATTACCTGCTCATGCTCTGCTCATGAAGGGTTTACTATTCTTATGATGGGCTATTCAAGTCTCACTGCCCCTAAACTTCACACAAAATGCTTGTTTATCTTCATTTCCCTCAGTACAGCTTGGTGGGGTCTGCACACTGATTCATGCCTAAGAGCCTTATTCTTCCTTAACCCCTGTGATTTTCATGGTCACACCTGTCAAAACACAGTAGAATCTCTTTTCTTATATCTTTCCAGGCCTACAGGTGCAAAATTTTGACTATAAATTGTTTGTGCCTGAGATGGAATCTGAGATCAGTATGGCTGGTAGAAAATAAAGCCCAGTGTTTGAGATTTTTTGAATGAAATATTGAAGGCATTCATTATAAGCACATTGTCGTTGGAGCAGGATATGTTGTGTGTTGTAGACATTTAGAGTAAAAATTCACCTAAAGTTCATTAGAAATTGGCCCATTCTGGGCAATAAAAGGAAAAGAAAAAGTGGCAACAGTCAATGCATATTTGTTCAGCACAAATTACATAGAAAATATTTTAAAAATTTTTAAATTGTGTAGAATTGTTCATATTCAGTACCTGATTTTGATTATGCTTGTTTTTATCAGACAAAAACAAAACCAAAAATAGTAAAGTGTGTTGTGTAGTGTAGCAAGCTTCCACTAACATTAAATTCATATTATATCCAATTCCATTAAGTGTATAGTTCTGTCTCATTGTGACACAAAAACTAAACTCCATAGTAGCTCTAACTGTACCATAATTACTAAAACATTATATTATATATAATATATATATAAAATAAAATAGAAATATCTTTGTAAAATACAAACTAAACCAAAAGTAAAAATACACAAAGGAAAACTAAAACTAAACTGAATTTCAGAAAAACTGAAAGGTCAGAAAAAAATTTAGAAATAAAAACTAATATAAAAAGGCAAAACTAGAATAACCTTGGGTGGTATTCATACTTTCCCTGTACTTGCCCAATGTTTTCTTTAACACAGAACTGCAAACCATAATAGTAGCACCCCCATTCTTAACACGTGGCCCCGAATATTCTGTTGTAACTCCCATTAGGATGAAGCACTCTGAACCAAACAAATACTCTATATACCTTTACATATGTGTAATCAATTGAATTACATGCGATGCTAGAAGTGGTTTCTGTTTTCTGCCAAACGCATTTCGATGCGGCAATCCTTGTTCCTGAAGGTATCAGCAAGTGTCTCAGGGGAAGAGCAGCAGTTTCATGTTGGATGTTTTTCTTCAGATCTTCCACAGCATGGGGCTTGTTCCGATAGACTTTCCCAAAGAAAGAAGTCTGGTGGCATCAGATGTGGCAATCATGGTGGCCAAAGCCCCTTTGAAATTGCCCTGTTGCCAAAGAAGGACTCAGTTTCTGCCATGCTCCTTGCCAATGTGTGACGCATTGCTCCATCTTGCTGGAAGTAACCTTCCATTAACTCATGATCATCCAGTTGATTCTGACATCGCTTAAATGAATTGGTGACCCAATAAGTTTGCACAATGACACGCTGCCCAATACTGTACACCACCATTTTGATGAGAAGTCGAGTGACTCAGTGAAGGGGTACAGGCGGTATGCACCCAGAAGCTGCAAACAGAGGTCAAACATCACAGCGGCTGTCCAGCACCTACCTCATCCCTCCGATGCAGGGGCATCCCGGCTTGTTCGAAGCTCCATATACTGAGAAGCACATTGCACGTTGTTTCATTCGGATTTTGTTTCATCCTAGCAAAAGTTATTACAGAATATTCAGGGTCTGTTTCGAGTCAATCTCCCTGTATTTACAATTTTTTTACTTCAAAATTCAACAGAATCTGTAATTTGGCCATCAATATCCAAACATCAGCATTAAATTGTGTTAATTTCAGCAGGTTTCACTTCCTCTACCCAATGAAATCTCAGTACAGTGTGGTGTTCAACAATGGTGTTATCCCTCAGTGGAGTGCCTGTGTTCATTTGAACTTGGCTTCAACTAGACTAATGGTCAAGCACTGCGCTGTGTTGTGCTGGGCATGTCGAAACTACCCATAAGCCACTGCAAATGTGTTGCATTGTGTCAGCTTCTACCCATTAAGGTTACTGTGTAATGTTCTAATTGTCTTTCTTTTTGAGTTATATCCCCACCCTGTATGCATGCTGTATATTTATTTGTTTGTTTGTTTTTTTCCACTCCCAAAGGTGGCACGTCCTGACAGTTGCCAATCCAAATACTTTGGGCAGACTGCACGGAAAGACAAAGAGAAATCGTATTCTCTCAAGCACCAGCTCAAGCATGAAGAGGGTCCATCAAGGAATGTGTAAGTAAACCCTTAAGACCCACTTATTTATAGGGCCATGGTAAGCGTATTCAGACCCTTGTAAAATTTGAAAAAGTTTCTCAACGTGTCTCACTGCAGTCCGTATTTTTATAGTTAAAGCACATGGTTAAGAAGAAAGAACTTTAAGTCAATGACATTCAGACCCCACTGTATTCTGGTCACGCCACATGTCCCACCGTGTATATCGTTATGATCCTATTGGCTCTGCCTGTGCACCAAAGAAGTAATTGCTGTATTTCCTGGATAAAAACCCCAGTCTCTTTAGGAATTCTCAGTCACACAAAAATTTTGACATGAAGGCTAAGGAACATAAAAGCAAGTTAGAGAGACAATGGTAAAAATACAAAAATCACAGATGAGGAAAATGGACAAAACTGTAAAGTGTTTAATCACTATCAGCGGACTGATCAGGCACTGGAGGCTGCATAAGGGAAACCAATCAAAGCTCAGCAGTGTAACTATCTGGTAACCTGTACAGCTCTCTTCTAAGCCAATGAGTTGATGAGAGCGAGTGGAGTAATAAAGACGCGTCAGCCCTGCCAAAAGCTCAGCATAATACTGTCTGTTACAGGAAGGAGGCCAGGACATTAGAATGAAACAAAAAGGGTTTCTTGGCTAAACTCAGTATGGTCCAACCATAACCCTAACTTGGCACCCATGAAACATTATGCTGCTTCTTGGTGGCAAGGCTGGGTAACTGACAGAACACAGTACTGGAAAATGCAGCAAAGACATTTGCTTTAATCTGCTTAAAAACAAAAATTCCAGAAGATTCACCTTTCAGTGACAAAGGATCCCAAGCATGGCACCAAAGCAACAGTGAACAGGCTCAAAATACAATACAACACAATTTATTTTTGTATAGCCTAAAATCACACAAGAAGTGCTGCAATGGGCTTTAACAGACCCTGCCCTTTGAAAGCCCCCCAGCCTTGACTCTCAAGGAAGACAAGGAAAAACTCCCAAAAAAAATAACTTTGCAGGGGAAAAAAAGGCAGTTCAAAGAGAGACCCCTTTCCAGGTAGGTTGGGCGTGCAGTGGGTGTCAAAAAGAAGAGGGGTCAATGCAATACAGAGAACAGAACACAAGTAATCCTCAATACAATATAATAGTGCAATGGAAATATTACAAGTACAGAAGGCGGAAGTGAGTGTTCTTGAGCCTGAGCAGACCTAGTACTATGACAGACACATGAAGGTGCCCAGGCAGGGGTCTCCAGGCTTGGGCCTATCCGAGTTTGTCTGTTATAATTGACTCTGGAGCCCCCCTTCTAGTGGTTTATATTCTCCAAGGGTGCTGCTGACTGTGGGTTTTGCTTTTCACTCCTCCATGCTCATCTGGCCATAGTTAATTAATGGACATGTAGTGCTGGACTTCACTTATATTTATCAGTTCTAAACCCCCTTTGTTTCACTACGTGTTTAAATCAGTCTGTACATCTGTGCACATGAATTACGTAATTTTGAAGTTTTTTTTTGGTAGCTATCTGTGAACGTCTGGTACCACTTGTACTTATTAAAGAGCGCTATACAGAAATAAAGTGAAGTGCTGGAGCAATGGTCAGTCCATCCCATGTCTAGAGGAATGGTCAGAAATCCCAGACACCCTACCAAATATTCCCGGGCTAGGTCAGATTACTAGCAGAAGCAGCAGATTTCAGGCCTCTGGTGACCACTCATTTTAAGCTGAAAGCTTTGGTGAGGTTGTGAGTGTACAATAACATTACAAAGTGGGATAAGGTGTCTAGGGGCCTCATGTATAATGCTGTGTGCAGAATTCACACTATAACATGGCGTAAGCACAAAAGCATTAATGTACTTACGCACAGAAAAATCCAGATGCAGGAATCTGTGCATACGCCCACTTCCGCGTTCTTCCGCTACATAAATCCCGATCAGCGTGAAAAGTAACGCTCGTGCACGTGCCTTCTGTCCCGCCTCGTCTCATCCCAGAATTACGCCTCTTTGAATACGCAAATCAATATAAACAGCCTTTAAGCTCAGTGTTCTGTGAAAAGGCAATGGCAAAAGCACGGGGGAAAATATAAGAATTTCAGCGAATACCAAGTGGAGGCAAAGAAAAACTTACTATTTGTTGGTTTAAACAGTGGTATAAACAACAAAAGGAAGTTGATCGAATGACAGAGTGTCGGAGAAACTCAAAAGCTAAAGTTCATAAAGTCGCACGGTGCCAAAATAAAAAAGTCACATATCAAAGTCGCCATGAAAAGGCGAGATGTAGCCCACCATCTGAGTGTCATATGAAAGCTTATTAGGGTACAGAGAAAAAAAAGGCACACAGTGTGAAAAAAGCACAAAATGTCAACTTTAATCTCGAAATTTCCACTTTAATCACGTAGTTTATTTTGTCATTAAAGCAGAACATCATAAACTTCATCTTAAAATCGTTTAATTTCCTAGTTTCTCAAATCACGTCGTAACTAAAGTAGTACGTTAAATGCTTTGTTTTGTATTTGATCTTGTATGTGCTCTGTGTGTGTGAATCACTACGTGCTTCCGGGCTTTCTCTTCCTCCGACAGGACACAGAATCCATTACATTTGTGATATTACAGCTCTCTGAATCCTTAAAATGCTGAGATGTATACATATCATCATTTTCATGATGATAGGAGTTAAAGCATGTTATTAAACATGGGAACACGGTGGCTCAGTGATTGTGTGCGACCTTCGATGAAATAATTTATTGCAGCAGTACTCCGGGCCACTCTAGGCTCATGACGGCCCTGAGCAGAGAAAGAATCAGTGGCCCCTTCGCCCGCCAATGTCAATATGGTATCTTATGCACAGCGGATGGTCACGTCCTTTGCGGACACTGCATAGCCACCTCGTGCTTGTGACACAAGCGTTTAACTTTTGCCGAAATTTGCCGCTGCGTTTTTAGCTGTGTCGTTATTTTCTCTTTGTTTTATATTCAATATATATTGGTGTGGCAGCCCCTGGGATTTGGCGGCCCTGTGTAGGCGCACAGTTTGCACATGCCTAAGGCTGCCCCTGCAGTACTGTCTCTTTCAAACGTACTAACCTCCAATTCCTGTCCTTCCTTTTCTTTCTCCAAATACCCAATCGCCACACAATCGGCTCTATAATAGACGTTAAGCCATCAGTAAGCTTATAACGCCGATTCTTCAAAACTTTTAAGGAACATTGAAATATCTTTGTAATGTTTAATTATTCTATCCTTCACGCCAGTCCCAGTGAAGCACACAGTGCAAGGTAGGAACAATCGTGAACGGAGCGCCAGATCCTTGCTAGCGTAGCAACACCAAGTGCTTTAATTATTAACGATATAGATCATTTAAATGAAGTTAAAGTTTTATCTGTATAATGTAATATACATATTTTGCTGCATTTCATCTTAAAAATGATATTGTCATCATACGTAAATACACTTTTTATAAAGTGGCTCAGATTGTGCAGTATTATAACTGTATCGCCAGTTTACAGTGAGGTGATTGTACTTATAAGTACTAACAGTTCTACAAGGAGCAGTTGATGGACTGATGGAGTGTGTTTAGAGCTCTTGGGATGAAACTCTTTCTGAACCGCGAGGTCCGTACAGGAAAGGTTTGAAGCATTTGTCATATGAGAGCAGTTCAAATAGGATGTATGGCCGAGACAGCGTGTGTTTGATGCTGTATACCGATAATTCTCTTTCCTATCAGCTGCTCCGAGTGGTGCAGTGAGAGTAATATGGAAAAAGATGATCCGCTATGGCAACCCCTAACGGAAGCAGCTGAAAGAAGAAGAAGAAGAAGAAGAAGGTGCAGTGAGAGAGTAACAACGCTCAATCAGCTCTGGTATTTGTAATAGTTGGACCATTCCGTGGACCATTATATTGTTACAGGTTAATTACAATCCGATGCATTAAACTAATAAACAATATGCATTTCATTTCAGTGTATTTATAAAGCCGCGTCAGGAAAAGAAAGGATAACCACACAGGAACAGTAGCACTGCTTTGACGCTGGGTGCTGCCAGTCTGCAAAACAGAGCGGAGAACTTGCGTACGACAGGGTATGAGGTACTGTGGAAATGTGCATGGCTTTATGCCAAGTTTAGGTTTTATACATCCCAATTTGAACATGGAAACGTTCGTAC
This sequence comes from Polypterus bichir lapradei, assembly GCA_026402145.1. Taxonomy (NCBI): domain Eukaryota; kingdom Metazoa; phylum Chordata; class Cladistia; order Polypteriformes; family Polypteridae; genus Polypterus; species Polypterus bichir. The sequence goes on along the minus strand of JANRMT010062825.1, from coordinate 24,038,962 downwards.
ACAACATTTCTGTGCGTACACACCATTTATACATGAGGCCCCAGGTCCACTTTATAATTATCTGAATACATCAACAAGTCACTCTTTTAGCTAAAATGTCCGCTTTACCCCACTGTGTCCATGTGTGCCTACATCTTACATGTGAATTAAGCTCTCTGGCTCCTCAGAATGAGTTTTAATTTCCATTAGAAGCACTAAGCCCACTCCCATAGGGTTCTAAGAAAAGCAGGTGGCAGGCAGTTTTCCAGCCTGGCTGATTTGTGGGACACACTGAATGACTAGTGCCATTGAAGGTGACCAAAGCTTGGGTGTGCATAACACTGCCATTTAAGGTGGTTGTCTGGAATTTACTGAATCTCAACAAGCAACACTTCCTCCTTGTCACATTCACAAGAAACAGCTGAAAATATGAAAGGTCTTTTTCGGGTCACCATGGCCTCCTCAAACACTCAGTGTAATCAAGAGTCGTCGTGCTTGCTCAATATCTAATCCTCCCCTTTCCTAAAACCATTTATGTTTTTGTTTTATTTCTCAGGTTGAAGCCGTCCAAGCACCAGGCAGACAACACACAGACCTCACCACCTCCAGCTGTGACCAAGGAGAGCAGCAGCGCTGGTAGGAAAGAAGCAAAGGAATGCATAAGAGGACTTCAAAGCTCTTTCCAGCTTCCTTTACTTGCACTGGGAAACATCGCTGGCAGAGGAGAGCCGGCAGAAACCAAGGGCCAGAAACAACTGTGTCCTGCAGCGAGTGAGGCCTCCAGTCAGAGCTGTGAGTCAGCACTGCCACAAGTGCAGGAGAGGCCAGAGGGTTACGAAGGACAGAGAAAACGGAGAAGGCAGGGCTCGCAACATGAGTCGCAGGAGAACGCCAACAAAGTGTTCTTTGGAGATGTGCCAGAAACCCTCAGTGAGGTAGTAATAAAAACAAAATGCGCCAAGCCTATAGAAGAAACATTCCCGAGGAAGTGGCCATCGGGCTCCGAGTGGTGCTCTAAACAGTTCGGCTCAGTGCAAACCACACTGGAGGATGACTTGCTTACTTGGAGAAAATCGCCTCCTAGAGCCATCTTCCCAAAAAACAACACAGAGCAGACAGCCCAAACCGAGCCGACCACAAGCAGAAAAGAGCGATCTGTCAAGTCTGCGTCCTCTCCTGCTGACAAGAGCTCCACCGATACAAGCAGCAAAGACAGGGCTAAAGTTGGGCCCAGAAGGTCCAAACTGCGCAGACTGAAAAAGGCTTGAAGATGTTGCGTTTCATGATAAACAAGAAATCAAAAACCGTCTCTGCTCCATGCAAATATCCGACACATTTCAGCTAATAAACCTTTATAGTCTGGTGTGCCTGACAGGCTGAAAAATAAAAATATAGAAGGCCCTTTCTTTAGGGAAAATGTGGGTTGGAGCTGGAGACGCTGGCAGTCTTTATTTCCCTTCTTGTTGTCATCAGCTCCAGCGAATGAGTTGTACAGTATGAACATCGGCGCTTGAGGTGAGGTTTGGCCAGGGTGCCAGCTGCATATCATTGCCATTTTTTGAATGTCTTTCAATTCCTCGAAGACTCGTCTCCTGTATATGGAAGTAATTGTGCGATCCTGAGCCCACCCAGAAGTCGGTGGGCAAACTGTTGCAAAGGTGGGCCAAGTGTCACGGTTCAGGGTATTGTGACGTGATTTTTTTTTTTTTTTTTTTTAATTAAAATTTTATTAAGTCCCTCTTGGTTTTCTGCTCACTTTCAAACACACTTTCATTTTTCTGTGTCAGATTATATCATAGCACTCTTTTAGTTTAAAATTGAAACATTTAAGGCCATGTTGACCATACAACACCACTGCTGCTACATGTACCGAGCCTCGAGAATGCATAAAGCATGCTGATTCTAAAGTCATAGATTGCAGAGGCATCCGCTAAGGCAGGGGATGGGAACAGGTTCACTTGGAAAAATGGTTGCTTCTTCCACAATTTATCGAGGTTGTGTGATTACGACGGAAAACTGACTGACGGCTGTGAGATTAGCTTACTGTAGCAGAAGTCATGTTGTCTTAACACAAATGAACTTTTCCACGCTGACACATGCATACAGAGCTCACTCTACAAGATGCAATGCGATTAATACCGACCAAGCAGCAGTGACCTAGCATGTAGAACACGTGTATGGTGTCTGATTTAGAGAGAAGTAAAACGCTCGCGTTAAAGAATAGAATCTTACTTACAGGTCAGACTAACATGTACAACAGTATAGAAGAGAAGAGGCCAGTCGTATCCACTTAAATCGAGTTTTAAAGATCCCAGAAGTTCCACCATCTACCACACTGCCTGGTCACTTATTCCATCTGTCTGTTCATGAACTCAAGGTAAAAGTCTCGATCCACTGGCCTAAATACTTCATCCATCCCTCCATTACCTAACCTGCTATATCCTAACACAGGGTCCAATCCCAGCAAACACAGGGCACAAGGCAGGAACAAACCCCGGGCAGAGCGCCAGCCCACCACAGGGCCTAAATCCTTTCATCGTTTTAAACTTATCACCACTCTCTGGTGCCATGATAAACAAAAATGAATTAAAATACACAAAGCCAATAGACAGTGCAAATCAGCCCACCTGACGTAACGCTGTCATACTCTACGAGTTGACCCTAAGCACTGAGCTGTAACATACTTAAGAGAAACGGTCCAATCAAGTGGCTGCATTCTCATGCCATCCATATGCAGCACGCAATGGCATCAAATAACAGAATCTCAGTGCACCACGACAAAGCGTACTGTAAATAGATAACCGGTAAATGAAGAGATAGTAATAAAAGACTAAAAACAGCAGTTGTACCAAATCTACTGGCTGTAAGTAAAGTACTAGGAGCAGCACAGAGGACAGAGTCTGGACAGCCAAGGGGTAGAAACTGTTCTGCCAGATAGAAGTGGGACAAAGAAACCATGGAAGGGGGGGGTACGTCTGCAATACTTGATAGAAAGAGGTCTTTCATGGAGGGCAGAGAGGTTGCAATTACCTTTTCTGTTACTGTATGTGTGCGCGGTCTGTTGTGGCACCTTGCGCTACAAGACCCTGCAGTTCCCCCAAGCAGACAGTGATGCAGCTAGTCAGAACGTCCTACCTGTAATGCACCAGCAGTGAAAATAAGACATTAGCCAACACTTCTCTTTGTGACTCCTACAAAGCCTCAGTACCGTGCCTCCTCATTTTTGTGCAGTAACATTACAAAGGTTTTGACGAAGGCAGGCCATTCAGCCCCTCAAGCTCACCAATCCTGTTCACCCGACTCCTCCAAAATACCGTCAAGTTGAGTTTTGAAGGTGCCTAAAGGCCCACTCTCTACCACATGACGGTGCACCTCATATACAGTATCTGTCATGACCTACTAGGAGCCACACTGGTGAAATTCCTGGTTGATATGAGATCTTCATTTGGTCTTACAAACCGTAATTAAGGATTCATAAGCCATATCACCAACTTAAGCCCCAAAAGTGAAGATATTTTAGTAGGCCACATTGCACAGCTTCACAGGGGCATAACAAAGTGTTATTAAGACCAAAGGACACCTCTGTTAAATGTCTTAACACATAATAGTGTGACACTAATAGATGCTTTATAGGTAGTGCTCAGTCTCAGGTGTTAAGGCAGTTTTTCAGGAGCTCACAAAACAAATATTCTGAGTACAAATACTCGGACTGCAAAACTTTTGAAATCAGCAAAGCCAACTCATCCCCTTCTTATGTCTTTGCTTAGTCTTAATTCACAGCAAAACACTTTGTTTTATGAAGGGTATGTGGATGGCAGCTCCAACAACAGAGACAGGCTTTACAGGATTAGCCATTCATTCATTCATTCATTTTCAAAGAGTCTGTGAAATTCTCCCGTGGCTGTGGAGAGTTTATGCCTGGCCAGCTTTACAGCACACACACACACTCACACACAGGCAACGCAGCACAAACGAACTGAATGCCAATAAATCATTCACGTCAGTGACGCATGCTGAAGCAACCAGGTGTCCAGGAAATTCAGAAGCAAAGCGAGGGGGCAAGCCATCAGTTTTAGTCGCCTAAACGCTCCGCCACAGTATTTGGCTCATTGTTTAAAGAAATATCTAAACATAGAGCAAATAAATGTGTAACCCTACGAAAGTGACATTTACAAGAGGCATACAGACCTGCTAATACCAAGTGAATGCTGTTTATTATCCATGTATAAATATCTCTAGTCCTGTAAAAGAAAATGTGTATACGTCCGTTCACCTTTCCATTCTTAAAATTAATATTTACAGGACAGCATTGAAATCCAGGGATTAGTTAGCTTTGTAATTGATAATGATAATTGATAAAACAATTATTTCCTATGGCCTTTTCCTATGTTTGGACACACCCAGAAATGTTCCTGGTACCTTCTTTTTAAGATCCCATTAAACTGACTTACAAATACAGCCAAGACATCACTGGTGTTGCTAGCAGCTCTTACAGCTTGACATGACCGAGTTGCAATTTGCAAAGCCCCATTTTCAGCTGGAATTCCTTCAATGCCCTAAAAGTCTACTCCCTTAGCTTATCCTTAATTAGCCAGTTTATTCGAGAAACCTTCACAATTGCATTAGCAATCACAAGAATGTTTCTTGAGAAAGCTGATTTATTTGGGAAATTTTGAAGCTGGAATTGAACATGTTGAATGCCAGTGCATTGCAACCCAAGTTAACATAGTAACAGGTTTCAGCAGAGCTAATGTAATTTTGATAGGTTTCTCTAATAACCAATTAGCATTTAAAAGGACTAATTTTTTATATATATATAATTAGTTTTACTGTCGAATAATGCAAATAGTACACAACACGTGTTTCCCAATTCTGGGCTCATCAGGCGTACACACTCATTGCACCCCCTCTCGGGGATCGAACCTCAGACATCAGCAGCAGAGGTGAAGCCTCTTTACGTTGCACTACGGCGTGTGGTTCATTTACCTGGTAGGTAACCACCCATACAATCAGATTGTGATTCAGACTATGAATGCCATGAATGCAATTACCCCAATCTACATGCTGTCAAATAAACGAACCACACGCTGTG
>JANRMT010062825.1:24003721-24033791 GCA_026402145.1 Polypterus bichir lapradei | reverse complement strand
TATATATATATATATATATATATATATATATATATATATCAATGTGTGTATGTATGTTCCAGCATCACGTCCGAACGGCTGGAGCAATTTTCATGAAACTTGGTACACGTTTCTCATTGGTGGACTAAAAATACTGTAGGGTGAAATCAACTCTAACCCACCCCCTTCTGGGTCAGGTGGGGGGGGTTCTCTTGCAGTCTTGTATGCATGTTATCATCCAGTTGACACTCGGAACGACCACCAGAGGGCAAACTGGAGGTGACTGCCAGCATTCTTTACTTTTGAACACCACCGTGGCCCTGTTGCTTTTGAAATTAAATAGAGTTGGCCGGTTCCGTGCGTCAACTGGATGATAACATACATACAAGACCACGAGACAAGGACATTAGTGAGTCTTCATTGTTTGTTAATTTTTAAAGTTGTGGTTTTTTTAATTATATTTTTCTCAAACAATTAAAAAAAAAAAAAAAATTCCTCCTGGGCAATGCTGGGTATTTCAGCTAGTTAGGGATAGATTAAGGGAGTGTAAAGCAGTAATGGCTATTAGCAACACTAGTCATATCTTGGCTGTAGTAAACATGATCATTTCCACGTACAGTATGGCCAAACTTTTGATTGGTAGTGTAGTCAGTATTATCAGGCAATGTTTATGTTGTACAATAATCATCATAGCTGGTACATTCTCAAAAGTCTTTACAGAATTTCACAATACAAGACCAGCCAGGCACACATCAACAGGCTCCCTGTGTGGTACAATGCCAGGCAGAAAATAGTGCAGCATTATAAAGATTAGCACAGATCTACTGTTACAGCTACAACAGACATGTCAGGAACACTTCCGTGGAGAGCCTTACCTGTGTCCCATGAAGTAATGTGGGGGGCAGAGCCAAGAAGTCTGTCTGTGCTGGAATTTGAGCCGATGACCTTGTAGGTTCATCCTCAACATATCCACGTCCAGGTCAGTGTAACTGCCAAACATTTCGTATGCTGTAGAACAAAATTCCACATAAAAAAAAAAAAAAGTAGCCCTTAAAAGGAAACAAATCTTAGCACTCAACTGTGGGAATTCTGGCGTTCCCCATTAGCAGTAAGCCGGCCATACCTTGGCTCTTCTATATAGCGCGTCACTTCTGGGTTGCCAACTGGCTGTTGCGTCTGTAGGAACTTTAGGGAGGCCATCATCCACTGTTGGGCTGTCATCTCTTTTTCATGGACCTGTCCCACCCCCCTCCAATTTTTAAAGCAAACAGTTAAGACAATGAATAACAGTACACAAATGTCCTGTTCTAGTGGGGGCCTTGTCTGTAGAGTTGTCGTCAAACTGTCATTTGCTCCTAAGCAACTAGGAAACTTTAGAGATAGCAGTGGTTTGGCAAGAACAGAGCATTTTAGTGTGTTAAAGAAAAAGATTGTGGTTTGTTACCAATATCCATGCGCTTCTTGTCATCTCGTCACATACTGCAGTATCCAACACTTGACACCTCCAGGGAAGGGCGGACTTGTCTGTTTGATCACTTTGGGGATTTTTTGCATGTCAGAGAATTGGGTTAGATGTTTCTAGACTGCAGTGGCAGTGTTAAGGTTTTCCATTTATCTGTCTGCCCCATATGCAACCTGCGTTTTTGTATTCTTTTTGTGTCGCCAGTGCAATTCTGGGTTTTTTTTGTATCCATATGTTAGTTTTAGAAGCCTGCTCTAGCCAAACATTATCCTCGTCAGGCAGACAGTTTTCCTTTTATGACCATATTTAATCTCCCCAAATCCTTCTATCCCTTTTGAAATCCCCCTTTCTCCACACACATCTGGTTTTTGTTTAGTGATACTAGCTGTCCCAAAGACATATACTGTAGCAGAATAACTCAAAGCCATGTTCTGTTTACTTCAATAATCAAGGCAGAGGATGCCGGCAGTACGCATGTGCCGCTGATCCAGCACAAGGTTTCTTTCCTAAACATTTTCTCTTTTTGTTCCACTTACCTGTAAGCACTGACCCTCATCCTTACAAGCAAGAAACAAAAGGACAGCAACACAGCCAAATAGTGGGCTACTTGTGAAGTCATCCTCCCCATGTAAAACGTAGAACACTTTCAGAGCCACAAGTTTATAAACTATGACAAAACACAAATTGCATAGGACAGGCCATGTCTGCATTGATGGAGTCAACGGGACATGCCTTAGATTCTATTTGACCAGTAACAGACAAATTCAATTTTATGAAGTTTTCAATATAAAAGCATTTTGTTCATGTTAGAGTCTCAATCTGCCTACAAAACACTTAAATTGTATTTTTCAATTTATGACTAGCTAGAAGTCTGTCTCTGCAAGCAGAAAAGTGGCCACCTTGGCTTTGGTTAAGAAAGAATTCTCCTCAGTATCACCAGCTGGTGGCCATTTACAGACAAACACAAGAATTTGAACATGGTGCTGCTATTAATTTTAAAACATGCAATACTCTGCCAAATCTAAGATCTTGGAATCAGTACCATACTCTGCTTTCATTTGTCTTTGAAGATGTCAGAATTAGCTATCTAATGTCAGCTTTAATACAGATCTGGTGCCACTGGCTAAACGTTAAGCACTAAAGTTAAAGCAAATAAATAAAAAAATAAAATAAAATCACAGAAACATCTTTGCCAAATGTCCCCTATCCGTTTAAGTCTTTCCATATTACTTGTATTAACAATATATTTTTTTTAATATCATGGGGGGGGAAGAAAAATAAACCAAACATGTGTCTCTACTTTTGTTCTTTACAATATACACATGCATTGTAACTTTTAAAAACAATTGCTTTGAACTGCAGCAGGAAAATGTGACATATTAACGTCAGAAACATGTCTCCAAAATGCAAGTTGTTTTTAATTACAGGTTAATGTTTTGAATATTAAGCTGATACACACAAATTTCACAATTGTCAGAACAATACAGAATGCTGCCAGACCTGCTGAATTCATGCAGCTTCACATTACAAATTTCATTTTAAATTTGTTTGCTCAAAAGAATAAATATTATATGAAAAATGAACAAACAAAAACACATACACTCTTTTCATACAAAATATTTAATAAATATTATTTTCAAAAATGTATTGTCAGGAACAAACCTCAAAAAGATTCATTCTTAATTTTTTTTTTTTTTTTTTTTTTTAACACTAAAGTCAAAATACAGAATATTTTCATTATCTCAGGGGTGAACAAATGAGATTAACATGTTGTCTTCAGAGCCTTTTTTAAAAAGAAAAAAGCTAAAATTTGCATTGCATAAGTACAAATTGTTCAAAAAGCAGGCAGTGTGACTTCTGGAAAACCAACCCAGACTGCCTGCCTGCCAGACGGCGGTCCTCTGTTCAAGTATTCAGTGTGGAGTTTCGCAAATGAATGTGTCTAGTCGATGCAGGTAACTGTGACCAGTAAAGGAGCAAACCCTTTTTAAGATTGGGGAAGGGGACACGCTTTCTGGGCCAAAAAGCGTTCTGCTTAGTTTTGTTTTCCAAATATTGATCACAATCACATGTGAATGTTAACCTATTGTCGTCTTTAAAAAAAAAATAAATAAATTGGTAAAGGCCATTTCTTTTTTTAATTGATTCTTCCTAAACCCCCAGCCAGAATATAATTTGTTTTCTCCTGTGCCTTATGCACTTACAAAACATCCTGCCATCCCCCAAAATACTATAGAAAATGTTTCAAACATCTTGACATTGTACAAAAATGTAGACAATATTGCCCACAGTATTGTTAAAAAATAAACTATTTTCCTAGAACACTTCAAATTTTGGCATTAAGGAAACATGAAACAAAATTTACATCAAAAATAAAGAAGCCATAAGCTTACAAAGCTATCAAAACCTTCAAATCTAAACAATACATATAAATAAAAAAGGAATGATACATTAAGGCTCTTGATTATTAAGTTAATAAATCAAATATACACAGTGATTAATTAAAAAAAAAAAAAATGAAATATTTACATATCTATACACAGTTCTAAATTCTTCATTTTGACAGCAACTGCTGACATTTTGACCCTCTCGCAACGAAAATAAAAAAATAATAAATAACCTTTTTGATTGTTGCTGTGGTTTGAAGCTGCAAAGGCACTTTCAAAAACAGAACTACTTGTTTATGCATAATTTAACAACAAAGGCACACACTCACTCACACAAACACACACGCGCACACTCGCTCGCTCACACTCGCTAGCACACTCACCTGCACTTCTCTTACTCCACCAGTATTGACAGATCAATTTAAAACTTGTTTTCTTGATAAAAATCTTCAGGTGGGCTTTATGCAATGGTTCTTGTAACTAACTTTATGCAGACATGAAATGCAGCCCTCTGTATTCTTGCCAACCACAACAACTACCTTTGCCAGTGTAAGCCAGCTTGTCGAAACTTAAACTAAACACAGGGATTCTCTATGTGAATAACACCCTTAGATTGATATTACACAACAGTTTAAGAACTACTAAGCTGAAGCCATCACTAACCGTGACTGGCGGTGCATGGCAGCTCTTCTGTCTGCTATACAATATATTCCAATCGATTTAAGCTCTGTGCTGTTTCCAAGTCTCTGTTGTCTTGTTTGTTTGTCCAGTTTGGGTTTTTCGTTGGTGTGGTATGTGCAGATTTGTCTTCTCTGTCAACCAGTGTGTAAACTGGCTGTTTGGTAAACCTAGTCTTCTGCAGATGCTTGTCCACATCGTCTTCTTCTACTTCAGAGTTGTGTGTCCTAATTTTTGCAATTATACAGTTTTTATTTTCATAATCAGTTTGTTTCTCTATGGGATTTTTGATCTGTTTGAGTTGTTCGCGAACATTGTTGGTAGTGGTGTCCTCGACCGGTGTATGCGTGTGGGTGCTTTGCTTTCGCCGTCTGCGCATACACCACAAGAAAGCAGTGATCAACGCTAAGATCCAAATGACAATAAAAATAGAACTCAGCAAAGGCACCAGGTAATCTGTATTGAGGGGAAGAAGAAAAAAAGAAAAGTTAAAATAGGAAAAAACATTTTAAAGTGATCTGCTTATTTAAAAAATAAATATATTCATGTGTATATAAGTACTACTGGATAATTGTTCATCTGCCACTATACAACAGGCATATGGAGATAAATGTAATACCTTGACGTGTTTTTAGTATACAAGACTTAGAAAATAAAAACTGAATATTTACAAAGATAACCAAAAAGGTTAATAAGAAAGTCAAACAGAAGGAGCCCAGCACAGATTAGGTTTTGTGTTTAATGGCGGTAGGAGAACACCATAAACTCAGATTAAACTTTAATTAGGCAGCATTACATATGTTATATTGAAATACTTTTTTTTTTCTTCTATCCAGCTTCTCAGAAAATATAACCAAAATGATAAGACCATCCAAAACCTTTTAAATCCTTACTTAATTTATCTAGTAATAAATAAAGCTGGGAGTGTAATATAGTTGGTTTGGAAGCTCCACTTCTGTCTACTAGGTCTCATTAAATTTATAGTACTAAGTACTTGGGGTTTACAATGAAAAAGTCAAATCAACACAGACATTGATCGATTTTCTGAGCTTGAATTTTTCCATAAGTGTGCATGCTAGATTAAGTATGCAATTAAAACTGGCCTGATGACCACAGGTATTTATAGGCACCCTTAGGCTGACTGCCACTCTGTCCATTGTTGCTTCCTGCCCCAAATCTGATCTTGAAAACACAGGCTACATGTAAACCAAGTGCTCCAGAGTCATAAACACGTGTGTATAAGTTGTATGAATGGGTTGTAAGGAGCCACAGCTTTCCTAGCAGCACTGATCTTGAGGCAGATTTAAAACTGGATAAAATATAAGGCAGTCTACTGTAGTGCATCCTCATAAAACATTCCAAACCCTGCAATAATTAGAACTGCAAAGAACAGCAAGGCTAATTAATCTTCCTTTGAGGGAATGGTTTTTGCCATTTTACCACGGTACACGTATTGATTTAAAATTACCTTCATCAAAAATATGTATGGAATACTCAAAAAATTCTAGAGCTTGCCATACCTGTCTTAGACTGAACCTGACGTTGCTGTACCCGGACTTCTGCTATGGCTGATATGATGCTACTGTTTCCATCGCGTTTACTGAAGAGATCAATAATTTTGTCAGTAATGTCCTTGATAGGGTTTCTGCCCTGCCTTTGATCTTCTGCAGACTAAAACAAACAAAAAAATTGTAATTACACATTTCATAGATTGCTAGATGATTAAAAAAAGAAAAATATTAAAAAGATAACAAGAACTTCTACAGACATATTTAGAATGTGTACATGTACTTACAATGACCACATGGATTTCGTTATTGGCTGTAGTTGAAGGTTCACATATCATATAGACTGAATACTCCAACGAAAGGTTTCTCATAACATAGAGACTGCGTAGCTCTTTACAGATATGTCCAGTGCTAAGGCCCTAGAAAAGAACACACACTTCCTTATACATACTATAAAAGACACTGCTAAATAAAATAGCACCCATAACGTGTTTTGCAAAAACATTTTAAATTTACTGTGGTTCCCTTTCAATACAGAAATGTTTCTACATTTTTCTGTATTCATCAATCACTTCTCTCAAAGAAAATGGGGAAATGTAATCTTCAAAATATATGCAAAATGTTATAGCTAAAGAAAATAAAAACATTTCAACAACACTTGGGGAATATATTTCAAAATAGACATTTTATCATTTCATTCTAGCGCAATTAATGAGATTTCACAAAAATAGGACTACCAATTGTTGTTTTCCCTTTATTTCCCCTTCCTGTCTTCTTTTTTAAAATACTCACTGGATGCATCATCTCCTTATTAAAGGTGAAAGTAATGTTAGCACAGCTTTCATCCTGAAAAGTTGAACCAGGAGAACATTTCAGTCTATGTGGTGGTTGATTGGATTCCCAGCATTCACCAAGTCCAGTACAAGGGGGCACAAAACACTGGTCCTCTCTAATTGGAATACAAATGTGATCCGGTGGGCAGTCATCACGGGCTTTTCCATGTATCCAACATGATTTGGGTCCACAGTCAACCTTCAAGAAAGGGGTGAAGAGAGAAGTTATTGGTATTACTTAAAGGCAAAATTTCATATACATTCAATTTTTTCAGACATGTCTTGTATAGACAGTCAGGTAACAGTGGTTGTACAGCAGTCTCCCACTACAAAGAGACTGGGATCACATTCTGGCCTGGTTACAGTCTGTAGAGTTTGAATATATGCTTCCAGTATCTGCATGACATTGGTGTTAGGTTAACTAAGTAACTGTGCCCTGCAATGAGCTCAACCTTAGGGTAAACCTTCTAACTTCCAGCTTCCTAACAAATACATAATATACATATTACTGACCACAAAAAGCCCCATACGTCCCTTTCCCAGCCAAACTGGCCAACACCTGCTGACCCCTCTTGATGTGGAAGGTGGGCAGCTCTACTCCTGGCCTCTCCTGAAGGTCTGCGCTTCTAATTATCCCTCTCTCTCTCTAAAGAAGAGCCCAGCCACCCTGTGGTGAAAGCACATTTTGGCCTCTTATACCCAAAATCTTGTCCTTTCGATCATTACCCAATCCTCATAACCCTAGATGAGGGTAGGGATGTAGACAGACTGGTCAGTCAAGAGCTTTGCCTTTTGGATCAGCTCCTTCTTTACTACTACATATTGGTACAGTATAGAGACCACTTAACTATGCTTGCTACTTTAATCCATCTGTTGAACTCACCATCTCTTTTCCCCCTCGATCATGAACAAAAATTAGAGATAGTTAAGCTCCTCCCCTCCTACTTGTAGAGGAGAGTTCACCTTTTTCTCCGTGGGGGACCATAGCCTCAGATCTGGAGGCGCTAATCCTTATCTCTGCTACCTCACACTTTGTTGCGAACTGTCCCAATGTGTCACCATTCTTCGGTGAGAAATTCCATTATTTTTTGATTGAGAATGGCGGAGGTAAAAGGCTCTGGTTAGGACTCCAGGTTCCCCCAGAAGTGTTAAAAGCAGTTGAGATCGGTAAGTCGGACAGCAGTGGTTAAAAGCTTATGTTGTCATGTCATTTACCAAGTGCTTTGTCTGAGAAGTCGAACTATTGTCATCCTAGATTCTACCACACTTGGGACAAAAGTGTTTCACCACAGGAAGAAAGCAACTACTCAGAAGAGGTTGACCACACAACCATTTTTCACTGTGTATAATCCATCATTGTATCTGCAAAACTTTATTTATAGGTTAATAAAGAACCTATGCAATGAAGCCTGACCATAGTATCAATATTAAACTTCCTGCACCCCACTGCCTCTTCAGATTGTTGTTTGTATTCTAATGATCCATTGTTGTTTCTGCATCGCTAATCTATTCATAATTGAGGAACGTAGGTTTTAAAGTATAGTTACCACTAGCTGAGGACATGGAAATCTCAAGACGTTAACATTTTCTGCTGTTCCCTGCGAATCTTCAGTAAATTAAGCAGTCCTTACGACTTAAGATTCTGGCACTGTTTCAATCTGATATCTTTCAATGTCATCAAGATCTCCTCTGTTAATTTAAGCGTGTTGGGATGCTAACCAGGTTATCATTTTAAGTATACCTGTGTAGCCATGCCTACTTTTAATACAATCTATAGGCCTCATTTAATCTCATCTCTCTCTTACCTCAGCAGTCACATATCTATTGGCATAAAAAAAAAAAAAACACATTTACTTACCTTTGTACATGTAATCTTTCCATTTAGGCACATGCATGTGTTACAGTCCTCCTCCCAACTGTTACCATCTTGTATGACCTGACTGTTGACAATACAAGGTCTTCCAGTAGCTAGTAGAAAAAGAGAGAGTTAGTTACTTCTCAATTAAATGGAATCTAAACAAATCCACAAATGTGTTATTTAACATTACTGTAGTTAAAAGTAAACATGTGAAAGTTTAGGCTTTAGTTCATTGGACCAAAGTCATTCATCAGCTGATATACATATTAAATTAAATAGTGATTTAGCTTTTGACTTGATTTGAGAAACTTAGATTCCTTAACAGCAAGAACCAGCAGTTTCTAACAGCTCAAGGAATAAATCTTTATCTGACAAGCCTGTGTCAGCCTACCAAATAACATGCTTTTGGGAACTGTACACACAAAACACCTGAGTAACAGGATACTTGAGCCCTTAAGGCATATTAAATCCTTACCTTCCTCACATCTGGGTCCTTTTCTGCCAGGGGGACAAATGCAGCGATAACCATTAATTTCATCCACACATGTTGCCCCAAATGCACATGGGTATGACTGACATTCATTGATATCTATGTATGAAGAAAAACAATATTACTTTCTCACCCATTTGTCTTAATTAAATAACCAGAAACAAGTTAAACTTGAATGATGTATCCCCCTGGACAGACATCTGATCTGATGGAAGCTTCACTCCCTCAAGTAACAGTTAGATTAAAAATGTTGACAGGTTTCACATGTCGTATCAGTGGCTCTTGTGCTTTTTCAAAAATAAGGAAGTTCTGTCACTTACATTTGTTTAACCTTTGGTGCAAAAGTCAATGGGCCTTAAATTCAATTTCATAAGCAGTCTAATGTTTTGTAGCTACAGTTTACTTATGGGGCTACTTTGATACTGCTTTTAGATTCATACTTAATGCTAAAAATAAGAAAACTAGGTTTGGTGCATTCAAAGTTTGTAAAGGCAGGCAATGAATATTTTTAGAGGCAACTGGTTGTTTCATTACATTTTACAAAATATTCAAGAGGTCCTTAATACTGTCTTCACAGCTGATCATACTAATGTGTGTGTGTTTTGAAATGTAAAACTGCCTATTGATGTGCAGAATTCAAATAAGTGACAAATTGATTTCCAAGATCAAGTGTACTTGTAATGTCTAGCAAAAGACCCTTTAATGAACATCAAAAAGCATCAACTCTTGGTATACTACAGTATAAACTGTATTACTTACTTATACGACAGTCTGGGCCTGCAAAGCCTGGGGCACATTCACATCGATACCAGTTGTCTCCATCCACACATGTTCCACTGTTGTAGCTGTAAATATTTAAAAACATGAAGAAAAAATTTGCACTTTCATTCAAAATACAAACTTGCAACATTTTTCTGGAAACCCTACACTTAAATCTTTACAATATAAAACTTTATTAAAAAAATTCTGGCATTTTTAAGAGTATATCAAATTCCTTGAAATGTAATATTGTGCCTCATTAGGTCTCAATGTGGTTACCATTGAAAGCTCTTCAAATATACTGTAGGTACACTTATTTAACAGAGCTGAATTATGCTGCATCTGTTGGCAGGATGCCCTTCAATACATGGAGTAAAACATACAAGGCACACACAGCTAATCTAGGACAAATTAGCCCTGCTGGGAAAAGTCAAATTTGTTTTTTCTGTTTTTATTTCAGGATGTACACATCGATTATTATCACTTATACACTTAATCTTGACAGAAGTCTGAACTAAAGCTAGCACATATTTGATGCAATATTTAGTTAAGTATGTGATACATTAAAAACATTCTTATTTGATAACTTCTCCAAAATAATTAGATTAAGATTTTTCTCAAAGTTTTCTACAAATTTTTAAATATACATACCAGGGGTGTGGACTGCAATCATTAGTATCTGCAAGACAGAAATGTACTTGTTACTTTGTAGCAAATACAAGGAATTATAATGGTAATTAGTTATAAAACAGGTTATGTACTGCAAATTTATGTTTTTTTTTTTTATTTGGTCCTATTACTATTTTTAATTTGCATTAAATAATGGCAGAAAATAGTTTCCAATTTACCACACAAATTACTAAGTTTTTAAGCATATGTAGAGGGAAGAAATGTTACATAAAAACCATCAATGAAACACAAATTATAGAGAACATCTGTCTCTACTTATATTCTTTGCAACATTCTCAGACTACAACACACACACACACACACACAGTGCCTTGAAGACATACATTTGGGCGACAGTTAAATATTAGAAGGGAAGTTCTTGTTCAAATTTAATACATTACACAGTAACAATATAGAAAATAAATTTTCTTAATAATCCACTCACTTTGTGTGCATGTAACACCTTCCCAGCCTTCTTTACAAACACAGGTAAAAGAGTCTCCGTTGATAACACAGGTTCCTCCATTCTCACATGGGTTTGGCAGGCAACTACTATTTTTGGCTGAAATGTAAAATGATGGTAAATTTCCAAAACAAGCAAGCCTCTTCCTTCTGCTAAAGAGTTTCCATTTATTAATAAAGAGCCCACACTCAGACATCTGTGGTCATCGTCATACCTATATTGCAAGTAGTTCCTTCCCAGCCTGGAGAACACATGCATTTAAAAGTATCAACTTCATCAGAGCATGTTCCGCCGTTGTTACATGTGGCTTCATCACATTGACTTTCACCTATAATTAAACACCCAGTGTTATCCCTTTTCATCATCTTCACAAAAAAAAAAAAAAGACTATACAAAAAGTTACTTACGGGAGTGGCATGTTTTTCCCTTCCACCCATTCTTGCATTCACAGTAGAAATCATTCACCAAGTCTCGACATGTGCCTCCATTGTGGCACGGATTTATATTGCAGTCGTTGATATCTGAAATTGTAAAAACAACAAAACATCACAAGACCATCTCAGTACCATTAGCAAAGAAATAGCACAAGTAAGCGGTGAACCACCAAATGACAGTATTTACAGGCACTGCTTTTATTACTTAAAATCATTAAGTAAAATGACTGAAAGGCTTAGAAGTGCAAATAGTCACTATATTAAAACAGTATTTCTATATTCATCACAAAAAAAAAAAAAAAAAAGAATCACTTACTAGTTTCACAGTGAATCCCTTCCCAGCCATCACTGCAGATGCACTGGTAAATATTCACTTTGTCAATACAAGTTCCACCATTTCTGCAAGGGCTACTTGCACAATCATTAATATCTGCAAAAATCAACAAATTGGCTTTTAGAGATGTTCCTTACTTACTGTGTATCATGGCCTGATCTTGGGGGTAAACAGGAGTGAGTGATGGGAAGATAAGACTAAAATCCAAAGCCATACAACTTATAGAAGATAACACAAATTTATCATATCACATTTATGCCCTCAGCAATAGAAAATGCTCAAATACATACACAATTTAAAAAAAAAAAAAAAAATTCTATAATGGAGAGTCTAGATCTAACAGTCCACTAAGGTAAGTTCAAAGTAATGAGAAATCAGGAATTTTGAAGCTTACAGTATGGTTAGGATTCTGAAGTTAAAAGTCTTAAACTCCAGGCTGAGAAACCAATTAAAGGGGTTGGAGTAAAGAAAATAAAACAAGGTTCCATTTACTTGTAATGTGTGTGTATATATTATATTATATATATATATATATATATATATATATATATATTCTAGCATAAGCACGGTTTCAATAGTTTTTAGATTTTGTTTACATAGTTGCTTGCTATATATTATTACTTTATGCATAAATAAATGTTTGACTGTCGGATATTTAAAAAGTAGATTTAACTGATCTATTGGGCCTTTGCTTCTCTAAATACATTTCTTACCAAAAACAAATTAAAAACATAACGAACCATGAACAGTTAAGTGTAAGATAATTCTTATGCTTATATTCCTTCAATGTCAAACATTTAGAACGTATTAGAAAAGTGGACACATTATACATTTTTCTAAATACCCTAATTTGGTGCAAATTCATATAATTTATTATATTTATTAACATAAAAAAGTATTAACGAGGAAGATGATTTTACCAAAAAGGAAAAACTTAGTACACTGTTACAATATTAGCTTGAAAATTAAAATTGCATTCTTAACACAACATTCTACAGCATTACACTTAACATATCCATTAACAACTAGCAAGTTTAGTACAACTGTGATTTTTGTTTTATTATTTATTTATTTATTTATTTTTTAGTAACTTATTTTAAGCCCTTTGGTAATACTTCAATATTTTAATCAAAAAAATTAAGATAAACTTAATGAGAATATATCCTAATACTATCAAATACCTCATAATTATAAACTAGGAAACAGTGTAAAATGAATCCTTATTCAGCAGTGTCATCAAATGCTCAAGAACTGAATGCTTAAAAAACAAATAGCTCAACTATTGGAATACTTACTTTCATGACAGTAAGTTCCAGTGAAGCCTTCTTTACATTCACAGGTAAATTTGCCTCCTGCTTGGCTCTTGCATTTTCCATGAGGACCACAGACATTGGAGGAGATGTACCGAACACCTTCAGGAGTGCTATTAGAAGCCACCGCAACTGTACAACTGTCTATCACTGTCAAAGAAACCAGAAATTTTAAGGCTTTTGTATGTAAACAATTGTGTATGTCAAACTTTTGTATGTAAAAAATTCATGCACGTGTAAAAAGATCTACATTTAACTATGTTAGTTTTATATTTTATTCATAAAGAAAGCCACATGCACATAAGACACGAAACACTGTCAAGCCCAGCAGTGGTTGGTCCAACCTTCACAACATAGAAAGGGAAGACTAGCATACACTATAGTGAAATAAAAGAACACACACACTGATTCTGAAAGTCAGCAGACTTCTAGTATTAAATAAAATAATTACACAATCAGATATACCAACTGTAATATCAAATACTTACAATGCACACATTAAAACAAATTAAAATAATCTAACAGACACATGCTTGTAAATGTTAAATACATCTGAATCTATAAATTGATTGTATTCTGAAGTGCTGCAAAAACATTAGGCTGTTCTTATAAGGTTTGCTGTTCAGCAAGATTCAAAACAGGATCTCATTTAGTTCATGTAACAGTCAACTAAATAAAAGTTCTGATTAAACATTGTCATGTGATATTTCAGATGTTTGTAAGACTTTAGTACAAAATTAAATTGCATGAACAATGGATTTGTGTAGGAGGTTGCTGGGAAACTAAAAATGACAATACTTTGACCTGTGCATCACTGCAGAAGACTTCATATTTTCAATATGTTAGTACAATCAAGAGAGGAACCTTTCACATTACAAGAATAGCTTGCACACATTTTAAAGCTGCAATGTGCAAAATAATACCACAATAAAATAACAAACAAGACACTGCAATAAAGACAAGAACAACGTAGTCAAAACAATTTTAGGAAAATCAGACGTGAGTTTATTACATAGCTTTCATGCTCACAAGGACTCCACTGGGACAGCGTTAAACACAAATATTTACAAGACGAGCCAATACTAAATCTTGAAACAGAATAAAATTTACAGCTATTAGAAATTAGTTGAGCTGATACTAGTTTAATTTAGCAGTTATTTTATTTTCAAATTTCATAGGTGTTTACATAAATATTCAACTGAAGTGCTTTTTAAATGTCCCAGTAATAGAATGCTGATTTGAGAGATTCCAAAATACAAGACCCTTACATTAATGTACCTGGACTGGTCTAGAAAAATGAACATAGTAGGTCCTAGTGATTATCTTCTTTAAATAGTTACTCGTTAACTATGTAGTAGATCCTTTTTTGGATCTGAGATATGCTACATGAAGAGGTCACTGTATTAAGTTGAATTTATTTATCCTGCTGAAAATGCCTATTCATAGATGGCTACAATGATGCCATAAAGAGAAACACCCTTTCAGACTCTGTCTTCAGAGATATCACAACACTCTAATATAGCCGTGTTAATATCAAGGTTTGCAACGTGTACCATGAATTTACAAACCATTATACTGTCAACAGCCTACACTATTGACACCCTATTGGGTGAATCCAAGGATTAATAGGGTTTCTATCATAGTTTGTGCCCGATAGCAGCATGAATTAGAATGATATGAGATTCAAAACTAGGCAATGCTTTTAAAAATCCTCTATTGACCAGTGTTGTTCTTCCACTGACAAAATGGACCTGTCAGATCAGCAGCCATGCCTCCTTATACATGACCCGGTTGATGTATCCCTTACAGCTGTACCTACATCTAATTGATGTTAGTAACAAAAAGGTTACAGTCAGTTGTTAGCCTCTTTTTCCTGCTGTTATCTACAGTCCATTTCCCAAAACAAGCCAGCAGTTTTTTTTTGGGGTTAGAGGCTCATTCTCAATACACCTGTCACCTAGGGACGCATCAACTGCTTTATGTTCAATGCGAATTAAAGAATGTTTGGCATTTTCCGAATAAATCAATGTTGGCAGACATGATATGCTGCCATTTACTTCAGGCATCTGCTGTGTTAGGAAATTCAGTATTAAAAATTATAAAAAAAAGAATTTCCCGCAAGCAGTCTATTACAATCAGCAGGGTAACTGCCTAAACAAACAATAAAACACAATTGTTAAAGACTATAGAATACATCCACTTCAACACACAAGATGTACCTCCATGTTGTTCAACATCATATTAAATCTGCATTCTTAACAAGTGCTTATTCATAAAGATATAGTATATTGTATTTTTGTGAAACTCCATCATTACTTAAAAAAAAAAAAAAAAAAAAAAAAAACCCCAGAGGTTTTTCTTCACTGTACTGTATAATCGAGGACAACAGTGAGCAGTCACTGATAGAGTAATAACTGGACTGACAGTCAGGGGGAACGGTTTCCACTCACTTTAAGACTTTTTAGGATGTACATGGTCAGTACAGATTAACAAAACCCTTGCTGAAAGGAGTGGGAAACTGATAAGTCTGGTTACTAGACCTTCTTTTAAAATGACAAGGTTACTGGAGAAGTTTCAAGCCATCATTAATGTGTTCTACAAATCTTGTTTCTTTTTTAAAATTGAAAACAGTATTTCGGGTCAGAAGGATAAATTTAACAACTTTCACTAAAGTAAGTCTGATTGTTGATCTTGATTACCTGGACAGTTACTTCTTAGAAATAATGTGGCTTTAGAGATGTTAGATCTCACTGGTTTCTCCATGAGCAGCCTGAAATTCTCTTCTGCATTTCTGTGTACTTTACTGGGGTATTGATTCCAATGTAAACAATATTAGCCATACCGTCAAAGTTCTGATTATTGAAAGGATTAATGAAGCGTATGCATAAGAATATTCAATTTTGTTTTCATGTCCTGTAAGTGGGTTTCCGGTTTATGCACTGCTTTAGCTATGTTAATAGGGTACTAAAGAGCTTTATACATTTTATTTACAGCCATCATATGCTATTGATATTTATTTGGGAGTGGAAATCCTCATCCCACACTAAGCATTGAGAACAATCTTGTAACCTTCCATCTGAAAATATATAGTGCCAACAATATGCAATGAAATTACTTTCAAATGTGTTCTGTTGTCATAAATAAATGTCTCAAACACAGTAGACAAAAGAAAATAAGGATTGTCACTTGTAAATATTCATATGCAGCAAGTTTTAGGGTTGTTGTTTCACGTTCAGAATTACGTTGTGTTGGTTGGTATTGAAGGCCATGTACAATGCTGCATAGGAAATAAATTTACTTAACACGGCTTCATTTAAAGCAAGTGCTTTACGCAACTGGCGATTTAAAAATATAGATTAAAAAAAAAACATTTAAATCTTCAGGCATGCTCATCCTTTTGTACATCCTCACACACCTCCCTACACAACTTAATGTATAGCACTGTCGGTGACTGAGCAGTCATCTTTTTTTAGAAGGGCAGCTGTGCTGCACTCACTGTAGTAGCCTTTCAGTGTAAATACTTTCTATAAGTAATCATTTTTATTTATTTTTTTTTTAACACTGTTAATACGCTAAAGAATGTGACCCTTTATCTTAGTAGAAACTATCTGGCAAGGGTGGGAGTGCCACATGATTCTAATTTAAAAGACAATACAGAGATTATTTTTCCTGGGCTATTTCTTTTCCTCAAAATAAATAAATCTGCAGCACATACCTTCACAAGTCGTGGAACGACAGTGGTCTTTGAGGCGAGAACAGTTCTTTCCCTCATAGTCTTCAGTACACCCACAGAAATAATCACTTGCAAGGTTAAAGCATTGTGCTCTGTTCTGACAAGGATTTGGTTCACAGTAGTCTATATCAAGCTGCAGAAAAAAAAAAGGTTACAATTATAAAGTTATTCTGATTAAATGAAAGTTTCTTGAAAAGTACTGTATTATGAAATATAAAATACAAGAGATATCAGAAAAGCAATCTTCTAATTCAGAATTCTTGACATACACAAGTACTGTGGCTTGTCAAAACCAAGCACTACCTCACAACCCAAATATGTGCTGAAACCTTTACAAATGTACCCCAATGGCAGATTAGGACCACCACTAAACAGTCAAAGACTCGGTTAACACATTGCTTTTCAAAGCAGCTCTATATGGGATATTTTAGATATTGTAAAGCATTCCTTATTGGATTGAAGACAACAGATTAGGTGATAATCTTTTGTTGGCCATAAAGGAGATGACAATAATGTTCAATTTGGTTCCCAGTTTCTAGCAGTTTCACATACCTGACAGAGGTTTCCAGAGAAACCACCTGGACACAAACACTGGAATCCATTGACTTCATCGAGGCAGCTTCCCCCATTTAGGCATGGGTTGCTTGCACATTCATTGATGTCTTTCTCACAATATTCTCCAGCATATCCGGGTGGACAGACACAACGATAACCATTTACTAAATCCTTGAAAAATAACAAAAATTGTCTCACAAAGTTAAATGTGGTTCATTTAGAAGTCCTATATTTCACATTTATAAATATTTGTATTTTTTAACTTGATCATAATCATGTAAACCACTGGTTGGACTTAATGAAATCTTCTACCAGTCATTTTCATAGTTTTAAAGCCAGACTGTTCCAAACATTTTTGTTTACATTGCTGATCCTATATAAAGCCCATGAGAGATCAGAGATATTCTCAATAGTTCACAGTGCATTTGCCTTATCAAATGCTCATTCAGCTTTGTCAGTGAAATTTTCTCTGGAGAAAATTGTGATATCCTTCTTTACATAATATTCTGATTTTGCTGCAAATTTATAAACACACACACAATGTAATAAATAGTGTACTTTGAGCTGCTTTAAGTCATCATAATGGCGTGCACTATGGGATATGCAAAATAAGTTATTTTATAGTTCCCTAACTTTTAAACATTTTTCAGGATTCTAAATTTGATGCAAAACAAAAGATTTCAGAATATTTTATGACAAAAACATACCTTGCAGGATCCTCCATTCTGACACTGCCCATGACAGTCATCAATATCTGTACCAAAACAATTCACAAATGTATATATTTGACTGTTATGTGTAATTACCCCCCCCCCCCCCCATTACATTTAACAAAGTCAAACAGTTTCTTGGGCTCAAGTAGATAAAGCTTTTGTCCAGTTTCCTGCTTGTTTTCCTTCAGATAAGCTTATTATAATAGGGGGGAAACATAAGCAATGCCTCTGACCTAGCTAATGAAACTTCACATAATTGTTTTAACATTGTTATCACAATCTTGTTGTGATATGGACTAATGAGATTGATAAAAGGGAGGGTATTGTCATTTGTGTCTGGCTACACCCTTTCTAAACACACACACACACACACACACACACACACACACATACATTGACCTAGTCTGCAGTTTTACTTATTGTCTATCACAGTGACATCTTGTTTATTTCCATCACTACTTCAAACTGATTTAAAAAAAAAAAAAGTGAAAAGTCTTACTAATGTCACAGTTTTGGCCTTCCCATCCAGGCAAACAGTCACAAAAGTATGCACCAATCAGATTACGGCAGGAATTGGCATTAACACATGGCTTGCCTTCACATTCATTGGCATCTTTTCCGATTTAAATGACAAAAAGAAGAGAGAGACAGAAACAGGAAAAAAAAAAATCTAGTTATTTGAGTTGTTTCAAGGTGAAAAAATTAAGACTACACATTTTTAAAAGTTGAAACTTGCAAGCAATTTTTATATCAAGAATATTGCAAAAATGGAAGCAAACATTTAAATGCTAAAAACATGAAACTGCCCCACTGGCTAAGATATTTTACTGTAAAGCAAAAGGTTACTAATTACAATCACAACTACTGACTCTCTTGATAACCGTGACCAAAGCAATTAAGTTTCTTTTGTTCTCTAGCTAGAAAAAGGAAACAAAATGTATCCTGAAATTGTGACTTATAAATCTCTTTCGATAAAATGATAACCTAAACAACAATTGGGGCATATCACAGTGTGCACAATTGGCTTTCATAAAGATTAAGTCTGCTGAATACTGTATATATATATTTTTTTTTTTTTCACATAAACAACAAAAAGAGGATAAAAGTATAATGCCACTATATCTTTCATAATCTCATTATCTCTTGTGAAAGTCTATTTTGATCAACCAACACTACGGTTGATTTTTATGCAGTTAGATATAAAAATTTATTTTTTAACAAATCATTTATATATATATATTTTTTTACCCTCTTACATACAGTACTTATATTTTCTTAATGATATCTCATGTAAAAGGAGTTGGACCGTTTTCTGGGTGAGGAAAAGAGAAACACACCCAACAACTTACCTATGAAGCACGTTTTTCCAGTCCATTGTGGAGGACAGATGCAGTTAAACCCATTCACTGCGTCCTGACAGGTACCACCATGGCCACAAGGATTACTCTCACAGTCATCAATATCTTAAAATAAATAGGATTACTTACAGCTTTGTAAACACCCATGTAAACAAAATATATAAAAGAGATATTTACATTAAAAAATACCAAAAAGATGAGGTGTATAAGAGTACATACTTATCATACAAGTGGGGCCTTTCCAACCAGCAGCACACTGACACTCATAGCCAGAGCTTGTTTCCACACAGCTACCACCATTGAGACAGGGATCCGAGAGACAAGCATGTTCAGCTATAATGGTTGAAAAGTGGTCAAAAAAAAAAAAATTTTAAATTTTGCCATAAGGCACTGTCCAGTCTATCCAGAAAGAATCACACAGCTTGAATAAGGCTTAATTAACAAAGCTCAGCCCAAACTTACAGTAGCTAGTTTACCATGTCAAAGATAATTTGACCATTCCCTATGGGTTGGAAAAGGGACAATATTTCAGTCCAACTTTTATGATTTCCTTTGTAGAGAATGTTAGGAAGAAACTGAAAGCAACTATCTATATATCTGTGAAAAAAGTAAAACCCTGCACTTTCTTTGTAGTCACATAGTTCTCAGAGATTTTGATTGGTTTTGTGTGAATGACTAAATTCTAACTGATGGACAAAAGCCATTAAAATAAGAAAATAAAATTCTTCAGACTTGTTTTCAACAGCACCAACGGCCACCACCTTAGCAAAGAATGTATGTGACACCTAATCAATAAAGCTTTCACCAATGAATAATGTCAGCCTTGTATATCCAGATGCAAGGGTCAAATAGTTTAGTCACTGGCATTAACATCCTCTGACTGATCTGTATTGTTAATAATACTAATAATCTCCAGTTAATTATTTTTTTAAAATACAAAATGAATTAAAAAAAAAAAAAATTCTTATCAAATCATTCATGCATGTTATTATTTACCCTTTTCACAGTTGACTCCTGAATAGCCATCAGGGCAAGAGCACTGGTATTTGTCTGGTCCAGTGTTACTGCAGGTACCTCCATTTAGGCAAGGCTGATGAGTCCCACAATAGTTTAAATCTAAAAAGGAAAAGAAAATGCTCTAAATATGCTAATTAGAGCCAAACACCACTACATACACTGGCTCTTAAATTATTTGTGTATAAAGTTATAATATTACATTCTTGAAACTGACAGCGTAATCTTTAAAAGTATACCTTTGTCACAAAGTTGACCTCCCCAATTGGTTTCACAGAGGCACTGCCAAGGTTCAATGCAAGTTCCATGGACACATCCTGGGTGGGGAATGCATTTATCACAGTACTGTCCTTGCCATCCATAAAGGCACCTGAATTGAATATAGACAAGAGAGCTATATAATGAAATAATTATACCTACATAGTTGAACAGTTAAAAAATTGAACAACAACATTTGCTGACTTGTGCATGTTTGTATCATTCCAAACACCTTTCCCCCTTCTTTTCTGCCTTTCCATACTACTTCCTAATAGTTTGTTGTTTCCTATAAACATTACAACAGCCTTGCCAGAGTCTCCAGCCAACTCTGCACAAAAGCTTGACTGTTCTAAAAGACCCGGCATGGTTCCATTGCGCACAATACTACACTATTCCAACTTTAACAACTGAGACAGCGAGGGTGGGTGTCCACAATAAATCATTTTTGTGGCTTTGTCAGACTGGACCGAGTTGGAAAGACTATGAATGAGAATACCCCAGCAACACAAGAGAAAAGAAAGGGGGGGGGGGGGGCATGGTTGTCTCTTACACCAAATAATTAATCTCTTTTCTTAAAAATGATTACATAAACATTATTCAAAAACAGTGCACTATATGTTAAAACTTTAGAAACTGAAAGTTACCTCATTCAGAAATATTTTAATAAACTGTCAGTTCTAGTTTTAATATTTATCTATAAAGTAACAAGCACCCTTTGTAAAGGGTGAAAAATGGTTATCTTAGAGGTCACTTTTATTTTGGCAGCAATCCTCATTAGAGTTTGAGTTTGTTTGTTCTTCAACTAATCAAATTAAGTAACTTACTTTCTTTACCCAACAGTCAATACACAAGATCATTTTTGCCAAAATACACTGGCAACACATACATTGTTCCAACAGAAAGAAAAAGAAAAAAAAAAAAAAAAAAAAAAAAAAGGTTGCTTTCAATATATTTGTTCTGCATAAGCAAATTTCGACTAGTTCTGGAGGCTAAAAGAGTGTTTTGCAAACATAGTGGTAGTTGCTTAGCTCAGTCTTGCCAATACTATACACATGCAACCAAAAAATGAATGAGTAATCATTTCCAGAAAGAATTTCATTACAGCGAGTATATATTTTAGTGTCTCACTTGGACATGAATAAAAATGTACAGTTATAACATTAACTTTTACAGATGGTCGCTAAGGTTTAAA
The DNA here is from genome assembly GCA_026402145.1 of Polypterus bichir lapradei. NCBI lineage: Eukaryota > Metazoa > Chordata > Cladistia > Polypteriformes > Polypteridae > Polypterus > Polypterus bichir. The sequence continues at coordinate 24,011,804 of JANRMT010062825.1, read as the reverse complement.
GAAACAATTTAACCATTACAGTCCTCTTCATTATAAAAGGTATCAGTGGAATGCAACAATTTTTGTTGGCTTCCTCTGAATGTCCAGGTATAAGCACAGACTTTGCAATAATTAAAGTTAAGCTGCACCAGTTTTTTTTTTTTTTTTTTTTTTTTTTTTTTAAAAAAACATTATGAGGTGCCATGCCAATATTTATTAAATGAACCAAAGTAAAATCTACAACATAATAAAATATGCAAGAACCCCCCTCCCCCCCCAAGCTTTCACTGGAGAAGCATAATTGTAATACAATGTTAACTGCTCGAAAGAAATGATGATCAAACTGCAAGAATGTGAGCAAACTACAAAATATAATTGAATCATTTCTTTTCAAATTAGACTACATTTAGAATAGGGTACTTCCAAGGTAAACACTGCCCTACAGCACACAAACAAGACATACTTAAAATGTTTATTGAGGCATCTAATCTAGTGTAAGATGAAAGGATTGAAAAAAACACCATATTTTGGTTACAAGTTTATTATATATATATAAATCACACTGGTCTCAAGAAGGCTAATTACTGAGCAGCAATGTTAAAGCAAGCATACCAATTAAAATTTAGTTGTATGAAAAATGGGGCAATTTGTTTTAATCTTTATGCATTGTGACCTGGGATGTCTCTCCCTCTCTCACACACACACACACACACACACACACACTCTTTAAAAAATAAATACAAATAGTTTGCCCATGACATTTTATTTATTTTATTTTAATTTTTTTAAATACAGCAACATACCTAATGAGATTCTGCACTATTGCAAAAGGAAAAACAGCCCTGCAAAGGAGGCTGTATTCAAAGACTACAATCCAAAACACACATAACTACATACACTCAGCAGTAGTAGGTCAGCAGAAAACACAGACAGCTGTTCTCACTGCAAATTGGGGATGTTATACTGGTGAAGGTGATCCTTATTGATAGTGGTTGTTTTTCTAAAGCTGAAATTTGTGGCTGGGTATTACCAAAAAAAAAAATCCTAAATGTGGTCATGTGATTTCCCAAATAAAGAATTTATTGCTTTTGCATTAGAAGAAAACTGGACACAAAATACATTTATTGTCAGCAAGCACACCTCCATCAATGGGTTTGTGTCAAGATATCACCTCATACACTTCTCTGTATGTACCAATTCTCTAACTAATGATATCAAGGTTTACTAATTCAGTTGTAGCCGAAGAACTGTCTTGCTTCATTTATAAAGTCACATCCCCCCAACCCCACCACACTACAAAGAAAAGTCTAACTACTGTTATAATAATTACACTCAAAACACCATTTGTAAACAGTGAAGATTTTGTTCTTTTCACTATAATGCACTTTTCTACTTGTCAACCTTTGACAAAGATGGGCAGATGACAATTCATGTCATTCTACTTGCATTCATTTTAAAAATCATCATTTATTGGTTCAACACCCAAAACTTATTATATAAAATAAACTGAATGCAATTACGAATCTAAAAGATCACATTTTCTAACAAAATTACACAGCAAATACGGTACCTCTCATCATAGGTTTGAGTCTACAGTAAAGACAGATATACAAACATGTAAAGTGCTAGTGCAGATTTTTGAACTACCAGCAAATGTACTACTGTTGTCATATCGCAGTGACCAGTAAGTTTAAATGCTCATGTGATTTGTTTGTTTATGGATTATGTGTAAAACATGTATATTCCAAAATTTAAGGTCCAAAACACACATTAAAACAATAGACAGATTAATGTGTTTTAATAAGTGGTTATAAGAACCACTGGATTCCTAGACTGTAAATTGTACATTCATTTTTACAATAATGCCAAAATGAAATTGAAAAAGTTGCATCAGTTGCATGTTTTAAGATGTTTTTGAAATGTGCAAACTCAAATTTGGAACCATACATAATTAACACTTTTCAAAACCAAAGCTTTGTGCACAAATACACTTTATGAAATACAGCAATTGCAACAGCTAATACAAATACAACCACCCCTATATTAGTCCTGAATCATTAGGAAAAAGTTGGCACCTCAAGTACACATACTGTAAGCACCTGCACAAGTTCAGACAGAAAAGAAGGTAAGTTGTTTCAAAAATGTCAAACCTAAACAAAAAAGTTCATATCATCTAATACAGTACTATATAAAGCCATCCTTAGTAGGCGTGTGTGCGTGCCTTTCAAGAAAAACCATGCAAATTTATCACTGGAGTCAGCTGATATACATCTCCTTTGTAAGTAGTTTTTTTCACATTCATCTAAACTAATGAAATACTTCAGAAGGTAATTAGTTAATGGGATATACTTATCATGCTTTAATTTCTGTCCTCTGGGGAAAATTAGATTTACCACTCTATGAAGGAGTTAAGACACATTTTACTTTTTTAAAAAGTCTGAATATATAGCTGGATTATAGAGAATGCATAGTGTGCAAGCTTCATAATTTGGATATATTAACACATTTTAGATGTATCCTTTACACAGCCATAGCCAACTCTGTTCATCATTTTTCACAAGAGAGAGAGATTCGCCTCCACTTTTTTTATATAAATACATTGGTTTCATGTACAAGTTCTACTTTCCATTGTTCCTTGGCCAGAATGGAAACAACTTCAAAGCTGAGCAAAAAAAAAAAAAAAACACTGCATTCATCAGTGTCTACTGACAAGATTCCTTCCCCGCTATTAACCTCTCAGCACTCAGAGGCTGGCTCACAACAGCAAAGAAACCGAGAAATCTTACTAATCCCATTTTGAAAAAATGTTTGACTCCTGCCCATTTGTTGAATGTGAAAGGTAATTTTTTTCCCCCCTAGTGGGGGTGCTTCAAGAGACTGTCAGTTACTCAGAAATGTTATAGATATTCAAATAGCAGAATTGGTGAATTCTTCAGGATCTTATGCAACACTGAGCACTGAATATCAAGGCTGCAGCCCCTAGTTACAGAATTCCTGATAGATCAAGGGCAGAGGCATACAAGAGTAACAGGGTGGGGGGTAGGGGCAGAGAAAGAAAGACTTCCCGTTTAATCATTAAAAGGAAAACTAAGTAATAATTATGTCTACTTTCAAATATATCCATGAGATTCCACATGTATTACAATTAAAAACAAGAAATAGGGTGCGAGAAAAAGAAAAGGAAAGATAGTGGCTTCCAATTTATCTGTTAATTCTTTAATGAATGTGTTAATTTTGGTCATGTCACTAAGATATTTACCTGCACTCTCCAGGAAATTTACAGCTCCCATGTTCACTGCTGCAGCCCTGACGGCAGATAGCTGAAAATAAAAAAAGAAACACCACAACAAAAGTCAGCATGTTGTCAGTGCCCCACAAGTAACTTGTGGGAATGTTTTAATCTCTAACCAGAGCAGTAATCCTACCAAATCCAAGATTTATCTTAGCTTTGCTATCGTTCTGCTGGAAAAAAGTAGGGTAGGAGGTGCACTGCAAACTGCAAATCCACCAATTCATCTCTAAACAAAAGAGCTCCAAACTATAAATAGAATACATCATAAAAAAAAAAAAAATTCTGGTCTAAAGAGCCGATGTCAAAAGAGAAGAAGTCAAATTACCCAAGTGAAAAAGAGTACGAGTTGCACAGACTATACACTAAAATGCAAATAGTAAAAATAAAAAAAATTTCACTTATTCCTTATAACAAGCATCAGTAGACATTTTACAGTTAACAAATGTCATGAGTATGCATTTGTACTTCACCTGTATTACAGTCAGGTCCAGACCAACCCTCAAGACAGGTTTTATTTCCATTATGATCACAATTGTAGTGTCCAAAAAAGTCATCCCTAGGTCGGCAAAATTTGTTGCAACCAAATCCATAGTAATGTTCATCACAGGTAACGCGTATCTGATATTCAAATTGGGCATTAATGCCATCATGCCTCAGGGGCTGCCAAGGATGATTTGGGTTGATCATCCCAGAATATACAGCCTTCTCAATTATCTTTGATCCAGCATCTGAGGAAATGAGGAGACACAAAGAGAAGAAGATATACATTTTTAAGAAAGTGTACTGCAGGCTTTGTAGAGCAATCCTGTCACTTGACATAAACAGCAAGTATTTAAAAAAGTTATAAAAGGAGATACAGACAAACAAAACAATCATAGTAACTGGAAACGTAAAAGATGAAATAATTGCAATTAAAAACAGCTACAAAAACAACATAAAATTAACTTCTGTGCAATCAGGCTGACATTGCTGGTTTATGTTTTTATAAGGAAATGTCTGTCCTCCCTAATATTCAGGGCAGAATCACATATTTAAAAAAGTGATTATCGACAGTAAACTGCAAGATGCAGTACATCAGTATACTGCTGTACTTCAGTTCAGAGGCAGCGGCATTACAGGAGACCTCCGCTATCAAGTGTGTGCTGTTTCTGAGGTGGAGATGTTAATACCAAAGCACTCTTCTCACAGTGAGCAAATTTGTGACATTTGTCAGCAAATTGATATAAATTACATCATGGAAGATTTAGAAGAGAAATACAAAACAAACAATGAAAGTAAAGACATGTGGCTCCTTCACATGCACTTTGTTGAATTAATAGTCAACTTTATTTAAAAATGAATATAGCTTTTTACTTATACATTGCTCTAATTTTAGAGGTCAGCCAAAAGTGTGCAATATCCTGCCTCTTTAAAAGCAGAATGTTTAAATTATGGCCTGTAATAATATTTCACGTTCATCTGGAATACTGTACGTCTCTGTGGTATTTCACTCTTTGCCTGCATGGTGTGGCTAGAATGAACTGACGCTACCTTACAACCTGCTGCCTACGGCACTTGACTGTAGGGTGAAGATGTATCATAAAACTTCCAAAATTTTCCTGACCTTCTAGTAAAAAGGACAAAACTCAGAGCAAACTGTTAAACTTTATATTACAGCCCCTGAGAACAAACTGCACCTTTACAATATTATGTATGTTGTTCTAAAAATGTGACAATTATGATTCTTTAAATGCATCCATGCTTAGAAGCTGACAGAACAGAATAAGTAATTCTATGGGTAGAAATATATAAATGCATCACTGTTTAAGTTTAAATGTACTAGCTAAATATCTGCCAAAATGCACAAAAATTGTTTTGGCAACCCAAATTTCCTATATCAGTGAAATATATAAATGAAAACAGTACCAACATGTAGGACAATGCAGTATTTTATGTATATTTTTACTGAAATCTGTAAGAAAAAAGGCAGAGCACATTTCATAGACTTCATCCCTCTCCAAAAATCTGACACACTGCATGCCTCAGGAAATGTCTACTAGATACGGTTATCAGCTGCACTGAATTTTTTTTGTTGAACTTTGACAGAATAATAAATAAGCCATAATGAACAACTTCTTTCGTGCTGCAGACCTCCATAGCCACAATTTATTCCCATGCTTGTTTGCCCCACAACAGCTGAGTTCAAAGTCAGGTTTAACTAAAGTACTGCATTATTTTGCCACAGTGAAAAGACTTATGCTCTCGCCAAACTCTACTGCAACATTTTCAGTTTACTCGAAGTCTGTAAAACCAATACATCGAGTAGATATTGAAGTTCTAAATAAAAAAATATATAATTATGTGCAAGTGTTGGCAATTAAGCAATATTATTTCCTTACAAATAGTATTGTGATACTTTTCTTATCCATAAAAAAAGGATATTCTTGCATGGTGAATAGCAACTAATTTTCATTCCATTCTGCCTTTGGAATTGTTCTAAAAAGCCAAAATGGACAGCTGTGTTTGTTACATCTGGTTAAGGCCTTGTATAATTATGAGAGACCAACCACTAACACCTGCTAGCTGCCATCAATAATGTAAAAACATTTTCATAATAAGGAAAACTCTAGCCTTGTAACACGTGCAAGCACCACATTTTTTTCAAATATTTTTCTTGCCTCATCTCTTTAACAAGAAGAGAAATGAAAATTGACCCAAAAGTTGTGCCTCTTGGGCTGCTTCTTGTTCCATATTAACACAAACTGTGAACGGTGTTAAATTAACATAGGAGTGCACCCTCCATTTTCCGAATCGACTCACCAGAACATAGCACAAAAGGAATACTGGGACAATCTGCTGCCAGATTCCAAATGCCTCACCCATTTTGACAAGGGTTTACTCTTACATAAAGAACAAAGCAAAACCCATAGATGCAGTGCAATGCGATACTCACTGTTGTTGCTGACGTTAGTTTCATTACTGAAATCCAAAGCTTCCACTATTAGAGTGTAGGACCTCTGTTGAAAAACAAAAGGTTCGTTATCGAGGAGGAAAAAAAAATAAAAGAAAAAAAGAACTGTAACTGCACTCTCACTAATCAGAGGTTAACTATGAGTAAACAGCATACATGGATTTTATATTCTAATTTGGATTCAACTAGAAAACAAAGCTGGAATAAAAGCAAATAACTTCTGGAGACTAAATGACGTAAAGTTTAATTTAGTAAAATGATAGAATAGATGTAAAGTCAAATGTAATAAAAATGGACTTTATTCTGCAAGTCATAAAAACCCGTTTCTTCAAAATGTGCAGTCTTTGGGTTTTTTTTTGCTAGGACCACAGGCACAACTAATAATCTTTTTATCAAAAAACATTTGAAGGTATCTTTAATAAACGAGACATTTTAGCTACCCAGCAGAAGGGAGATAAAATACACATTTTTGTATGTTTTATTAGAGCTATCAAAGTATAATTGTTTTCCATGTTTGCACCTTCACATCTGTAAAAGGATATAGCTGTAGCTATTTTCACATCAGGTGAAGCGTACCTCAATGGTGCAATCTCTGGAGGCTTTCATTATTTCAGCACGTCTTTGAAATTCTTTGACAATCTTAAAGCCATCACTGCTCTCACGAGTATCAAGTAACAGATCAAAAAAAAAAAAAAAAAAAAAAGCCACACACCCAATAAGCCCCTAGCAAGGGAAAGAGAAAATAATGCGGTGCCCTTGTGTCATTAAGTTGGTAATTAAGCTGCCCAAAACATAAATATGTACATAAGTTCTAAAGATTAAATAATTCCAGAATACTAATGATCCAATGTGAAAAAACACCTTACAGCACACAAGACCTTATGCTGACTGATTTATATCAACATACAAAAAGCTTCCTTCTGGATTTTTTTGTTTAAATCACTACTATGATTGTATGAAGTCCATAACCATATATCAAGTCAGAGTCAAACATACATCTTATTTTTTACTGATTTATGCATTAGTGGTGACTTGTTGTTTACTTTAGAGTTCTGGGATTTTCTCTTCAACCTGATTAGAAGTCAAGCATGTTTGTTATCAGTTGGAAATGGGCTTTATAAAGCAAATAATATTTCCAGCAGAGTAGCTTCATATTATTCTCCTACTCAATAAAACTACTAATTAAAAAAAAAAAATGAAAAGGTAAACTGGCTGGTGTTGTACAAAAATAAAATGATACAACCTCTTTTTTTTGTATGTCTACACTCAACGTGTGTGCGCAAATGCACACACACACACACACACCTCATGCCGTCATCACACTACATCTATTTTCTTATAGACATTGTTTTGGAATTATGCCTGACTACATGTTTCATATTCTGCTAAATGGGGCTCCAATTTCACTTACTGATAACTGTGGGAAAATACTTCAAACAGAGGAATATTTAGGGCAAGCCTGGACAAGTAACTAGTGCTTCTTGGTCGACTGTTTTGAACAAGTAACCTGTAGTTTGGTATAAATTGAACACAAATTGTTCACTTCACAGCACCAAATTAGGACAAAGTCACACATTTCAATCACTAACATGGAGTTTTAACTATCTTTTATAACTTAATGTGTCTGTGAACATCTGTATGGATTAGCCTAAACAAATACACAATTAATCAGATTAGAAAAAACAGAAATAAACAAATCAAACATTTTCAAATTTTAAATACTTATTTTTAACAAGGGGAAGATTAATTTAATAAAAGTAAAAGACAACTCCTGAGAGCTGACCCACCGTAGCAATTTCACATTTTGTTTATCTGAATTACCTGGTAACCTCATTAAAACTCAAATAGTGAGGGGGGGGGGG
>JANRMT010062825.1:23959861-23994162 GCA_026402145.1 Polypterus bichir lapradei | reverse complement strand
TAATAATAATAATAATAATAATAATAATAATAATAATAATAATAATATACATTTTATTTATATAGCTCCTTTCCCATGCTCAAGGCATAAAGGATGGGTCTATAAACACTCCTAGTTTTTTGTATTGATTTTATTAAAGACAAGTAACATTCCATACAATCAAGTCAAACTTAACAAGGCTAAATTCAATTTAACCCTCATGCAAGAGAAAGAGAGTAAAATGTTAAGAGTAGAAAATAGGGAATAGAATCCTTTTCCCCAATATAAATGCGTAATCTAAAGTGTTATTGATTACATCTTGCCAGGTTTTTAAAAAAGTTTTGAATAGATCCTCGAAGTGAGAATTTGATTTATTCCAATTTCAAATAATATATAACATCAGTTTCCTACTGACTTAAAAGATGTGGGCTAGGATTCTTCAGGTTAAGCACGATAAGTCTATATGCTAGTAATGAAGTAAAGGCAATTACAGTTTGTTTGTCCTTCTCCACTTTAAGCCCATCTGGGAGTACAAACAATCTGAGTTAACCAGCTACCACTGCCCTGTGGTACCTCTGAGCATTCCATAGCCCTTAAAGCATGAGGTCTCTTACTTAAAAAAAAATCCCAGTTTTTCTTCTTCAGTAACTGACTACCAGGCTGAAAGGGGAAATGGGTCTCCCACCAGTTCCAGTTTTTAAAAGACTCAATTTTCCTTAGTATGGAACTAGACAATAACCATTATTGGCTAAGAGGTGTTCTAACTTCATTCAAGCCCTCAGACACTTGTTTCTCAGCATCAGCAGAGATTCTAGATCTTAAGCAAGCAACTTGCCCTCTAACATTCTAACAGATAATTATCTGCTTTTTCCTTAGCCAGAGCTATCATTAGGGTGACTTGGGTGCACACCTTGGGACCCTGCTTGCAAAGGGGCCTTAGAATATGTTAGAAAAAAATCCTAATAACAGGTAAAGTCCATATTTACACTTACAGTATAGGAACTCATAGTGATTCCTACAATAATAAACCTAATCTAATCACACCTAAATATAAAAAGCTTTTAAAAGAAATATGTGAGTTCTGTTTGGTTGATGTAATTTGAGCACAATTAGAGCAGGTGTCTAATAGGTCACTTTTTAAAGACTGTACATTTGATGTGTTACTTTGCCGCAAAAGACAAAAAGGCAAAATAGATGGCCATTCAAAATGAGAGCCCAGTGATGCAGTGCAAATAACAAATGAAAATAGAAATAGACACAAAAGATGTTGTTGTTGAAAACTATACCTGACATTAAAATATTATACTAAAAGGATGATTGGAACAAGCAATTGTGACAACATTTGAAAGATGCTTTTCTGCAATGAAAGGAATTAGGAATTGTCTGTGTTCTACCATACCAGATTAATAATTCTTTTTACTGGCTATTCTTTACATAGCAAGTCTGAACCTGGACAATATTCTGGACACTTACACAAACAGGAAGAAATGCAGTGTCATTCTTCACTAAGGTAAACCTTGCCTTTCTTGTGCATTGCAGTATGGTTTTGGCAGCTTTTTCAAACTTTTCTAACAGCCCCATTTGAAATAACCAATGGTATACCACTGTGTTATGTCTTTTGCCCTCCTACTGAAAAAGTGAAACTCTGCCTATGTGTATATCATATTTATTAATGACATATACATGCCCGGATTTAAGCAAGACATTACTGGGCCAGTAGCTAGGGGCCCTGAACTTCAGAGGACTCCAAGAAATTGATTTTTGCACCAATTTTGCCGGGTTTGCCAGTGACTTTGCTGATTTTTCTTCTGAAAAAAATCACCATGCACCTGGCTTAAGCAATCGTTTTTTCCCAGCACCCCATGATGCTTTGTGAGGCTAGCATGAAAACACGTTGCACATTCCTTGGTGGTTTGGGTTCATTCCCAAACAAAAAACAAATATGGCAGCAAGATGGTAAATATTTTCTAATTTTTTCATTGCACCATAAATTGAAAAAACAAATCATGCTATTTTTAGATTCCTTGAAGTTTGGATGCATACTTGCTGAAACTCCATCCAGGAAAATGTACCAAAAATTAACAAAGAATGTCAATCATAGAAATAGCACTGATCCTTTGCTTCACAGGCTGTTAGTGGTGATAGGAGCTTAGGCAATGCAGAAAGAAAATAAAGGATTCAGAGTAGTATTGATTGTGCTGTGCTACTGTGATTTTGTTTTTCATAGATGTTTAGTTGTATATATATATTACTGCTGGTTTGTGGCCATTTGATGAATTTTGTCTATGGTTACTGTTCCATTTGCATCTTTTGTTTAAGGCATGGAAGCACAGTGTTTAGGAGATTGTACAATTCACAATCATAAGCACTGGAGGCATTTCATCTGTTCCAGAGATTTACATAATTTCGAGCTTTACTTGCTTTCAGACATTGCCTGTCACAAATGCATGTTATTAATACTTCTTCTCTTCAGACAGTGAAGAACAGGCTCAGATCCACAATGGGACAGGAAAGATTGAAACATTTCACTCTGATGTCAATTGAGAATGATCTAATTCAGAAACTGAATATTAGTGATATGATCAATGACTTTGATTTTGTAGGTATCAATAAGGTTCTATAGTTGACCTTTTAAACCTTGGTTTGTGATGATTACTTGATTTCTTGTTTCTAGCAATGGCTAATTAAAGATATAAGCTTTAATGCAGCATACTTTCTCATAGTTTCAGGAACTAAGTCCACTTTAAAATGAAGACTCTGCGGTAATCATTCACTTTACTCTGTGTTACTCTGAGACCTTGAATTGATATGAAAAGCACACTTATAGTATTTAGTGTAAGGCCCCAAAAATCACTTTAGCACAAAGGCCCTTCCTCACAGTAACCCCGCCCCCTTTATTCCAGCCATGTACATTTGTGATGTTTACTGTGAGTGAGTGTATGTGTGTATAATGAGGTAGGGAGGCAAGGGGGACTTTTTCAGCTTCAAAACCCAGGGCGCTTGAGGGAGCTTAATAAGGTCCAGCTCTAAAATACAAGCTGATTTTTTGGGGGGCTACCGTTTTCAGGGGATGGCATTGTGCCACCTTTAATAGACATCTTTGGTGATCTTTGGTGCACAGCCCCTCATACTCCCACTCCCCTACTCCTCACGCTTTTTGAGGTGTCATTGATGTACAACTGGATCTCCAAGGCCTCTGCTCATCAGTGTGCAGTAATATGTCTACAAAATGTGCCTTGGGTGATAATTTTACTAGTCTCAATCCAGCCTGGGCTTTTACCTACGTGAAAGCTTTCTTTCTTTCTATTTTAAATCTGTTTTCTGGCCTTACCGTTTCTGGCCTGGCAGTTTCTTGCACTCGCATCCCACTGAAAGGAAGAATTTGTTAACGTTTTATTGAATTACCCGACACAAGATAAACATGATTAATTAAAATATGCATGTATTAATGTACAGTATTGTAAACGTTGAAAACATTACATATAAAATTCAAGTTATATGTCAGCGTGTCTCTTTTCAGGTACTGTATACGCAAGGAGTGCAATGTTATGAATTGTATGCGTGGTACAACGTTTGCTAATGGCCTTCAGTGGTTTAGCCTATCCTGTTTCTGAAGCACAGTACAGTTTTGTCTTTGCTTATAATACATCTAACAATATATTCACCTGTTCCCTTTCATCTTCCTCGGTTACAAAGATGCTTACTGTGCCAGCCTGCATCCTCGACTGCCGACGATACGCAAGGCATGCGCGGCCACAAAAGCGCGGGAGGCTCACTCAGCGTGTCACGCGCGAAGCCACTAATGCGCTTATTGGGCGGCAGCAGCGGGCACGCCGGCTCGCGCCTCCGCACACTCTACAAAGCTAACTGCAGAGGACCCGAACGACAACCAATGTTATTTAAATTCCGAAAGCCCCCAGGCCGCCACCAAATTCGCATTAAACATTCATTGGATGGGTTTAAAGTCACGCATCTGTAGCACGCGCTGTATAGTAATGAGGTCGTGTAGGTAGCCCGTGACCGGCGCGAGCGCCACGAAAGCTCGAGGAGTTCCCGGCGGCTCCCATCTGCCGAGCCGCTCGCGCCAATTCAGTGCCGTGAATTGTAACTGAAAAGCAGCAGAAGGATGCGGATGCTGCATCTGGATACCGACTTGAGTGAGATAAGGCTATATGAGGGCGAACATTAAAAATGCCGACTATACATAAAAGAATGGGTGGGGGTATCGAGTATTGGGGGGTGTCTCGAACAAAAGCAGAGCGCTTTTCAATGGAAAATCAGAGCAGCTGCAGCCTTCCAATAAGCTGCAATAGAACTTCATGAAAGGCTTTTAAGTTGTGTAACAGAGGTGGGCGTTGCGGCAATAGTTGTTCAGTATTTGCTAGGAGCTGGAGATGGTGACTTAATGGAGAAATAATGAGACTTTTATTTGAATCGATCGAGGCCCAGGTCAGTCTGGGGCTTCTCATCCTAACGTGTACATTAAAGCGCACAGAGGTGGACATGGCTTTATGATTGCTTTTATAAAAAGCACCTTTAAGACAGGTAGGGTCATCTTCAGTAAGCAACCGAGGCAGAAGAGGTTTTGATCTCTTTTTTTTTGTAAAATCCTTCACTTCTAACAAAAAGGAAACCATGCATATAGCGGTAATTTTGATCAAAGCAGACTCTGCAAATGATGCAGAAAAGCCAAAACAATAAACAACACTGGCATGATGGGCACCACTTTGGTAAGTGGATAGTTGTCTTCAAATTACGCTGAAAGTGGATGCCTTCTTCAGTTTGGAGAATGCAAGGTTTGAATGAGAATGTTGTTGACTAGAGGCATATAGGCTATTGCCATTGATGCCGTTGATGGATGATGGTAACAAGAAAAAGCAAAACTTCCCCAAATTCCAGGCCTTCTGAAACAGCATGGGAATGCACACAACCACACACAGATAAATCAGTATGGATAATCTGATTCCAGGAACGGAAAAAGTCCCCCATTTCCTTTAATTTCATTAACTAATCCATTTTAAAAGAGGACAAATGGAGAAACCCCTCAGGAATTAATCTTAATAATTCTTGTCAAATGCATGATGTATTCTTCAACTTCATGTTATTATGTTCTATCTGTCAAGCCATCTTCTCAGCCCACTTATTTTTTACTGGGTTGTGGAGTTTGAATCTTCTTACAGCATTATCACACACAAGGAAAATGCCAGGCATTGATGGAAATACCACCTCACAGACATGCACACACCTACACTTGTGTGCAGTTCGATGAGCACCCACATCTGTGAAATTAAAGATGAAACCAGAATATTTGGGGAAAACACATGATGACTCTTTTAGAATGTACAAGCACCACAAAGCTAGTTACAGGGGCAGAATTGAAACTCATATCACTGAAGATGTCAAGCGGCAGTGCTAACATTGTGCCATTATGCCAAGCTTATTAATTCCTAAGTTTCTTAAGAAATGTTAAGAATGCTAGGTTTAGTAACATTCAGTGAAGAAGTTGCTTTACAACAATTCAATATAAATATGCTGATTTTTTTTTTTCCTTTGGAAACTGGTATTAGTAATGTGACAAATACACTAAAGCATACCTTCTAAACACTGATTTGTAAAGACAGGTGACAAAGGCTTTTGTAAAGTGTATTTGCGAGTAACCAGAACTAAAAGAGTTAGCAAAATACAGTGTGTATCTCAACACTGTGTGATAAAATTTGTCACCTTCTTCCAGCAGTTATAAGTGATGCATATGGTATAGTTTCTATACTGAACATTTTATATTCAAACAGATTGAAAAAAAAGGAAAAACAAATTGTATATATCTCTTTTGTTTTACAATGCTTAATTATATGAGGGAGTTGGAATATTTTAACAAATTGCAAACAGGTAGGTAGTTTAATTGTCTGTGTCTGCATACAATATATTGCTTCCCCTATTTGCAGAGTAAATACACTTGTCTTTGTAAGGTCCCTCTTTTAACAAACTTCAAACAACCATGAAGACTAAGGTCTTATAAAAACAGGAGAAGAATATAGCAATTGAAAGTGAGGTGAGGAATATAAGAGAATGTTAACATTGCTGAAGAAACTTTGTAGCACAGACAAGCCTTTTGTTAGAATATGGAAGGTGTATTTTAGCACTTGGGTCGTGACTATTTTTCTACCACTGTAAACTATGAAGATTTGTCTGCAGAAAATATGTAATTGCTGTAACACTGAAAGAGCAACAGTCTCAAATCCTGCAATTGAACATAATGGTAATCAAGGGAAAAGTTTCTGTGGTCAGACAGGAACTAAATGTGAAGTGTTATATCTAATGCAATACTCAACATTGACAGAAATATTAGAATATAGTTTTGCCTATATTAACTACACAAACCTAAGAAAGTCACTCAACATACCAGTGGTCTAGTGTTAGAAACATATGAAAAATGTGTTTTATAGTATGTGGGAACTTTATAGATTTACATTAATAATGGAAATGTGTTACATAAAAATGTTTTGTTTAGAAATGTTATTAACAGAAAACTTGAGGCGGTGCTATTATAGTTTAATTGTTATCTCCATTCAAAAGTCCTTTTTTCCAAAATAGGCAAGATTTTATTTTAATGGAATGGCTACCCATTCCATTCCCTAGGCACTCTTTCAGGTAATGTATTGTTACTATTAATTTTTATTTGATGGTGAGAATCAAATCTGTCATTTTCACAAAATGTACAGAAATGGGGGAAAAGTTGACAAAGTTGCTGAAAAAGTCATCTAACTTTAGAATTGTGTTTGAATAAGACACTTGCAAGGAACAGCTGCAACATACATTGCAGAGTCGTAAAAATTAAATATTTTACTATAGGTGGGTGAATGTATAATGCACTAGCATGTCATAAAATACATTTTACTATTTTTAAGCAAATATATTATTTAATGTTTAAATTCATGAAGAGGAAACCTACTTTTTGATGAAATGTCATTGAGATGGCTTAACTTGGAACAAAAGGTAAAGTAACTCAAACATATATCAAAAGTATGTTTAATAAGTAGTGGGTAGAGAGAATAAATCAGCATGGCTATTACAGACTTCCCTTGCTCCTATGTATTTGGTGCGTTAGCTGGCCTGATTCAAAAATCTGTCAAAATACTTCTACTTGACTTTCTGTCTGTCTGTCTGTCTGTCTGTCTGTCTGTTTGTCTGCCCGTCTACTTCTCTCTCCCTCTCTCTTTCTTTCTCGCTGTATGTATCCTGTCCTCTTTTTCACTCAACAGAAATTCCTCCCTGAGGAGTCCTTGGAACCACTTTTGGGGTTAAGGTAACCCCAAGAAAATCCTGGGGCTCTATTAGAAGAGAGCCCTCTGGTGGACACAGGTATTCCTGTACTCTTGAATTCTTAAACTCATTTAGTCTTCAAGGGAACCTTTTGTTACCACCTGCCAGCCTGAAGGAATTTGGGTTAGTTTTTTTCCAACCCCCTTGAAATATTTACTGTATATACAGGAAACCCACTGTAGACACAAGCTATTATTTCAAGCTTACCTACACTGGTATTTGGAAGGGGACTCTCCTGTCACTTGAAGTGATTTTTTTTCTTTGTATGCTTTCCCAGCCCTGTGTCCTTTTAGTGCTTATCCAGAGGACTAACTCATTTTCCATTGCTTAAAGTTATTTTCAGTATTTTATTATTCGCTATGAAACTCAACGCTCATGTCAAATCTGCACAGCAAAAATAATTCTGAAATCAACAACAACTAATGATGTTTTTTGGATAAAGGTGTTTTTTTAAAAGAATTTATATAATAAAGACATTATTGACTATTTAAGCTCTCATGAAGTTGTTTTCTGGGAGGGTGAGACATCCACGTCATATTACAGTTTAAAAATGGCCTTCTCAGTGCCCTCAAGTTTCATTGAACTAATGTCTAAAATGTTTGAATTTAGCCTGATGCTTGTTTTTGAATTTTCTGCCTATTTATTTGTTAGCCTTTTAAGTTCATATTAGAATGTGTATGCAGAAGATTATAATGGCTTCTTTACCCATTGATTGTAATTTTTGCCGGTATATGTGCCCATACATGGTAATTTTTTCATTAAATGTTGTTTGAAGGTGTTAAATGTGAAATTTATGGCATAAAGGAATGATTGACTGATTAGTGTTGCATACTTTTATAAGAACTTTAAAAACTGACTCTGATTAAACAACTATTATTTGTGAGTAGTTTTTCAAAATATGCTTATGTCTGGTACAGCATATCTCTTTAAAATTAACATTATTGGTTGGTTGATTGATTGATTGATTGGTTAGTTGTTTGTCAGTTTGCCTGTACTGTAATTGTGCAAGTATTAAAATATTTAAAGTAGAAACTGAACAATGTAAGTCTCTGGCTGATTCACATCATTTCTAAGTACTGCCTAGCCTTCTGCTCTATTTCATTCCCAGACCCCAGATTTTAATGTTTACTTATGTATTAGAATTATATTTAGGACTCTGTTGCATCACCATAGCTGTGAACTGTCTAGTAAGAACATCCATCCATCCATTCATTATCCAACCCGCTATTTCCTAACTACAGGGTCACGGGGGTCTGCCAGAGCCAATCCCAGCCAACAAAGGGCGCAAGGCAGGAAACAAACCCTGGGCAGGGAGCCAGCCCACCGCAGCTAGTAAGAACAAAAAAATGTTTTCATGCAATTAAAGTAAGCAGAAAAAGAAAATTTTAACTACATTGTACAACCACAGTGAACTAATTGACATATTACTGAAATGTCCTCATCATTGGAAGCATCTTTAAAATTTAGCTTTTTTTCTCCATGTTGCTCATCCACAGATGCAGTATAACTTAATAGTTTGTTAAGTTGGAAAGCAATTATGGTGAACCTTAAGCTGATAAATATAATAAAATGTTTTGTTCTGTTGAACTTTATTAGGAAAGTAGTTATCGGATAAAGTTTTGTTTTACATTCTCTCAAGTTATATGTACTTTATTTTGAATTTATTCTTTTTTTTATTTGGTAAAATTGTTGGGTACTTAGAATGACAAGTTTGTTTTTGTTGCAATAAATAATATTGCTGTATTTGCTAATTTTAGTTTTTAATCCAATGTAATAAATTTTAAAAAATGAAAATATAAGTTAGGATGTAAACTATGAAATGAAAATAACAATGTACTACTAGAACATATTTTACCATTTTGAATAAACATACAGCTCTTGCATTTTTCAGCAATTCGCAAACTTTGCTAATAGGAGCAGTCTAGCATTGCATTCTCCTCTTTTGCAAATGTGACATTTGTACTGATGCAGAAAGGTATGTGATCCTATTGACATAGAGATCCAATTAATCTATTCCTAACATTAAATTCAAACAATGAGAGTTATGACAGCAGTAAATACTTATCCCTGGTAATCATCTTATTTATTGAATAAATGTAGATAGCTTTAACATTATTTTTATTTTGCAGCTCTTTGAAATTTGTTGAAAAGGTCTGCTTGACATTCGGCAGTGCAAAGCCTTAGGAAATCTGATCATCTAAGGATAGTCTTTATGATGCCTGTCACACTGTTGAATAAGTGTCAGCAATCTGAAGTCATCTCAAGTTGCGTAATGTTTTGAGAGATCCATACTCTGCATAATTAGGGTTAATTAGGGTTCAATTTTAAATTGCTTGAGATAATTACATTGTCCAACAAATAATTATTTAATTATCAATTATCTAAACATTTTACATAAAGGTTTTTTGTCTGTCAAGCTTAATGATTAAAGCTACCTTCTTGAGTTACTCAGTGCCTCACCTGCATTTTCAGGTTAGCATTCTTTTTATTGTGCTCAGATCTTGAAGCGTAAGGGAAGCACTCTCCCTTTTTGCAAAAGTCTGGTAAAGAAAGTTTATTATTATTATTTGAATAACAAAAATGAGTTTCTTCATTAGCCTATTTGTTTGTAATGAAGGCTGAAAAGGGCTTGTGTAAGCCTGTGGATTTTCATACAGGACTTTGGCAAGTTATCACAAATATGTGAGAGGAAAAGGTTGTTTACATGTAAGTTCTTACTGAGAAACACACTTTATACTTACCATGACAATTCTAATTTCTTAAATTGTGTTTCTAATTAATTAATTTTTAATGAATTCATGTTTTAATGAATTCTAATCCAGCTCTTTAGACATTTATTGAAGTAATACCAGTTATAGAGATTTATTAACACCAGTCCATATTGTGTCTTTTTCCAGTAGAAGGTTTCAGAGAGCTGGAGTATCTAGACAGCAATGCGAAATAGAGAAAATAAATATGGACAGAATGCCAATTCCTTAAAAGGCACTGGCATAGAGATTTTTTTCCAAATTCCAATTACCAGACATGTGCAAGATTTAAAAATATGCTAAAACTGCCAGGCAAGTGTAGTTCAAGTCATGTTGCAACAAACGGAATGGAGGTGACAGCAGTGATTGTTGCATTGTATCTTTCTTGGCAAAAAAATTCACAAATATGAAAACTTAACATTTTTATCTGTTGTTAATTGCAGGTTAATTACCATGCTGAACAATGTTAACATTGATCTGATGTACTGCAGTTGATTGCATGTTTTGCAGCAGGATGGTATCTTTTTCAGGTTGTTGTTCTTCATGACAATTGTTGTTGACAACCTAGTTATAGTCTCAACTTTATGGAAATGGCAAAATGTTTGCAAATGTCAGAAGTTCATCTTATTTGCCGTTCAATGACACTGTCTTCATTGCTCTGTTTTATGGATGTTAAATTGTACTTATCTAATACAGTATATCTTGCATGCATTAAGATGATAATCTTTAACACTGAAACATAGTAAAATAATTATATAGAGAAGATTCATGTGACTATTGTAAAGTTTTTGGTTAAATGTGTATAGCACCTAATCTTAAATGATAATATTGTTAATTGATTTTTAATTGTGTTACTAAAACATAAGGTTACTAAAGCATAAGACATGTATGAGTATATAGTGCATTCAGTGTATTTTACATGTCTGTTTTATATGTATGCACTAATGTGCATATTAGCACAAAAGGTAATCTGTGTTATCAATTATTTCTTTTGAATAATGTCAAAAATGAGTCAGAGTTGTTTTTTTTATACACACACGTTTATACACGTTTGCTTTATTTTTAATTTGTAATTCAACCAAAACATTATTATCTCAAAGCTAATTTCCTTCTTTTGCATTTTGCTGGTTTGGATTTGGTCATTAATGCCTGATTTAAAATTGTCATATGTGTTCCAGGTCAGGGAAGCTGATTGTTACAACAACAACAACATTTATTTACATTTTCATACAAACAACATAGCTCAAAGTGCTTTTCAAGAAGAGAGAGAAAGTTACATGAAAAAAAAACATTAAGATTAGGAAATAATATTGAAAATAAGTAACAAAAGATAAAGGTAAGGTCAGATGGTGGGGAGGACAGAAAAAAAACCTCTAGTTAGGCTGGAGAAAAAAACAAAAACAAAATTTGAAGGGGTCCCAAGGCCAAAAGACTACCCAGCCCCCACTGTGGCATTCTACCTGTTGTTAAATATATCATTTTTGTTTACAGGCTTCACATAATAGAATTTGATGAAGTTAATGTTGTGGACAGCTGTGACACAATCCTTCATTCCATCATTACAGGTGGGTTCATGGGGCCTTGATCAGGCGGTGGTGGCGTAGACTTCCACCACAGATAAAACAGAAAAGACAGCAAATCAAAGTAGAGATTAGTAAAGATTGTGGATCCCTGAAGAATATGATAATTCTATGCCTATTAAGAATACTATTAAAATGTAGCTATGAAGAGGTGAGACATGCTCAGATTTTATTTTTCTAGTTAAGATTCTAGCTGCTGCATTCTGCACTAATTGCAACCGATTGTTGTTTTTGTTAGGTAGTCCTGTTAGGAGTGCGTCACAGTAATCTAGTTGACTAAAACAAAAGGGTGAACTAATTTTAAAGCATGTTGCAAATTTAGAAGAGGTCTAACTTTTTCTATACTCCTTAAGTGAAAAAATGCAGTCCTAGTAATCTGGTTAATATGTGATTTAAAGTGTAGGTCACAGTCAAAGATTACCCCTAAATTATTTAACTCCACCTTGAATTTTAAACCTAAGGGATCAATAATATTTCTAATACCCTTGCTTTTTCCATGTTTGACAATCACTAAGATTTCTGTTTTTTCCTAATTTAATTTGAGAAAGATTATACTCATCCAATTTGAAATAATACTAAGGCACTATTGATCAATAAAGCTGTGTGTCATATGCATAGTTGTGGTAGCTTACCTTGTGCTTTCAGATATTCTGGCCTGATGGAAGCATGTAGATTGAAAAATCTCTTTATTACCCATTCTCTTTTTTATATGGCATGTGTCTGGACAGGAAAGAGAAGAAAAAATACAAGGACATTTGTGTCCTTTTAGTCTAAATGCAGCTGTATGGAGTTCTTTTCACATGAGCTTATTTGAACATATTAATTCTCTCAGTTCATAGGAGATCTATTAGCTGGATGCTTTCATTGTAAGTAATATGCTAATCAGATGCTAATGTTTGACTGTAACTGGACTCAAATGTTTGCCAAAATCCGTATTTTCCTGTTTCTGCAATCAGTCTAGGAATTATAAATTAACCAGAAGTATTTTTGCAAATATGTTGCCATCAATTAGGCTATTTTAGAGGCATTTACTTGTTAGCAGGCCAAAAGCGAATTTTGCTACTATTGTCCTGAAGTCTATTTTGCATTGAACAGGCACGGGTATAAATTCTAATGACTATACAGCTTCTCTGTGGACATTGTTACAGGATGACATGTTGTTTTATCTAAAATGAATTTCCTCCATTTTAAAAGGGTCCACATTAAAGTGGCATAATGTAATTCAGTGCAGTAAGAGTCAGTAAAACTCATGTTTACTAAATGTCATTGAAAAACAAAGAATGAGCCAAGTCAGACCCCTCATTTGAATTAAAAGAGCAAAATGTTAAGTCTAACCTGGACCCACTGTGGACTATTGAGAGTCTGGAGCCTAGAGGGAAGGAATAACAATGTGACCAGAGGAAGGAGCAGTAAACATAATTCAAGAGCATTTTTATTGCTTAAATCAAATAAATGACATATGACAGATAATTACTAAGTCATAAATGGGATGGTTGATAAAACATATTTAGTGCTAGTTCCAGATAAAATGTGTGGTGTGGGAGCTTGTCCTCTTTGGATTAAAAAAATAAAAATTTAGATATGTTCCCCAATAGTCTTAATAAATAAAATTGCTCTTTGTATTCATTTATTAAAATGTTTATCTAGTTATACTAGAAAAAATACTTTATTAAAATTTTATATCTTTTTTGATATGCAATTCTGCTGTTTTGTTTACATTCAGTATTGCAAATTAATGCTTATTCTGTAATAGAAGCATGTTTACAAAGCTTAATTATTTCAGAGAACATAACTTTAAAAGCTCTTTATTGGCAGTTTTCTGACAAAAAATATAATAGCACATTTTGTGAAATGCATTTACAAATTAAATAAATATTTGACTGCATTATCTAAAGTAAACCTTGACATTACTGTTGGATATCAAATAATTACTAAGCCAAAAATGTGTAAAATACAGTATGTGTTTAGTTAGGACATGGGAAAATATAAGAATAGTCAAATGACAGTTTTTAATTTGTTTCCACTTATTCTTTGTTCTTTTTAATTATGCATTTCTAGTTGTAGTTCATTGTGAGTCAGATCTCATGATGGTCCCCTGGAATTCTGACATAATCTACTGACCAGAGTAATTGACTGCTTAGATTGGATATAAAAGACCTTATCAGCTGGACTTGTGTGAGCTTAGCGTTAATAATAAGAGTGACAAAACCAAAAAAATTAGGCTACAGGGAGTGAGAGATGAAGGGAAGAGTCTCGATTTGGTGTCTGACAACAGTCATCCAGGAGGTGACTGTGTTCAAAGATCTAATTAAATAGAAGTCCATGCGTTTGCTAGACCCAGTATTTTATAATGCATAAACAGCACTGTGCTTCCTGGGCCTCGTTTTTTATTCATATATAATTCCAAATTGGATTATTAATGCTGTGCTGTACATATAATATGAGACATTTTTATCTTTATAACTGATGTGATTACATTCTTTCATTTTCAAAGAAATTCATTTACTTGAGGATGTTATATAAAGTTTTTCCATGAGGGATTATTTGAAGGATTTACATTGTATGATCTGTGCTATTTAACAGTCTTACTCTATGCTGTATCTCTTCCACTTGTTGACTTTTCTGTTTCAGTTTTAAGAAATGTTTTGCTGTCATTTAATTTGTTCTAGTGTTTGTATTCCTGACAAGCCTCATATCCTGTTCTTTTTAAAAAAAAATTTTTAATTCTTAAGTTCTGAAAAAGTATAGAGTGTATAGATATTGAGGCTACCAGTTTAATTTGGCAGTATCTTGCTTAATAAAGCAGAGTGGTTTGGGATGGTATTTAACATAAATGTTCTATATTAAATGAACAAAATATGGAATAACAAATTATTTAAAGTAAATAATTCTAAAATAAAATGATACTGTGTCTGTTTTTCTATATACCTGATCTAATTTAGAATAATAGAGAATGCCAATGGCCTGGTAAAAACAGGGTTATAGAAGATACCACACAATACAATACTATTTTGAGGTGAACACAATCAAAACTACGTATAAACGTGGTACATTCTAGACTAGTTTCTGGAAGCCTGTTCACCTTAATGCATAATTTGATCTGGGACAGAAGGGAGAAGCCCTATAAAGGAAAAACACCATATAGAGAAATTGCTAACTCCACATAGAGAGTATGAAATCAAAAATGGAGTCAGGGTACTGCTCCATTATGTTTATGTTAGGTAGAATGCCCAGAGGGGACTGGGCGGTCCCGTGGCCTGGAACGCCTGTAGATTTTATTTTTTTTTCTCCAGCCGTCTGGAGTTTTTTTTCTGTTTTTTCTGTCCACCCTGGCCATCGGACCTTACTCCTTTTCTATGTTAACTAATGTTGTCTTATTTTAATTTCTTATTTTGTCTTTTATTTTTCTTTTCTTCAGTATGTAAAGCACTTTGAGCTACTTTTTGTATGAAAATGTGCTATATAAATAAATGTTGTTGTTGTTGTTGCTAGAGAGGTTGTTGCCAAGCGCATTACCGTGTGCTTCACAGTAATATATAGAGTATATAGTGCAAACTGACCAAATTTAGGGAAATACAAATCATGAATGATTAATTATGTTTAACTTAATTTAGTTATTTCTTTTTTCCTTCATCCTTCATTTTCTTGTATAACATATTAATATAGAAGCAGCAAATGACAGTTGTGCCAGGTTTATTCTTTTGGAAATTTAAATCAGATGACTATTTCCTTGGCTGGGTGTCTGTGACATGACTAGAAAGAATGCATATTTGGAATTTTTTATATTTTGAACTGGTAAGGACATTGTTCAAATGCTTGAAAACTACCTATTTTAAAAGCTAAAGATACATTTTTCAGGACTTTTAGGATTTGGGGATTTTTTTGCTGTATTATTAAGATAGAAAGAACATAAAATAGGCAATTATTTTTCTTTTAGGAAGTATAGCGTGAATAAACAGCTTTGGTTCGATATGTAAATTCTTAAAATGCCATGTGACTGATTATCAAAAAAATGTAATTAGTTAAGAGTATTAAATATCAGGCACTAAAAAGTTTGTCATTCAAGATGAATCTTCAGAGACTTTGTATTAGATTTAGAGGTGGCAGAATATGGTACATGAGGAAGGATTAGAAAGAAGCAAAATCCCTCAGCTTGTGGGAATAGGGGAACAGTGCTGTAATGTGATTATGGTAATGATCAACAAGTCATAGTGGGTTGCCTTTGTTCACTGTAATTAACTTCTTTGAATGGCGCAGTCGTTTTTTCTGTGCTCATCAGATGGTCCTGTCTTTGTGTCCCCAGTCTGTCATTTCTCCTGCCGCGATCTCAAACCTTCATGTGCATGACTAAATAAATTCAAGCCTGGAACAAAGATTGAATGGTGGAATAGAGATTGATATCTTTTGTTGTTGGACATTCAATACCATATACCAATCCAATTACTTAAGCTGTTTCTATCAGTCTCATTACCGTTCCCTATTGAGGCGTGCCCTATTGCTGGATCATTCTCTTTCACAAGAATGTAGTGGAACAGATTAGGGTTTTAATGAGACCATGCCTCTTGAGGTTGGATCTTTTACGATTTTTTTTTAAAGAAGCAAAATAGGAATCATACCTATGTAAGAGGCTGAGAGCATTGTTGCAAAGGGTGATCAAAGAAAAAAAAAGCTTAGAATGTGCATAAGCACACGAGGACATTTTTGTGGTTAATAATAACCATTTCTGGCAAGTGTTTTATCCACAGTTTCCCAATCTGATGTGAAGCCCAGGAAAACCATTCAGACAGTGGGGTATATGTTCAGTGTTGCTTTTGAACTTTTATTGAAAAGTAAGGTCTTTCAGCTTTGATGAAACAAATTTTAATGTTTTGTATGCTTCCTTCTCAGCATCCTATATATCAAAGCTCATGGAGGTAGACTCACTTCTGATTCTCAAACTGTCAGAACTCTGTTAGATGGTTGAAGGTGATTTATAAGTTACTTAGTGCTTATATTTTTTTTAATATAACAATTTTTTTTGCTAATTCAAGTTCTATTATTTGAATATTTTATGATACTGTATATTGTTCCTCCTTAAGATTTTGTGCTTATGAATTTTGTCTTTTTGTTAAAATCTGTTATTAGAAAAACCCTTTCAATGTGTTTTCTCTTTGCTGATTAAGTATAACTTGGATGATTTTTTAACCTTGTTCATAGTTGTTTTCTAAGAGAAGAGCATGCCTTAAAAAACAATTTCTTGCAAAAGAGTGGACAGGGTTGTATTCCTTAATAACTAACTACCTGCATCTTTTTTCTTACTCTGGCCTAGCTTTTCAGCATGAGAACAGTCATTGAATTGCTCATGGGAGTCAAATAGACACTTATCAGAGCTGTTTGCAGAAATGATTAATAGCTTCAAGAAAACTTTTATTGGATGAGAATGTTATTTTGCAAAGCAAAATCTATCAGTGTTATGTTCAGTCTTACACTGTGAAAGTAATCCTTTAATCTTTGTTTGACAACGATGATTTTGCTGGGTTTTAATGCAATGGAGTTTTAATATAGAAATGACCAAAGCTGTCTTTAAACAATATAAGAAGATCAAACAATTAAAAATATTTACTATGTTTCTAAACTTTTGAAAGTGATTTATTTTAGAATTGTGTTTGTCTAATGAAAACATAATAAGTAATAAAAATAATGTTTCCTTGCTGTATTTATCTTTGTCTTCTTTAATAAAGATTGGGTCAGGTCTTTTTAAAAAGATCTTTATTTAATGTAAACCATTAAAATCATGGAAAAAATAAATAATACCAAGTAGTATCAAATATAACCAATCACAAGTCTGATTTTAGTTTTTCTGCATTTTTGGTGTAACTGTTTTATTGGAATATTTTAAAGTTTAAGTTGCTGAAATGTCATTAATGTCATTAAATTTTAACTACCTCACTGTTACCAGGTAATGTTTTATATATCTATCATTAAAAAAAAAACTGGAAAAACTTTGGAGACCAAGATTTCACTCCAATCAATATTTTTGAATGAGTCTTATTAGTCTAAGTAATCCATCTATAACATGATTGTTTAATTCAGAACTCGGAGGACACAGTAGCAGCAGGTTTTTGTTCCAGACACTGTCCTAATTTGTAATCAATTACTGCCTGTAATTGGACATATGTCTTTTGAATAAGTTTAATTAACTTGCTTTTTTAAAATGCAGAACACATAAGTGTTAATTTTTTTTCTTAACCAGCAGTCAAACAATAAAGAAATGCAAAGCAATCTTGATATAATTTGCATTAATCTACCCTTCATACAAAATGAAAAAAGGGAAGGACTCAGAAATACTGACCAGGGGTCAAATTTGTGATGTTTGGATATGCACCAAAAAAATATCCAAAATCTGCATATGCAAATTTCCAAAAAGCAAATGCAAAAGTCCTTATTTAAAAAAAAAAAAAAACTTGAATGGAGGACAAGCATATAGTTACAGTAACTCTGATTTATCCGTATGCAGCATTTGGAAAGGACTGTGAAATCATGACACCTCTGAACAAGTAGGGAAATGCATCCAACACCAGCTAAATTATGACTTATGTGGATAATAATTCAATTTACTGAGCCATTGTTAGAATTTGTGTTGACTAAATGACTAAATGTTATCACTTTTCAGGTTTAGAAACCAAAGCAATTCTTGTTGTCTATAATTGCATTAAGTAAAAACACAGGTGTGATTCACTCGCTGAAAGCCCCACAGTATATCCAGAGCCTTATGGTTTAACATAATATGGCTTGTTTAGCATTGCTTGAGCACTATGCAAATGGTCATTTACAAAGGAGCTTTTAGGGCCTTTTTTTTCTTGCCCATGATGTTGACTGGCTTATGAGCCATTCTCTTAGAGCTATGTGCTGGGTTGGCCCCCGCATTAGAGAGACAGACCGTATGAATCAGGCTACACTTGTTCATATGCAGGTTTTAACAATGGTTAGCTTTCTGGCAACAGGCATCTATGAGAGAGAACTGGCCGACAGGTCAGGAATATTTCATCCAAGTGTCACACCTACTGTGCTGGAAGCCACACAGTGGCCGACAAAGCACTAGATTCAGCTTTCTTATGGCGTGGGTGTACATAAAAATGCAATTTTTACTGGTGTCTGGTTCTCCTAATGTAATATTACACATTGCAATAAGGTCATCTAGAGAGAATGAAGCTGCTTTTATTAACCATAAGCAGTTTCATTCCATTAACATACAAGTTATCTGTGATGCCAAGATGAGACTGACAAAGGTTAGGGCTGCTGCATCATAATGCCACCTAATAAGTCATCTCTGACTATAGATGCCATTCGCAGATCGAAATCAGAGAGCACAGATGTGCTTTTTCTTCCTCTCATTGCACTCACACTCTGCTGTTGACGAGGGATATTCTTTATCACCTGCTATCAGACCCTTATTTTTTTATTTCAGATATGGTGTGGCTGGTAGAGCTCACCACATGCACAACAGCAGTAACATGTTGGCTTTCAATATATTTCCACTTGTTGGTGACACCTGTGCTTAGGCCTCCAAATAAAAGTTCTTTGCGTGCCTCTTATTTAGAGAAGAGAAGTTTTATCTGGCATGACTTGATGCATGAGTTGGGAGGCCGCTCTACCAGCCAACAAAGTTCTGCAGCGTCAGAATTGCATATGTATGAGGCTGATTAACATGCTCTATATATGGTTGTTTCAGGGTGGCGTTGGTATTTAAGGTGCATTCACGTGTACAGAATTACAAGATGATTGTGATTTATTAAAGTCATTTGCATACAAAGAAGTGTACACAAAGTTTCATTAGTGTGAGTTTTCTTTTATTTTTGTTTCTGTTTTTTGGTATATACACTTTTCACACTCAAATCCTTTCCAAGTTTTATAAACAAGACCCACTGCCCTAGTCAACAAAATATGAGGATGGTGCTTCCAAAAAATTAGAAAATCAACAGTTTTATAAATGTCAGGTGTGCTAAAAAGCAAGCACTAAGAGGCCATATAACTAAACAACACACTTAAATAACAACAGGAACTGACTTTGAAATACAATAACTGGTTTTGTGAAAAAATGGTGACCCACCAGCAATTGAGTTTGACACCCTGATTAGGTGATCATGTTTTGCATCTCATCATTGTTTGGCTAAGGAAAAAAAACTGAGAGATTCTGAATCTTAAAGCAAGTTCATTAAAATAAAAGCAAAAAAGCAGGTTCTATTAGCAGCAACACAAGTAATTGCTTACTAATGAAGAACATAGCTGGAATGAAAACCTGCAGCCACAGCAACAGGGACTTGGTTTCTGTGCAAATGAAAATCAGTAAGCAGTTTTAGCTTATTTTGGTATTTAGTTGCCCTCCAACATATTCAAATGCCCACCACTGCATTGAAACCTTTCATGTTGACACTCCTGATCTACTACTTTGTCTAATTTCAAGATTGTTTCAGTGGAAGGGCAGACAAGCTTGATAAAGACATTACATATGTGTGGATTTCACCTTTTAAGATTTTAATTAACCATTAGTGGATTACCTTTCCAAATGATATTTCTGAAGATAATCTCATATCAGTGAAAATATACATTCATTTGGTACCTTGAACTAATCTTGGGAAAAATGTGCAATAATGCAGTTGGATATAGCTGTGGTAATGAACCTGCTTTAGTTAGTCATCAGCTGCCGACTTTTCTGACTCAGGTACAGTGGAAACATTCACACCACTGTACCTGCCGAAAATGTCCCACCTGTTGTTCAGACTAGCTCCTGGAGTGCTGGAAAACTGTGAAGTACCTCATAAAATCATATGCTACATCATTAATATTAATGGCTGTAGTAAACATAGTGTTTTGATGTAAGGAGTAACGTTGCAACATCAGAGTGATTGAGCCTCAGGTTCAGTGCATGTGTTCTGTCTAGAATTTACATGATTTCTCTGTTCCTTAGTCAAGTTCTGTGTCTGCCACAGAGATATCATCAGGTGGGCCGGCAGCTTTAAATCATCCTAGCATGTGTAGTTGGGCGGTATTTGTGTGATGAGTGGTCAGCAGATCCAGAGGTATACTTGTCTTTTGCCCCACCAGCTTAAACTCTGGCTTTCTGTGATCACGACTGAGTGAGTAGTTTGGACTCTTGCTGCATTTATGCTATATAATTCTTTCTTTATTTTATGTAAGATGAAATTTAGTAGGATTATTCCTCTAAAAAACTCAATGTAACGTTAAATAGGGTAAATAAGTATATTTTGTAAGTATGTTTAGTGTCAACTGTTTTTATAACTATAAGTTCCATGTTGTGGTTTGAATGGGAAAAGAAGAACTATCACCAATAGTATGCTTTGACCTTAACTTAATATCTCTAAAATCAATATTTTGTTCTTGAATGGATTATGATGAAAATAATAAGGATTATGAGAGTTGTGTGTGATACTGGAGTACTCCAGTGAACTGTCCTGTCTCCTTTCTTGTTTACCCCTCTACACAAGAGACTTCCAGCGCCATGCCAACACTTGCTACCTACAGAAATTTCCAGACGACTCATCCATCATGCATGCTGCATTAGCAATGGAGATGAGTTGGAGTACAGAAAGATATGGAGGACTTCATTTCATGGTGCAGGGAAAACCTGCAACTTAACATCAGCAAGTAAAAAAATGGTGGTTGTCTTCCGGCATGGCAAGGCACCTCTGAGACCTGTCACCATTCAGTGGGAGGATGAGGAAATGGTGCAGAGCTTCAAGTACCTGGAGGTTCACATAAACAAAAACTGGTCTGCTCTGACAACACAGAGACTCTGTACAGGTGTTTTGATGTATGCAGCAAGTTTCTGAAAGTGTTCTATCATTAGCTACCATAGTAGCCAGTGTGGTGTTCTAAGCTGCAGTGTCCTGAGTAAGTGACTTGAGCTCAAAAGATGCATAATGCCTGAACAAACTTATCAGGACAAGCTCCTCCATCACTGGGCAAACCCTGGAAACACTGGAAGCTGTCGTGGAAAAGAGGATGGTGGGAAAATTGGATTCTGTCGTTAAAAATCCCCACCGTTGGTGCTGTCTTGGAACACTTTTAACCTCAGGCTTATTCCACCATGGTGTGCTAAGAAGCACCTCTGGGGGTCTTTTCTACCTGCTGCTATCAGGCAATTCAACACTTCCTTCAGATGTACTCTTTCAGTTCATTTTGAAATTTCTCTACAATATACATTTATTAATTTACTTATCATTTGATTGATTGATTGAGTGTATTATTTATCCTGTAAGTCTGTATCCTTGTTTTTTATGTTTCTTCTACTGCATGCATCTGAGTTTGTCCTTGAAATTAATGAAGTTTATCTAATCTAATCTACTAAGAAATTGGGTATTTATTTTATCAGTTGTGTTATTGTATATTGTACGAGTTGTTTTCAATAAGACTTTTATTCTATCATCATGTTTTCTTTGTATATTTTAATAACTTGTCAGTGGAAGAGAGTGCTGGCTCAGCAGTCCATGGCCCTGTCTGTGCATGGCCCTAACATTGTACGATCCCATGTCTGGTTCCCTCCTTGCCAGGTTTGCACTTTATTGCTGTGTCCGCATAGTCTTTTCTCCAGGTCCTCAGGTTTTCCTCCCATATTCCAGAGAAGTGCATGTTGAGTTAATTAGTCATTCTAAATTGACCCTATGTAGGTGAATGGGCCGCAAAAAGGGCTAGTGCCCCTGCTCAGGGTTGTGTCCTACTTTGTGCCTGAATGGATTAACGTGATTTGAGAATGTCATGTTATAATATGTTTGACCTTTAGGTTACAGCACCTTATTATTAGTAGCCTTCCTCTGTTAGTTGATATAATAAAGGAAGCTTAGCTTGCTAACAACGACAGATACCATAGCAGCTAAGCCAAACGATCGTAAAAACACAGGATGCAGAAAATGCTGGTGGAGACTGAAAAAGTAAATTTGAAGGGAAATTTTAAGATAAAAAATGTGAAAAGGAAACTACAGCATGTGGTCAAATGAGGTACTGCAGGTCCACAAGGAGACATGTTGGGGTGCCAACCCTTTTGTCCCTGTTTAATCAAAAATAAATAAATAAATAACAAGCAAAACATTTCCCTGTGGTGCAAGATGGGAACCCAAAAAGCTTCCAGATATCAGGAAAAGCTGTCATTAGGCTTGGGAAATCCAGTCACCTGATAGGGTTCTCTCGTTTTACAGTGGCCACAGGATATAAAGCTGTGGGACCAGAAGGGACAGAGTCAGATTTTCTCACTGGGCATCTTCTCAGTACTGTGGAGAGAACAGAAGAGGGGCATGGTTAGCGTCACCGCCTCCTCTCGACTTGGGGTGGCACTATTACATACCTCAGATAAGCCAAGGAGAGCAATCCACTGATGTGTTACTAACTGAATTTAGAGGAATCGCTACAGAAGGGTCACCTAAGAATGGCATTAACCGAACACTTAGATGCAGCCATGGAAAGTTATGTTGCTGCGTTTTATTAAACACTTTGATGACATCTATCAGAGTTTAAGGAACTTGTAGAAACTGAATGCATAAAAGATATTTTCTCTTCCTTTTAAGTCTAGAAATGTTGAAAACAGACAGTGCCACTTGGGTAATTAAACTATCCTGTCAGCAATAATATTTAAGATATTATTAAATAAAATCAGAATCGATCCTGGCTGCATTTAATGCATTCACTGAGTGGCAATTCCATTCATGATGTAGTTCCGACTTTAATAGTGTCACACATGTACAATTAGGAGGCAGTCCAAGGGCTTAATTGAGCAAAGACGTTTATCCAGAGAGGCGTTAGCAAAGTCAGCAAAGTGCACTAATGCCTGTTCTTCTTCATCTGCAGATCCTCAAAAAAGAAGATACCTCGCTTCCGGTTCCTTCCACCATCACCCTCAATCCTCCTGTTAACTTCTCTACCTGACATCATTTCTGCCCTCGGTCCTGCCTCTTCCTGTCTGAACTTTAATATAAACTCCCTGCAACTGCTTATGAGCAGTCTTATGTTAGGCTCAGTCTCGAGAGATTACTCTTTCGTGTGTTGCGATTTGGCAATATTGTTTGTTTTTTTTTTTGATTTTGTTGACAGTATATGGGGTGGTGCCCCCAAACGTTTTTGCTGGTCTTGCCTCTTCATTTACAATGAATAATATTTTTTACCAAAGCCACTCAACTCATTTCAGAATGATAGTATAAAATTTTAAGTTAATTGAACAAAACACATTACGGAACAGACTGGAACAAAACTTGAGACCACACCATTCATCCTGGGCCTTCTTATACCACAATTCCTAAATTATTCAATGTTTGACTGGGAAGTAAAACACCAATTATCTAAGCAACGGTCTTCACAGTAATCACGTAAAGTTGTGAAAATGTAACTATCAATAAAGTAGAATGTTTTTAATAGTGTGGAGTAAACGACATACAGATCAGTCACTTGTAAATCTCCTCAAACCAACTACATGCTAGAATCATGAGTAGGCCAGCTAAAATTGAATATATTGGTCATGTGAGAAAAGAACATTCTGGAAAAATGCTGGCAGGTATTGAGACTTACTATGAACAAGTGAGAAAGAGGTGCTGGTCTACCTATTAGACGTGTAAAAGTTTCAAGAAATCTATTATGATCTCAAGAACTTCCAAGTCCATTCCCATAATGAACCTCTGCTGTCATGGACTTCTTAATCTCTTTACATCATGAGGTGAATTATGATCCTGGAAAGTTTCTTATTGAAGCAGAGGCACACTCATGACACTCATTCGTCCACCTTAAGTGAGTTGAAGTGATGAGCTTCTTTTCAGTCACTCATCAGACCTTCTTCTAATACAAGGAATCTTGGTGTCATTTTTGATTCCTCTCTTTCTTACTCCACCCATATAACTTTCTTACTTTCACCTCTATAACATATCCCATGTTTGCTCGTTCCTCTCCTTTTCTAATGCTGGGAAACTTGTCTGTGCTTTACTCACATCCCACCTTGATTATTGTAACTCCCTACTGGCAGGTTCCCCTTCTAATCTTATATCACAGCTCCAGTTAACTCAAACTTCTGCTACAAGTGTCCTTACTCAAACCAGCAACAGTGAGCACATCACACCCATCCTGCTTCACCTCCACTGGCTCCCTGTGTCTTATTGAATATGAAATTCTATTAATAACCTACAAAACTT
Organism: Polypterus bichir lapradei; assembly: GCA_026402145.1. Classification (NCBI taxonomy): domain Eukaryota; kingdom Metazoa; phylum Chordata; class Cladistia; order Polypteriformes; family Polypteridae; genus Polypterus; species Polypterus bichir. Next base: position 23,969,370 of record JANRMT010062825.1, on the reverse strand, counting down.
TAAAAGGCCTCACACCGGACTACATCAGTGACCTTCTCCATTGCTAGTCTCCCACTAAGGACCACTGATCATGTTGTGGCCCACACTAACCTGCACTCTGTTGGTGACAGCAGAACCTTCTTCTGTATAGTGCCCAGACTTTGGAGTGACCTCCCGAAATTAATGAGATCGGCTGACTCCATTCATTCTTTTAAAAAAGAACTTAAAAGTCATCTGTTCAGGAAGGAGTCTAACTTAACTTGACTTTCTGCCCCTTCTTTCAGGTAACCTCTCTGTCCAGATACTCACGATAATCTGTGTGTGTGTGTGTGTGTGTGTGAGCGTGTATGTGTGTTATATCATAAATGATGTGATTTGTTCAGTGAATTTAATATTTTACTCTGCATTATTCTTTCTTTTATTAATTTAATGCTTTTGAATATTCTGTGTATATTTGTTTATTGTTATATGCAGAAACTATTTGTATCATTTTGTTTTAAGCACCTTGAGCATTGGAAAGGCGCTATATAAATAGAATGCATTATTATTATTATTATTATTATTATTATTATTATTATTATTGTAAATGACTTCAAAGCTCAAGAAGAAATGGTACATACACCATATCTCATTTAAGGGCTGCTCAACAAATAAACAAATAAACAAAAACACAGTAATACAAAGATAGTGCAAAAAATACAATCTACAAATAAGATAAGCATCCGCAGACACAGTGCTGTTTTGTTCACACAACTTTCTTGTGGATGTTGTCCTCCTTGAATGGGCTCTTTTGATTAATAAAAATGTGTTTAGGTCTCTGTATGCATATTCAACAATCTGCCAGTAGCCCCCCGCTCGAGACGTATTGTGTCTTATTTGTTGTCTCTTGTATGGTTTGCTCCAGATTGAATGTCACCCCTCCCACCAATCTGTTGTGTATTTCAGCAAGAGATGTACAAATATGCGCTGTCTGAAAATGCAAAAAAGGAAACAAAAGGAGTTTAATGGGTGGTTTTCTGGCTGTACCAGATATGCGACTCAAGCAGTTTTGGGTTTGTGCCTTTTGGCAACAGTTATTCCTTGTTGAGGGAAAGAACAAAGAGATTAAGACGGCTAGATAAGGTTAAAATAAACCTGACTCGTGGAGACTATGCAAAGAAAGGGCTGAGCAATTCTTCTTCTCAGGCTTCCTTGTGGAGGTCAGCAAATAATGTTATGTAAAATATGCTTTTCATATTCATAATGGAAAAGGAAAACAAAAACTTCACTATCTAACTAAACCATGTGTTCAGATGCAGCTTCTTTCTCCTACCACCCTCACCGCTTTATTTCCAACATTTACTTATTTGGCTGAATACACTTTATCCAAAGTGACTTACATTTATGATACAATTGATTACATTTCTTTGGTTTTTCCAATTGGAGCAGAGAAAGGTGAAGTGACTTGCTCATGGTCACAGAGTGTCAATAGTGGGATTTGAACCCACAATCTCTGGCATTGAAGTCCAAAGCCTTAACCACATCATGGGCTTTTGCATCCTGTGTCCTGCCTGTGTGGAGTTTGCAAAGCACTTTGAGTAGCGAGAAAGAGTTTGGGAGCATTCACTGAGACAGTGCATTGCTGCACCAACCACATGACGAACCACCTCAGGATCCCAAACTAGGACCCGAGCACAGCCATGCAACACCTCAACACCACACTAGTTCGAATGGAGTGGGACAGTGTGTGGATTTTTACAGTGGCTGGAGTGCCAATCCAATCAAATTTTCCCTTACAAGTTGGGTGACCTGCTTTTAGGTTAACGTCATACCCAGGACAGAGAAATGGTAGGTTAAGGGCCCAACTGAATGGGATCACTTCCGGCGTTTACAGGATTTGAACCTGCAACCTTCCAATTGCTGGCACAGATCTCTAAAACAACAACAACATTTATTTATATAGCACATTTTCATACAAATGGTTTACAAGATGCAGAAGGAGAAAAAAGATATAAAGATAAAATTAGGCAATACTAATTAACATAGAATAAAAATAAGGTCCAATGTCCAGGGAGAACAGGAAAAAAAAAAAAAAACTCCAGACAGCTGGAGAAAAAAAAAATCTGCAGGGGTTCTGAGGCCATGAGACCACCCAGCCCCCTCTAGGCATTCTACCTAACATAAATGACCTCAATCAGTCCTCATGGTATTCAGGGTTCACATGGAAGAACCTGATGATGATGGTCATGTAGACCTCTGGCCTTTAGACTCAGAGCGACCACTAGTGAGAAAGGCTCTATACAAATGTAAAGAATTACGTATTATTATTAAATTAGCCTGTGTGTGTGTGTGTCCGCTGTAAAGGGGACTGTCATCCTGTCCAGACTTTGTTCCTGCCTTACACCCTACACTAGCTGGGATAGGCTCCCGAGACTCTGGTTTAGAAAATGACATGACACTTTGTAAAGGTGTTTGACTGTAATGACATAATTTGCATAAAAGGTTCATTAATAACAAATCAAGCTTTATTTAATACTACATACTTCGACAGTGAAAACATTTCCAGTAATCTTTTTTAGTGGAAATCATGGAGCAATTTTTTCCATTGACTTGGGGTCATACAGCAACTCATTGGTGGGGACTAAATATTATAACATCCTATTTAATAGACAAGTGAAATATTTGGCTTCCAAGCAGTAATGTCGACAATATTCCATTTAGAAAAGTTCACTTTTTTTCTGTCTCGTAAGATTGCATCTTGACATTGTAGGTGCTGTGAAGGAAGGACAGGCATCCCGGTGGGATAAACAAAGGATTTTTACCCAGCCAAGAGGCTGTAATGGAAGGAGCCGGCATATGAGACCACCAGGAGCGACTCATTTCCCTCTACAACAGGTGGCAATGTTCCTCAGGGCTGGATCACTTTAGGACACCCACAGGGTGGCATGGGAATTGGAGTCTGTAGAAGCAGCCCTGTCAGGGTCTTTGGGAACTGCCAAAGGTAACTGTCAGGATTCTTGTATGACCCGGAAACTCTCCAGAGGACTGAGACAGGAAGCCAGAAGCAGTTTCTGGGTCAACTTTAATAAAGGAAACACTCAACTGGAAGACAGGAGGGGGAAGAATTTGTCTTGTATTGTGGTTTGTTCATTGTTCTTTACACAGGTGACAGTTAAAATGTGTCTTGGGTAAAATAAATATGTTTTATTTTATCCCAAAATTATGTCAGGTTGTTTCAAACCATTTGCTACGGGGAGAGCATGAGGATTCCATTTTGTTACAATGCGCATACAGCATTATCTGGATATTGAGGTGGAGCGTATCTTTTGAACCTTCACTACTCGGTCCCAGAGTTTTTACCTCATGCTCTTGACTTAAACTTCACACTAATCCCTCTAGGCAGAGATCTTCCAGTGGTTTGGTTTTCTGTTTGCTTGCAGGATTTAACCAATTTATATTTTCCATAAATTGCATGACTTATTAAGCAGTAAATGCTTCCTGTTAGATGCTATCACTAAAAATAATATTTGACTAGCACTGTGGAGCTGATTTAGCCGTAAATAAGATGTGGAAGTGTTTAAAGAGTTATTTTACTTATTTTTTAATATGAAAAACCCTATACTAGTTTTTTGTCAGTCATTATATATGGCTCTATATATTTATGCGTTTTTCAGTTAAGTATTTTTTCAGTGTCTTTTAATATTAAGAAGAATAATAGTTCTTTACATGTATAATACTTTTTTCACTGCTCAATGCGCTTTGGGAACCTCCCCAGACATGCCCCATTTGTGGCAACCAGTGACACTGACAGGGTTGCACTTCCAGCCTTCATATCCCATGAACCCCCGTGGGTATTCAATATGGGAGACCTCCAGCGGACCGCTGCCAGCATTACCAGATGGGTGGAATGAGCAGAAGCTGGAGGCCAGGAACAGCTTCATCTCCCATACATTATGGGGCAGTGGTCCACTGGAGGCGTCCCAGCTTGGACACCCGCAGGGGTTCATGGGAAGTGGAGTCTGGAAGTGCAGCCCTGTTATGTCCCTGGATGCAACAAGGGGGTCACCTGACATATGGTTGATGGAACTGCTTGTAGCCTCCGGCTTCTGTGCGCCCATCGCCTGGCACCTTCCAGCTTGGCAAAAGGTCCTGCAGTCATCCAGCTGGGATGCTGTTCTGTCCTTCATGGCACTCACAACTTGAAATGCCATCTCGCACCTCATGTTGGAAAGCACTGTTTTGAGCAAAGTAAAAATAAACAGAGATGTTAAACTAGATTTAGGATGAGGGAGGTGCCGTTACATTTACATTTGCAAGATTTTAAGCAAAGTTTACAGAGGCAGGGAAGGGAAATGTACAGCGTGCATGAAAACGTTTACTGGCATCGACCAGGAAAAAGGAAACGGTAAATCTAATGGTTCAGCTGCCTTACTTTGCATACTATTAGGAAAAATGTGCTTTATTTTACTTTAGCATTTATTATTTGGTCTGTTTATATCAGTGTTTATAGGATTATTATGATAGTAATAAGAACACCTAATGTTAGGAGGAGTCTGTCTGAGTCCGGTTGACACATAGTCATGTACCTGTACAGGGTTATATTATTTATGTTAAGTATTTAATACTGCTAATTAATCTGTCCTTTATATATAAAAAAATCACATCTTTTATTCATTATATTTGCATGAATTCTTTGTTGTGTGTTTCCTTAATTCTGTTACTGGGTGGCCACAGTATTTGCAGATTTTCATTATAACAGCTCTCTTACCCCTTGTTTATGTTGGTTTTTGGTTTATGCATTGTTTAAATCCTGTCATATGTATTTTGATTTTTAAGACATGTTGCACTTCCGGTCTCCATTCACAAACTGTACTTCATTTGAATATATTGTTTGTCTACTACAGGGGTCCCCAACTCCGGCCCTGGAGGGCCGCAGTGGTTGCAGGTTTTCATGTTAACCCTTTTCTTAATTGGTGACCACGCTTGCTACTAATTATCTGCTTTTCCTTTCATTTTAATTGATTTGTTTTTAAGATTTGCTCCTCTGAATTTCTTTATTATTTCTCTGAATTGCTTCATTATTTTCCTTAAATGGCACTCAAACAGAAATGAAATGTGAAGTGAGGGAGCCAACAGAAGATCAAATAAGTCAGGGGCCTCACACTCCAACCAATTTCACTCCAACCAGTTGCTAAATTAGGCGCTGATTCTTGTTTTTATTTAAACCCATTCTTTAATTCCATGACTTGTTGCTGCTCTTATTGCACAATGGCAGACATTTACGAAATTGTTGATTTTCTCTTTTGTAAGAGCAGCACTGTTCAAATGTTTTGTGGGCCTGAGCAGATCAGCATTCCTGAGACCTTCGCTCTTCTTTATTTTCACATATTGTGTGGTGGACACAGTTTGCTGGTCATGTTTTGGTTCATTTTGTATCTCATTATTTTTATTTTTTTGACTGGGTGGCACAGTGGGTGGCGCTGCTGCCTCACAGTAAGGAGACCTGGGTTCGTTTCCTGGGTCCTCCCTGTGTGCAGTATGCATGTTCTCCCCGTATCTGTGTGGGTTTCCTCTGGTTACTCCAGCTTCCTCCCACGGTCCAAAGACATGCAGGTTAGGTGCATTGGCGATTCTAAATTGTCCCTAGTGTGTGCATGTGTGTCTGTGTGCTCTGTGGTGGACTGGCACCCTGCCCAGGGTTTGTTTCCTGCCTCGCGCCCTGTTTTGGCTGGGATTGGCTCCAGCAGACCCCCGTGACCCTGTAGTTAGGATATAGAGGGGTTGGATAACGGATGGATGGATATTTTTTGACTGCTAATTAAGGAAACAGAAACAATTGAGGGATCTGAGTCTTCAAGAGCAAGTCAATTAAAATGAATTCAAAAGAATTTAATTAGCAGCAAAAACAGGCCACTAATTGAGAAAAGAGATAGATTGAAAACCTGCAGCCACTGTGGCCCTATAGGACTGGAGTTGGGGACCCCTGGTCTACTGCATCTGTCATAGACTGTGTGCTTGCAACCAAATATGAGGCGTCTCTTGATTCACTAACACAATGTCTGACTTGTATCTCAGAATGGACGAATAGTAAGTTTCTCAAGTTAAATAAAGAGAAAACTGAAATCTTAGTGATTAGCAATAATGGATACAATGAGGCTATTAGAAATAAACTGGATACATTAGGATTAAAAGTCAAGACGGAAGTAAAAAGCTTAGGGGTAACTGTTGACTGTAATCTGAATTTTAAATCGCATATTCATCAGACCACTAGGACAGCATTTTTTCACTTAAGAAACATAGCAAAAGTTAGACCTCTTATATCATTGAAAGATGCTGAGAAATTAATTCACGCGTTTGTTTTCAGTCAACTAGATTACTGTAACGCACTCCTCTCAGGACTACCCAAAAAAGACATAAATCGTTTGCAACGAGTGCAGAATGCAGCTGCTAGAATCCTAACTAGGACAAGAAAATACGAGCACATTTCTCCAGTTTTGATGTCACTACACTGGTTACCTGTGTCATTCAGGATTGACTTTAAAATTCTGCTTCTGGTTTACAAAGCCTTAAATAATCTCGTTCCATCTTATATATCGGAATGTCTGATACCTTATATTCCAAATCGTAACCTCAGATCCTCAAATGAGTGTCTCCTTAGAATTCCAAGAGCAAAACTTAAAAGAAGTGGTGAGGCGGCCTTCTGCTGTTATGCACCTAAAATCTGGAATAGCCTGCCAATAGGAATTCGCCAGGCTGATAAGGTGGAGCACTTTAAAAAACTGCTGAAAACACATTACTTTAACATGGCCTTCTCATAACTTCACTGTAATTAAAATCTTGATACTCTGTATATCCAACTCATTATAACAACTATTCATGGTGGCTCTAAAATTTGTACTAACCCCTACTCTCTCTTCTGTTTCCTTTTCTGGTATCCTTTTCCAACAATGATGGATGGATTAAAAGTCAGAAGTCTGTATGACCATCAACATCAAGTGACTCCGTGAGAACCCTAATTACAAAGAGGACTATTTCATTTATGTTAGGTAGAATGCCCAGAGGGGACTGGGCGGTCACGTGGCCTGGAATCCCTGCAGATTTTATTTTTTACTCCAGCCGTCTGGAGTTTTATTTTTTGTTTTTTCTGTCCACCCTGGCCATTGGATCTTACTCCTTTTCTATGTTAACTAATGTTGTCTTATTTTAATTTCTTATTTTGTCTTTTATTTTTCTTTTCCTCATTATATAAAGCACTTTGAGCTACTTTTTTTTAAAAAATGTGCTATATAAATAAATGTTGTTGTTGTCCCATCAGAGAAAGAATGCGCTGCTCAGGACTGGCGTGTTTAAAAATAACTACCAAGTGTTCTACATTTCACACCAAAGTTTCATTCTAAATCAACATCCTTGGTGTGTGTATAGAAACATAACAGGAAGACCTAAGTGATGATTGGAAAGGTTCACTCGAGCCTTATTAATAAAGTAAGCTGAGATAAGTCACTGGTCAACAAGCATTTCGCTACTCGGATTCTTTCACCTGAACTTTAACAAATTTCACTTGCTGACTCCAAATCTGAAAACGTTTTCGTCCAGCATGTCTTGCTCTTTAGTTATGATGTTCCAGGACTTGGACAACTAGGGTGACTGGACAGTAAAGGCGGATAACCATTTTGATAAAAAACGGTAATTCCACTAGGGATACCATTTAAATAACAAATTCGCCACATGTCACTAGTTGTTTACCTTGTCACTATTAATTTTATTTAAAAATTATTCTTTTTTAATTACCGGAAAAATTATTTGCTATTGATTACCAAGTCTTATATGACTTTAAAGCATAATGTCACAACTCAGACATGACACTGCAGTAGGTCGTCGGTATTACTGTTTCCTTAACATAACATTGCATTTCAGGACATTTTGTTTGTTAGATTCACCTTTACTTCAAAAATTTTGTCAAGGCAATGGACAGAAATGATGATGCATTTCAATGTGTAAGAAATAAGTTTGGTCTCGAGAAAAGTGAAGCCAAAATTAAGGAAGATGTTTTTGTTGGTCCTGAAATCCGTGACGATGAGTTCAAAAGGAAACTGAAGTCAACTGAATCAGCATCATGGGAAGCACTTGTGTGGGTTATCCAGAATTTTCTTCGCAGTCACAGAGCAGAGAATTATGCTGAGCTTGTGGAGTACCTGCTGAAAGCGTATCAGCTTATGGGAGCCAGAATGTCACTGAAGATGCATTTTTTACATTTTCATCTCAACTTTTTTCCACCAAATCTGGGCAGATGGAGTATCGGCACAACTGCTGAAGGCCTGTGCGCTGGAGCTGGGGAGTCCTCTACAGCACATCTTCAACCTGAGCCTGGAACAGGGGAGAGTCCTGAGGTTTTGGAAAACATCTTGTATCACCCCAGTCACAAAGGTATCACGTCCTAGTGAGCTGAATGACTTCTGACCTGTCACTCTGACATCACATGTAATGAAGACCATGGAGTGGCTGCTGCTTCACCACCTGTGGCCACAGGTCCTCCACGCCCTCAACCCTCTGCAGTTCGCATACCAGGAGAAGGTGGGAGTGGAGGATGCCATCATCTACATGCAACACCGATCCCTCTCCCACTTGGACAGAGGCAGTGGCGCAATAAGAATTATGTTTCTGGGCTTCTCTAGCGCCTTCAACACCATCCAACTCTGTTCCTTAGGGACAAGCTGACAGAGAAGGGAGTAGATTCATACCTGATGGCATGGATCGTGGACTATCTTACAGACAGGCCTCAGTATGTGCGTCTCGGGAACTGCAGGTCTGACATTGTGGTCAGCAGCACAGGAGTGCCGCAGGGGACTGTACTTTCTCTGGTCCTGTTCAGCCTATATAAATCAGACTTCCAATACAACTCGGAGTCCTGCCACATGCAAAAGTACGCTGACAACACTGCAATCGTGCGCTGCATCAGGAGTGGGCAGGAGGAGGAGTATAGGAACCTAATCAAGGACTTTGTTTAATGGTGTGACTTAAACCACTTACAACTGAACACCAGCAAAACCAAGGAGGTGGATTTTAGGAGGCCCAGGCCCCTCATGGACCCCGTGATCATCAGAGGTGACTGTGTGCAGAGGGTGTAGACCAATAAATACCTGGGAGTGCAGCTGGATGATAAATTGGACTGGACTGCCAATACTGATGCTCTGTGTAAGAGAGGACAGAGGCGACTATGCTTCCTTAGAAGGCTGGCATGCTTCAACATCTGCAATAAGATGCTGCAGATGTTCTATCAGATGGTTGTGGCGAGTGCCCTCTTCTATGCGGTGGTGTGCTGGGGAGGCAGCATAAAGAAGAAGGACGCCTCACACCTGGACAAACTGGTGAGGAAGGCAGGCTCTATTGTAGGAATGAAGCTGGACAGTTTGACATCTGTGGCAGAGCGATGGGCGCTGAGCAGGCTCCTGTCAGTCATGGAGAATCCACTGCATCCACTGAACAGGATCATCTCCAGACAGAGGAGCAGCTTCAGCAACAGACTGCTGTCACTGTCCTGCTCCACTGACAGA
>JANRMT010062825.1:23871921-23883012 GCA_026402145.1 Polypterus bichir lapradei | reverse complement strand
GCAAGACACTGAGCGCAAGCAAGACACTGAGGGCACACAAGACAGTGAGCACAAGCAAGACAGAGCCTCGCCCGCCAACTCTAAGACCATGGGATACGCTCAACAGAGCCCTGCCCGCCAACTCTAACCCTCCTACTGCGTCATGGGATACGCACGACAGAGCCACGCACGGCAACAGTAACTGTCCTCCCGAGTGCAGCGTCGCTCAGTCGCTTTCGTCTGTGCAAAAGTCCACATGCACCTCTGAGCCACGTTGACTTTACAACGCATGCAAGACAGAGAGCCACGATCGCCAACTCACAGAGCCCCGCCCGCAAACTCTAACTAAGGGCAAGCAAGACAGAGAGCCCCGTCCACCAACACTAAGACCATGGGATACACACGCATTAGGTGTATAAATGGATAAAAATAATTGCATGTAAATGATTCGCCAAAATCTGTTGTATGTAAATGATACTGTTTAAAACGTTATTGTTTTTTCATAAGAAAACCCGGTTTCCACGTCTACCTGTATTAGTTTAAATGGCACTTTTACTACTCGCAATAGGGCGGACGCGCTGACTTATCGTGTTGACTGGACAACACAGTGAATGCGGCGTCTACCTATATATGTCTATGTTTTCCGTAGCCTGCTACAGGAAGGTACTCTCTCGACCATTGGCATTGGTTTCGCTCCTTGCTGTTTTCGTTATGCTGCGACGGTGGTTTCCTAAGCCTTTGTTATACTGAATTCCTTTCTCACCGTTTTCCGTTCCTATTCTTACACCGCCATATGCTACAGCGGACTTCGGCTAGTTATGTTATAATATAGCATACATTTTATTACTACACCCAAGTGCAAATTAATTGAAACAAACTCTGAAAACAGCAAAAATCAGTTTTGCTCAATTTTGTTATTATGATAAATACTCGTCTACTCACATTAGTACATGATATGTCCATCTGCACTTTCAAGAAGCACCTGGATGCCATTTGGCATGGAATCCACCAATTTTGAAAAATTTTGGAGGATTTTGGGGTCTCTGTACCAAACTAGGGCCTGAATCATCTTCTCCATGATTGTGCTGTCCATTCCAAGTCGTTACCTACAAATAGACCACAAAATTTCAATAGGATTCAGATCAGGAGAGTTTCCAAGCCAATCCAGTATGTTCATTTGATTCATGTTGAAACATTTCTTAAGTTCTTTTGGTGTGTGATGGGTCAGATTGTATTGAAAAACAACAGATTACATGAAATGCCCACAAATGTTTTGAGGTTGCTTCAGCTATTATGGCATTGATTGCTTGCGTCCAGTCAAGGGCATGGTGCACTCCCCACAATACATTGAACTGCAGAAAAATTGTTCCTGAACTGAAAAGGTTATTTCCGGATGGATCCGGTGTTTTTCAGCAAGATCTGGCCCCATGCCACACATCAAAACAAGTGAAGACATTTTTCAATGACAATCAAATGAACATACTGGAGTGGCCTGGAAACACACCTGATCTGAACCCAACTGAAAATTTGTGGTCTGTTTGTGAACAACGACTTCATGGAATGGACTGCACGATCATGGAGAAGATGAATCAGGCCCTAATTCAAGTTTGGTACAGAGTCCCCAAAATCCTCCAAGATTGTTCAAAACTGGTGGATTCCACGCCAAATCACATCCAGATGCTTCTCAAGAGTCGAGGAGGTCATATTATGTGCGGATGTGAGTATATCAATATTATTCATAATAACAAAATTGAACTGATTTTTGTTGTTCTAGAAGTTGTTTCAATAATTTGCAAAAGGGTGTATTTTATGTAGCATAACATATACTTAAAATATATTTAAATATATCTGTGAATACTATTAACACTAGAATCCCCGAAGCCTGTGAAAAACGTTGTAATCCCAGACCACCTTAAATTCCTTTGCACCTCTCCATTAGCGTCTTTTGTTTTGCAAATGTGTCGATCAGTACAAGCAGCAAGCAGCCTGCTATCCCATCCCCCACCAATGGAGCTGAAGTCAGTATCAAAATTCGCAGAGCTCAAGTCTGTTTGTCTGGGTGTAAGGTACCTGGAGATGTATAGGGTAAATAATATATTGTTATTTGGAACACATGCATTTCATGGGTGTTCCGTGTCTACAATGATCTATGTAAATGTAGGATGGCTTTTAAATGTGAGGCAAGAAATGATGAACACATATCTAAAACAGAAACTTTTTTCATGTTATAGTACTAATGGCAAAATCTTGGCATGAAGTGTATAATGTGTGAACTCAGTTGAGGATGAGGGTTCTACATCAGAGAAAGGGAACAGAAGCCCTCCCCACAAAAAACTTCCAGTCACACATAAGAACAACACAGCTGCTCTAGGCGTAAAGGCTAAAGTTGGCACAATTTAGATACAGCAACAGGTTGGGTGTCATCCTGCTATTGAATCTGCCCGACACATGTCCTTCAACGAAACAGCAGGGCCTACAGAGCTCACCAAGGTATTGTGCAAAGTTTTGTTTGCAATTATGTTTCTTGATGGTCTTTATATGAAAAACATACGTTACTTATATAAACACCACATCGAATGCTGTTTACCTTGATTTATTTACTTATCCTCCAACAGCATAAAGTCAAAGTAAACTGCAGAGCTTCCTGTGTTTGATCAACAAGGGCATGCTGACAAAGTACAAGTGCAATGCCACTCCTTATTTAGGAAAAGATCAGTTACGTAAAGTGTGACGGCAGCTTCCACCTGCAGCTATACACACTTCAGTACACTTTAGCGCACGATGCTGAAAAACAGAACAAAAATGGTGTCTACTTTTGGCTAAAGCAATAAGGCTCTGAAGAGCATTCAGGTTTTAAGGGTCGGAGCTCTATCAGGTGAGTGGTTCATCTCCCATATGAGATGCCCCCTTCCAGGAGTGTCCTGCTCTTGTAGTCCTTGCACCATAAGATTCAGAGGAAGTTGCCATCATTAAGAAGATGGTGAGTGACAGCGCTCCTTTGTGCCCCAGGGTGGTTTTGCTTACCCACTGACGTGCATGTGTGACTGTGTGTATATATACTGTGGCCTAGTGTCTAACACACTACACTTCAAAAGCAAAAGCTCCAGGTTCATTTCCCACATCTAACCCACATTGTGACCTTGAGCAAGTCACTTTACCTGCCTGTACTCCAACTGTTTAAAAAAAAAAAAGGTGAACAGTTATATTTTTCTGTACTAATAAAGTGCCTTGGGGTAGTGTGCCCCATTGAAGCATACTGTATACAGTAAAGTGAAGGCTGTTTGTTAAGGGTTTACTGTACCTACCTGACAAGTAGTTGACACGGGCAGCAGAATGGCAAGAAAACATCGTGGTGAGTGAGGAGCTCAAGGAGGCTTATCCAGTGCCAAAGAATAAATTCCTTTGTGGTAAGTGTGACATCAGAGTTTTTTTTTTGAAAGACAAAAATAGAAAAAATGCAGTTTGCACTTCTTTTTTGCTTTTTGGCTAATGGCGCTTTGCTGTGATGGCGCTCTGTTCTATTAAGCAGATAACTGGAGGCAAATGGCTCATCAGTAATGGTAGCTGGCAGATAACAAGAATTGTAAAGGGACTGATCAGCTGTCTATGTAAAGGGTAAAGCTGGCTTTCAGGACTAGCCAGGAGGCAAAGATTGACTTTATGAGGACAATTGCTCTGGATGTTGGGACACCCTGTGTAGTGGGGAAAAATGGCACCAAAATGTCACAAAACACAAGTCATTTCTCCATCCTCTCTCTCTCTCTCTCTCTCTCTCTCACCACAGCACTGCTCCCCTCCAGCTGAGTGTTGCCTTCCTTCCTCACATCTTCAACTCGCCTTTTTATTGAGGACGCAGGAGTACTACCGGTGCCAGGGCTTCACCTGTTGGAAGCACTTCCAGGTCGTATGGAAATCCCAAATAGTAGGGAGTGTAACTCTCTGCAGTGCCCTCTTGAAGCACCCCCAGACCCCAGCAGGGCTGCATTACAAGACTATAGTTGCTGGCATACCTTGCTGGTGTCTGAATGGGCACCGATATCCATGCTAACTGTCATCTAACATCCTGGGGGGTTAAACGGCCCCCCAGAGACGGTCCTTTCCTGTCCTTCCTTTTGATCTTGGCCAGGAAAGGTCTTGTAAATATAACCGGTCGGGATGCCTATGCATCCACCTGGGGCCTCCAGTTCGGGTAAAGGAACTTCTTCTCTCTTGGTAGGGATGCCTGTTCATCCACCTGGGGCCCCCCTGTTCGGGTAAGGATTCTTACCCTTTGTTAGCCAAGATGCCCGTCCATCTCATACTATAATTATTATTTATAGATCTAACACTCCATGCTGGATTACCCTGCACCTTTTGACCGGGCACAGTTAAAGTCCAGTAGACGTTTCCTGGACAGGTGTACACCTCACCATTGGCACCAGCGCAGTCCTGCCGAAGCGAAATTAAAAAATCGTCATGGAAGAACATACCCACACTTAATCTGTTTAATAAGGTAAGTGCCTTTAATTTACTAAGAGGAAGTCGGCATTACAGTATTCTTGGAACGTTTTTTTCTGTAGTATGGTATTGCCTGTCAAGCGCATTACCACAGATGTTTGCTTGATATTTCTGGATATTCATTACACTTTTTGTTGACTTTTCTTTTTTTATTTCCTCACAGTTTGCTGAACCAAGAGTCAGATGTTTAGGGCTGAGTGTTTATGGGTTTGATGTGCTAGGACGGGGGCACTGTAGTACATCATTGATTGATCTGGCTGTCTGAGCGATGTCACTTCCTGTAACTAGCTGAAAGAGGTACAGTGACTGCCTGGTCCTTAGATTCACTCAGGCTTCAGCTTGTGGATTGGACGTTTCTGCTCTCTTGTAAGATTTTTATGTTATTGGCTAAAAGTAGATTTCTAATTGATGTCCTTGCCTAGAATGGGAGTTTACCATTGTGCCTGACATTTTCTTCCTGGTTTTGAAAAAACCTCTGCAGATAGTAGGGGGCGCTGCAGCCTTCCACACCTCAGACACCACCATAGAGACAAAAGTCCTAGGCTCAAATAAGTCATTTAGTAACCACAATAATCCTTACAATGGTCGTCCAACACACGCAATACCTCTCTTCGTCTTTTCCTCTCCTGCACACCTCCAGGTAAACATTGCCCTCCTTCCACTCAACTCGCCTGGATGTGGCAGGATGGTTCCTTTTATCTTGGACCTGGGCATATTTCCAGTGCCAGGGCATAGCCCGATGGAAGCACTTCCAGGTCATAGTCCTTAATGGCACCCCCTGGTGGCATCCAGGGACCCCCAAAGGGCCTCTCTACAGCAGTTCAGCCCCCAACATACCATGCGGTTGTCCATAGGTGTACTAGTGCTGAAGGATGTTGCCATCTAGCAGTTCGAAGTAGTATATAATAATTCTGGGCGCCCCCCCCACCTCTATTACCTGGCTGAGTAATGGTCCACCTCTGATTCCTGCTGGGATGCCAGTGTACCCATTCCTCATATGGCATCTTATGCCCAGATGTTTGTGTAGGCAGGGGGCCTCCTGCCACTTTTCAGGTCTGTTTTCTTCCTCTGCCTCCCGGGCCAAGCATGGGAAGGGAATCCAATCCGGCAGGGATGCCTGTCTTAATGCTGCTCTTAAACCCTAAGCGGTCCAGTACCGGGCTGAACAAGGGTTCAAAAATGCTTTAAAAAACCTTTCTCCACATCATACAGGTGAACTACACCACACACCAGCACAAACAATACCTCATTTTCAAACTACGGGTGTCTAATACACACTCCTAGTGTAGCTGCTGGTGCGTAAGGCAGGGTCAAGCACGAGTCAGACGCGTGCCGAAAGAAATCTCTCAGTCTAAAAGTTTGTTTTAAAAGGTTTAGTGAAAAGTCAAAGCAAACAGTTCATATAAGAATAAAGAAAAAGGTTGTTACACACGTAGAATAAAAGGCAAAAAAATTGAAAAAAATTGACTAGCCTTCCTTTATTTTTGGAATAATAAAGCTTTATTTTGGTGTTCTTCCCTCAGGTGGAATCTGCTGAAAAATGCCCCAGGGTGTAAATGCTTTTGTCTTTAAATGAGAGTTTTACAAAGAGAAGCATTTTCAGAATATTAAGTAATTCCATCCTAATTTTCTGTGAGGTGTGCATTATAAGTCCTCCCATAATCTTGACCTGTTACCTTTTGGTACAGAGGACTATTTCATTTATTTCTAGTAGGATTGACTATTGCAATATGGTGTTCACTGGCTGATCAAATCGTTCTTTATAAAGTTTTCAGTTAATTCAAAATGCTGCTGCAAGAATGATTAGAAGAACAATGACGTACGGAGATATCACACCAGCTCTCAGGTCCTTGCTGTCACACGTGTATCTGTGGATGACCCTCTGGGCATGTCCAAAAACAGGTAATACCACCCTGGGCAGAGAGTTGGTGCTAGTGCTAACCTTCTCCTCTACTTTTCCCTCAGATGCACAGGCAGTTGACTCGGCCCACCTGGAGTTCCACCTTGAAAGCCAACCACTGCTGGAGAGAGGCGTTCAGTTCTGACTTGACTGAGCCAATGGACGGAGCTCCGAAAACCTACAGAAGCTTAGCCAGAGAGAAATGGCTTATTTGTTTTGTTACTTATTAGTTGTAGAGACGCTCATAGTAGCCCTTTTTGTTTATTTTGCAGGACTACATTAAAATGGGACAACAGTACTTCCTGTGGGACCTGCAGCGTCTTATTTCGACCATTTTGCACTGGCTACCAGTTAAGTTTAGGGCAGATTTCAAATCCCCCTTTTATCATATTAAGCTTTAAACAGCCAAGGTCCTGCTTACCAGTACTTATCTGAACTTATTATTATTTACAAACCAGAGTGCACATTAAGATCTCAAGATATTGGCCTGCTTATGAATCCAAGGATTAATAAAATAACAGTGGGAAGTCGAGCTTTACGTTGCAGGGCCTGGAAGCTGTGGATTGGTCTGCCTGCTAATATAAGTGGTCCCCCTTCAGTCTCAGCTTTGGATCAGGCAGGACCCCAATGGACCTTGTATCCATCAATATATGACAGCTCTCTCTGGTGGCCCCCACAGAACCCTACAGGGCGGGCCCATGGGACCACAACTTCCATGTTGCCATGCAGGCATCCATATTGGAACTTGCCTGATGGTACGCTGCTGCCCTGTGTATGGGAGTGCCACCCTGCCCATAGCAGGCAGTCAGCCACTGTCCTGACCTTCCAGGTTACTAAGTCCAACCAGCGTGTCCCTCCATGGTTCCTGGAACACTAGGACCTATGTAGCTGCTGTGTTCATGTCCTGGCACAGAAGGGGAATATCGCCATTCCCTTGCTGACCTTCTTTTCCTATGGCCTCCTAGCCAGGCAATGGATCCACCCTGGCAGCGACCCTGGTTGGTTCCTCACACCAACTACTTTATGCATTTGACACATGAAACTGTGTTTTAAAATTAATCGCTTTCAATAAATTTATAAGAATATCTTGCCCACACTGATGCTTTGCATTGTAGTATATGGGACAGAGAGGAATAGCTTAAAAACTAATCACAGCTTCTAGATGATACGAAGCTGGGTGGCTTGGCAGATAATCTGGAATCCCTTGAATCATTGCAGAGGGACCTGGACAGAATACAGGCCTGGGCAGATTTGTAGCAAATTAAATTTAATGTAAGTAAAAGTAAAGTATTACATGTAGGAATTAAAATGTTAGGTTTGAATACACAATGAGCTGTCTGAAAATCAAAAGTCCACATTATGAGAAGGATTTAGAAGTAGTAGTGGAGTTGACACTATCAACTAGCAGACAGTGTTCAGAAGCCATTAAGAAGGCTAACAGAAGGTCAGGTTATATAGCGCCTGGATGTGTACAGTACAAGTCCAAGGAGGTTCTGCTCAAGCTTTATAACTCACTGGTGAGGCCTCATCTGGAGTCATGTGTGCAGTTTTGGTTTCCAGACTACTAAAAGGACACAGCAGTGCTGAAAAAAGTCCAGAGAAGAGCGACGAGACTGATTCGGGGGTAAGGGAGATTCATTATGAGGAAAGATTAAAAGAGCTGAGCCTATACAGTTTAAGTAAAAGAAGATTAACAGGAGACATGATTGAAGTGTTTAACATTATGAAGGGAGTTAGAACAGTGGATCGAGGCTATGACTTTAAAATCAAGAACATGGGGACATCTTAGGGGCAAATTTCACACAAAAATGAGGAAGTTTTTCTTCACACAGTGAACCACAGGCACTTGGAATAGTAGGACTTTAGGGACCTTCAAACGTTGACTTGATGTTATTTTGGGGGATTTTAGTGGACAGGACTGGTGGGCTTTGTTGGAATGAATGGGCTGTACCTGTCTAGATTGTTCTCATCTTCTAATAAATGCCAAGGTGTCTGTGCAGAACACTGCATATTTCTGACATGATTTTGTTTGGGGACCAATTTGTTGTTTTGATACTGTCACTAACTTAAAAAGCAACAAAATGAAACTGCCAAATCAGCACCACTGGTGACAAATTATATGTTTATATGATGAATTTATCCATAAAAAGGATAAGGATTAAAAATGATTGGTCCACAACTGCTGGTTTTAATTAAGGCTGGCATTTGACTTTTGTGTGAGGAGGCATTTCAGCATTGGATGAGCAACTATCATTCATGAGAATAAGATTTTAACTTTCCTTACTATAAAGATAAAAACCTCCTCTGTAGAAAATTATATTGGCGTAAAAGAATAAAAAAAATGTTTTTGGTTTTCATGAAGCTTGAGTATTTGCTTCCCTGTTAATTGTTTTTATTGTCTATGTTGAAATTTTAGTATTTGAAGATGTTTAAAGAGGAAAGAAAATGCTCTTTGTTGAAAATAGGTTCAAAATGCATGGACTTATTTATAAATACAGTAATAATGTCATTCAGTTGCAGCTTTCTATGAACTGGTTTCATTCTTCATTTGCCGAAATCAAGGGTATCCAATAAGCAGCAAATGAGACGACTTTAGCCCTCTAAAGTCAAATGGCCACGTCAAATCATTTTCTATACCAGGGTCACATGTTGGAGATTATCAGCTATCACAGGGCACACATCAGGAACAAACTCTGAAGGAGGTGAACACACACACACATACACACACACCAATCTTCCTAACCTGCATGTCTTTGGACTGTGGAAGGAGGAAACCCAACCAGACACAAATAAAATATGCAAGCTTCACGCAGGGGGGAACTTGAACACAGATCCCTGGTGTCCTTACTGCACCACCGCCATGTTGTCATAAAAATTGTGCTCTAAATTACAAAATGAAGGTTCATCGTATTATGTGTCACTACATGACATCATGGCAGCCATTTTGTATTCAAATAGGACTGTAAAAAAGTGTTTTTACAAGGGGAAAGTAAAGTTCTTTTTAAGACTAAGACAATAAATAAACACAAAACCCATAAAATTTAAAAACTGGTGTTGTGCTGTTTCAGTTTTAACAAAAGTAATTTTTGTTAAGGACTCCATCTTATTCACAGACTATACATGTGCTTACCTTTCATGGTTTAGTCTTTCTCTCCTCTCAAATGATGAATATAAAACTATATAATAATTAATAATAATTAACTACATTTATATAGCACTTTTCTCGCCACTCAAAGCTCTTTACATAGACCGTGGGGAACCAGTACCACCACCAATGTGTAGCATTGGCAGACATTTTTGCTCTAGTACGCTCACCACACCTTAGCTATTAGGTGGTGAGAAGGCAAAAGAAATCAACAACCAATTAGAGGCAAGGGATGATAAGGGGGCGGAATAAAAGAGGTCATTGGCAATTTGGCCAGGACATTGGATAAACCCCACTCTTTACAAGAGATCTTTAAGGACCTCAAAGAGTCAGGACCTTCATTTTATGTCTCATCCGACTAGCATCTGGTCATGCTTGAGGGACTGCTCTGTAAGATCATGATATTAAGTAACAAGGGGTGGCCAGGGAGAAAAGGACGGCATCACACAGCTTAACGTTCAAGAATGGGACTAAGAAATAGATGTACAGCCACGTTGGCCATGCCACTGGGAAAAAGTGACTGGTAAGGAATAAGTTAAGAGGCCTGCTTTTTTATTATTATTATTATTATTATTATTATTATTATTATTGCTATGTGTGTGTTACTAGATATAGTCTTTTCTGTCTCTCTTTCTTTTCAGGCGCTAGGCACTCCCTTCTCCCCATCCTTTTAAGTATTGGTAATTAATGGAGAGGAAATGACATGATATGCAGTCATTGTTTAGCAATTGGAAGTGGCTGCTCATGCCTGGCAGTCGGAATCTGAGAGGGGCCAGTTTTCCTAGTTACCTCATGCACATATTATCTTCCTTTTCACTTCTTCCCTACTCGTGCTTTTATTCTTTATGTTGCTTCCTTCCACTTAAGCATGGCAAGTCCTTGAAGAGAGCTGTCTTGAAAAGCTCTCTAAAATCTTGTGACTATAACATATGGGGACCACTAGGACAAATCAATCTCTTGTATCCCTTGATGTCCCATTTCAGATTTTACGACACAGACAGTCAGGTCAGTTGCTAGACTGCTTGCCTTTCTCAATATCCAGTGGTGACTCCAAATTCTGCTCCCACTATTCTCTGCTATTTCTTATTGATCTGGGCCTTCGCTGCTAAGGAAGAATGGGTGGCAAAGAGTTGTCTTGGATAAAGACACCCCCAACGTGGCAAAGGATTATTTCAAAAAGGAAATATCCAGAGACAAAAAGTCATACTTTCATTGTCATTGTCATACTGTTGTTGATAGAGAACTTCTGTCCGTTTTAAGTGACTAGTAAATAATGCCAATGTGCTGGCTGGCTAACCACCTGCTATCTGGTTTGGATTGTGATTTTTGTCTGCCACACGATTATTAATAAACTAAAGGGGCTAGAACCTCAATTTAGAGGCGAGGATCAGTCCTATCCGCAATACACTAGGTGGCAATGGTCCCACTGTGGTTCATGGGAAGTAGAGTCTGGAAGTGTAACTATGATCTATCTATTACCTAGTGCCTTTCATATCTACCCATCTATTATATAGTAACTTTCTTATCTATCTATCTATCTATCTATCTATCTATCTATCTATCTATCTAT
>JANRMT010062825.1:23826572-23871369 GCA_026402145.1 Polypterus bichir lapradei | reverse complement strand
TCTATCTATCTATCTATCTATCTATCTATCTATCTATCTATCTATCTGTCTGGTATAAACTGGTTAGAGACAACATCCTGAATCAGTCAAAGAAAATATTAAGACTATCACATGAAACAGTATAATAAATAAGTATAAAGTAAAATATAAAGTATAAATCTCTCTATTATATAAAAAATCCTGGGACGAGACAAGACTTTTTAGTCTGGGACTTTTTCAGAGAGATACTTTCAATTCCTGCGAGATGAGACTTTGTGCCAAGAGATTTAACCACACCCAGAATTGGAAAAAAAAGACAAAGAGTAGACGACAAAGTAGAGGTTCCAAAACGTTGCCGTGATACACATGCAGAGCAGGTTAGAGATAATGAAAGTACTAAAATTTGAAAGTCTCAAAAAAATATAGTAAAGATCGCATTAGTGCAAACAAATGGAAATTATTACTCGGTGAAATAACGGAACAGCAAAAACAGATCAAATATATTGTTCGGATTTAAACTTTAAATTGGAAACTTGTAGATCGTCTAATTCGTGTTGCCATCAGGGAAAAGTAGTGTTTCTTCCCAATGAAGAGGCGTATCTGCGAGAATTAAAAGATGTGTTGTTTGGTGAAAGTGAAATCCACATACACGAGCGGCAGAAACGCGAAGTGGCTGGCACGTGGCGCAGGCTGGGGGGTTGGCGAGTGAAGCGAGCAGGGGGCAAAGCTCCCTAGTAAATAAATAAATAAATAAATAAATAAATAAATAAATAAATAAATAAATGTTCATATATTTTAATGAAAACAAAGGCACACATAAAAGAGTTTGGGGCATCAAGGTGAACCCCTTATATTGCGATAGCCAAAAAAGAAGTTTTCAAAATGAAAAATAATAAATGACATCTTACTCAGATGGGAGCCTTCTTCAGACTGATCCAAGACAAGGTGGCAGTGTGGTCAGTTATGAATGTTGCAAGAGGTTTGGAGGGCGGAAACTGAAAGTGACATCAGAGGTGGAAGAAGTGTCAATCATCTATTCTGCAGATAGAGGAAGAGAAAAGCCATTAGGCAAAAGCACAACCCTCTGTTTCGGAATGCAATAATCATTCTATGAGCCCTGAGGTTGTCTCCCTGCCATGCGTGTGTGATAATATATATACTGTATGACTCATTAATAAAAACATTACCTCCCATTTTGTTAAAAAGTAGAAATTTGGGAGGACCTCTAGGGAAGTAGGAATCTGCTAAGAAAGGACTTTTCTATATATCAATATTTAGGGATAAACCCAAAGCAATAAAAAAGCTAAATGCCCCAAAATATGTTTGATTGAAATTTGGGGATGTTATACAAAAAGAAAATTAGCTGACCCATGTTTTTTTCATTTTTTTGTTGACAAGATTTTTGCCGATATTTGTAATATTATTCTAATGCACATGTACTGTCCTGCGCTAAGAATGAGCTTTATGCAAACTAAGTACTCAGCAAAAGTGACTGACAGGTCAAGCCAACAGCTCCACTACCCATTAGGGTAGACAGATGTCTGAAGTTGGGGAGGTGTCCTGGACTGTTAAAAAGAGACATGACGTTTAGTGTGCAGAGTGATGTGTAAAATGAAAGGACACAGTTCTGAGAAGCTCAGTGAAGATTCCAATCTTAATGATTAGCAAAAGCACTATAAACCTCTATTGCTACTGCCCGGTGCTGTGGCTGTGAGTGTGGATGTTGCTTTGCCAGAAGGAAAAAAGGAGGGAGAGAGAAGTAGAGATGGAAGTGATATCCTCCGATTCAAGACAAAACTGGGCAAAGAGTATCACTTTAAACGTAACAGATCTTCCACAAGCTACTCCATCATACAATTCATTCGAATCTTTGAAAGGGAACTCACCACTCCATTTATATGCATGTCTGCTTACTTTTAATGGGGATTCTCTGCCCCTAGCTCTCCAAAATTCTTCACATACCCATTCACGTCGGTGGACTTTAAAGGGGAACAACATACAACTGACAAAAAACACACACCAAAAAATTACTTGGATGAATGATGTAAATAAAATGTCTAATAATGATAATAATATTGTCATCTGTGGATCCTCTGGGCTCCTCTACAGTACGTACTTCCACCCCAGGCCGAGTGGACATGCTGAGGCAAACCTTGTCCTCTATTTTTCCCTCCACAGTGCCAAGAAGACACTCATTGAGGGCAATTGACTCCACCCCTTCTGGTTCCCCTCTGCTACAAATCCCACGTCACTCAATATGAGGCCTCACCTCAGGACGGAGCTCCTTTCATAGGCTTACCAGACAAGAGGAAAGGTTCCTAACTAGAACCCTGTTTTTTGTTTTTTTAGCACCATCAAACAATTGTTTTTTGGGACTCTTACCTCATTAAATGGGGACGATCAGGTTGGTGCCCCAACATTTTCTCTTTGTGGACCTACAGTGCCTTCCAAAGAATATACTATAAAGTTAAATTTCATATTATTTATACTAATTACCCTTTTCAAATTGAAAGAATACACTTTCCTGTAAAATTGTGTTTTGAAATGACAAAAGCCAAGTTACTAGGAAAAGGGGAAATTGATCTAAAGCAGGCCCTGCGGTGGGCTGGCGCCCTGCACGGGATTTGTTTACTGCCTTGCGCCCTGTGTTGGCTGGGATTGGCTCCAGCAGACCCCCATGACCCTTTAGGTTGGATAATAAATGGATGGATGGATCTAAAGCAGGAATGTTTTAATCGTGGACAATTGTGTATAAGCTCATTGAAGAGTAAGCGACTCCAGTGACCTAACAATATTATTATTGCATATTATTTGACTGACGCCTTTATTCAAAGAGACTTACAACATCTGAGTTACATTTCATTGGCTACATTTACATACATTATATTATAATAATAATAATAATTATACATTATAATGTTATCCATTAGTTACATGTCTTTTGTTTATTCAGTTGGAGTACAGGCAGATGAAGTGACTTGTTCAAAGTCACACAGTGTCAGTACCAGGATTTAAACCCGCAGCCTCAGGGTTTGAGGTCTAAGTTCCAAAGATTTCATCACTACAATACACTCTCTACCAATAGCATTACCAATTGGTAAAAAAAAAAAAGTCCAAATATTGTCTACAGAAAAATATTTAGTTACATAGTATGTCTGATACATCCAAAAAACCAATGGCACTATAAAGGAGGTCCATCGTCTTATGAAATATCCAAAGCAAAAGTAGGTAACACAGCAAATATTCACATAGATATTACCTTTTCCATGATCTGTTTTATGCAGAGAAGGACATGGATGTATAATATATTGCAGAAGCGATCACTGCCTGCTTAGCACAGTAGTCGAAGACCATTGTGTGCATTTTCAGTGTTTTAAGGCAGGACTGGTTAGCAAAGATTATTTTAATTTCTTATGCTTTGTTAGCAATCTAATACAGTTGGCTGCACAAAAAAAATGAGAAGAACTGCCTGCTCTTTTACTGCCTCTTCCTTATCAGGTTAAGTTATGTAAAATGCTGCATTTTTTCCTACTTTGGAAGTGGTAAACTACACATAATTATGTCTGCTTTTGAAAAGATGATTAGTTTTGTTTTAACTGGATGTCTGCAGTACTCCTTACTTAATTACTCATTTTGCCCTTGTGTTGCTTGGCAGACGTGCTTGCGATTAAAATCCACACTTATTTACCTTATTTTTCACAACTTAAAATCTGAAAGATTATTTTTCTGATTACCCCATTTTTTGACACCCACTGCACGCCCAACTTACTTTGAAAGGGGTCTCTCTCTGAATCGCCTTTCCCAAGGTTTCTTCCATTTTGTTCCCCTCAAGGGTTTTTTTTTTTGGGAATTTTTTCTTGTCTCCTTAGAGAGTCAAAACACAGGGCCTATCAAATCCCATTGCAGCAAAAATAAATTGTATTATATTGTATCCCATCTTTTCTGCCTTGCTTTCAGTATTGCAACTTGTTGCACTTTTGTTCTTTTTTTCACAAGGAGTTGTGTTTATACAAGTATGAAATAGTGTAATTAAGAAATGAAAATGACACAGAGTGACTGGCATTCTGAATCAAAAGGGATACCACACAGCTTGGCTTTTATATCAGCAGAAGGTGCGGGCTACTTGGATGAATTAAAAATCTGAATACAATTTTGTACAATTAATGATAACTTGACTTATTACTATTTTTTTTTATTTGCCATTGTTTATTTGTTCTATGCCAGTGTAATATTGTCCAAGTAGTACTTCAGATGGTGTAGTAACACAGTCTGTTCTGACTCTGCTTTAACAGAGACTGGGGGCTTTAAAGTAATCAACAGAAGTTGGGACACCTGTGCAAGTTGTTTGCTTCAACTTGCAAGGCTTTATTTATTTTAATTGTTACTAAACACCAGTAGGTTGTAACTTATTTGTTGTTCTCTGAAGAAGGCCCATTTGTAATATTCGGAAATTTCCTTTGTTCAGTTTTTGCTATCCTATACCTGAAATTTAAGCTTCTGGCAGTTTACCACTTAGGTCATTCATTGCATTTCAACTGATTCATTTCAACCGAGGTGTTCTACAACTTTTGACTGGCAGTGTATACACACTACACAATAAATAATTAACACTAACCACAAAGTCCAACACAGTGCAGCATAGCAGGAGCAGATTACGATGAATGTGTGAAATCCTTGAGAACAGCATTCAGAGAAACGTAAAATTTTGTCCTACCAGGTTCCTCTGGAAGAGTGAGAATTGGTAGTGATTGGGAGCACTCCCCAGATGAAGAGAAGCCCAATCAAGACAAATTCACACCAACAACAGGCACAGGACAATCACATACATCCAGACAGAACTGAAATCCAAAGTGGAGGGAGTTTATAATCCAAGAACATGTGTGATGAGTAGAAACAAAACTGACAGATAGTCACAATCCCTCCGTATCTTTTTGGTTCCTATTCAAAGAGCCCGCCTGAATAATCTCCTTCCCAGCAACTCCTGCCTCCTTCGAATCTGCCCAATAACATTATACTGCCGGGGCTGCTGGGAGATTTTAAGTCGTGCTGCTACAAGGTGAATAGTTTTTCTGAACATCCATGTAAATAGTTATATTTGTGTAAACAGAAATGTGGTGTGAGAGCACTGAAGGGGAGAAAGAATTGAAGCCAGCTGACTGTTGTCTGCATCTTCTTTCATCCCACATGCCATACAATGCAGAGGGCAAGCAGGAAACAATTGGCAGCACACCATTCTAAGTAAACTTCAGAGATGGTTGTGGGTATGAAATCCCAGGAAAATAGAAATATTCAAACCATCCATCTGGCACCAAGAATCATGGTGTGGTCAAAATCACATTTTTACCCCATATTGATGTTTGATATGAGCATTAATTAAAGATCCTGATCAGTAGCTGTATGTTTTTGTGCATCGCTGCTGCTGCCACATGAATGGCCAATTAGATAATTGCTTGGATAAGCGGCTGTATAGGTGTTCCTAATAACTTGCATACTTGACATCATTTTATTTATCATTTTCTAATGCAGCAGCCACCATTTTGTATATTATTTGCTGATGATGAGCTCTTATTCGCACTCACTAACTCACTCATATCATGCCAATTTACTGCTAACTCATTCACTATGTGTATATTCATCCTTTGATTTTCTTTTTCCGACTGTACTTATTCTGATAGTGAAGAGTCAGCGCACTTTGAGGTAGCATTTGCTGCCTGGCAGGCCTCAGCTCTGAACAGAGGCAGCCATCCTTGAAAGTTCACACTCATACCCCAGACCCAACTCACTAATACAGGGAAAATTTAGAGTTGTCAATCAATATAGCATTCATGTTTTTCAGGGGAAAG
Organism: Polypterus bichir lapradei; assembly: GCA_026402145.1. Classification (NCBI taxonomy): domain Eukaryota; kingdom Metazoa; phylum Chordata; class Cladistia; order Polypteriformes; family Polypteridae; genus Polypterus; species Polypterus bichir. The sequence goes on along the minus strand of JANRMT010062825.1, from coordinate 23,865,547 downwards.
CCAAAATAACTTGAAAAAAAAAAATGCAAATATGTAGGATAATGTGCCAACTCTGTAAAGGGTTGCATAAAAAACTGTAAAACGTGATAGATCATACTGTAGGTGACTTGTAATCCACAGGAATATTTTCAACTTATAAGGGGTCAAAAAGTTCTCTGGATGCATTCCATAGCACACACTTTCATCATCCCAAAGACAATGCACTTGAAGAACATGTTTTTGGGTCGTGGAAAGGAAAAACGTATGAGCTACACCCAAAGTACCTGAAGTAGAGCCTGGGGCTGAGTGACGTGAGGCAGCACCCAGGCCTCCTTCCTCCTTCTCACGAAGGTAGCAACTCCAGTAGAAAAACATTGTTGTCGGAGACTTCAGTGTTTATTTGTCTTTATATGCCACTAAAAAAAAAAAAAAAAAACAGTAAGCATGCCAGATGTATTTATGTGTGTAGAGACCTACTCACTGAGAAAACAATGGTGTGGCACCAAGTTTGACAAAATACAAACTGGCCTTGAATGCAGGTAATCGGTATTTCTTTACATAGTTCCTTTGACTATGAGAACATATCTAATGCACGACAGAAAGACAAGAGTTACTTTAAGCATAGAACCACTGCCATCATGGCTTCAGTTAACATGAGAGCTCATTGGCACTTATATTCAGTTGTCCCAATTCCTGCTACCTGATGAAAGTTCTTGCTGGCTGGTTAGGAAAACACACACACCAAGCAGGTGGATGATGACAGGGCCTTGTTCTCATTGTATGCTGCCACTTCTCTAAACAGATTGCATTACATTATAGCTGGGATTAGACAAAGTAAATCCGATTAGAACTGTCATGAGCTCCAAGTCTTCTTGAGGGGATGGAAAATGACTGAAAATGATGCCTTCCAGCGTTGCTTGAACTCCCGAGCTTGGGCTCATTTTGTATGGGTGTATAGTTATTTGTGCACACGTGTGTGTGTGGTTCTTAACACTTGGGTGTATGCCATCCCCATGTGTCCACACGTTGGTGTGTGCAGCTTATGCAGTATGCATGCCTGCATTCATGTGCATGTGTGCACGAGTGTGTATGATTCATTATATAACTGCAGGGTGACCTCTTACCATCAGACGGCTTTCATTCTCTGAAGGTTCCCAAGCCACCTTGCCAGCCAGAGGGGTGTGGCATATTAAGCAAAGCAATCTCAGGCAATTTGGAGTAAACCTGCTGTTTTGTAATCTTGTGAAAAGTGCAGACAACGGCTGACCTGCTGAGTCCCGCTCCCTGCTGTTTGGCATGAAGTGCTGAGGGGCCTGTTTCAACACTGAGTAAATGTGTTTCATTTGCATACAAAGCTCCAAAGAGAGAGAAAGAGAAGGTAAAATAAAACATTTGGCAGGTGGCACATCTTAAGTCTTGCCTTTGATATCTTGCTGACATCACTGATCAAAATAAGCCGTCAACATAGAAGACTAAGCCATCCTTTAGGGGCTGCTGGAGGAGGAGGAGGCAGTAGGATGTTCATCTTTGGGATGTTGTCTATAAAAACACAACCTGGTTTTGAAGGTAATGCGCAGACACGTTAGGTGATTCTTTATCACTCAGAATATCCTGATGACGATCTGAGAAATTGAAACAATTGTACTATGACCTAAAATTAGATTTTGATATCAAATAAATTAGATTGATTAATTCCATGGGGGAATTTTAGATGCATATAGCAGCAGGAAAAAACAAGGGTACAGACTCACAGGATAAATAATGCAACCAATCAATTAATCAATCAATTCAAATATTTCAGAATAAATGTAACAAGTACATCAGGAGAAAGCATTGAATTAGCTGATAGAAAAAGGCAGAAAAGACTCCTAGAGGTGCTTCTTAGCACACTGTGGTGGGATGAGCCAATGGACAAAAGTACTTCTAGAGAATGGCTCCTGGATGGAATTTTTCATATTGGTTTTCCGATTTTGCCATCATTGTCTTTTTCCACAACAACTTTCATGGTGTCCAGTGTTTGCTCTGTGATGGCTTCCCTTTTAAGTTTATTCAGGCCTTGTACTTCTTTTGAGCTCAGGCTGTTTCCCCAGGAGACCACAACGTAGAACACCATACTGGCTACTATGGACTGGTAGAACATTTGCAGCAGCTTGCTGCACACATCAAAAAATCTGAATCTTCTTTGGACGTCCACTCTGCTCTGGCCTTTATTATTCAGTGTTGTCAGACTAGTCTAGTTTGTTGTTTATTATGAACCCCCAGGTACTAGCAGCCACCATATCCCTACCCTGAATACCCCTCGGAGGCTCCTTGGCATGCCAGAAGTCCACCAGCTCCTTTGTCCCTGCACCATAAGACAAAGTCCTCCACAATCTTCCTGTACTCTCACTAGTCTCCATTATTAATGTAACCTATGATGGAGGAGTCATTTGAAAATTCCTGTAGATGGCAAGTGCTGGTACTTTACTGTAGGTCTGCTGTGTAGAAGGTAAACAGGAAAGGAGGCAGGATAGTTCCCTGAGGTGCTTCAGTATCACACAACACTATTTCTGACACACAGTCCCCCAAGTCTCACAAACTGCTGTCAGTTGGTCAGGTAGTCCACGATCCAGGAGACTGTGGGAGCATCAAAATACAAAGCCTTGAGCTTTTTCCCCAGAATGGTGTTAAAGGCACTGGAAAAATCACAGAACGTCATCCTGACAGTGGTGTCCAAGTGGGAGTATTGGGTCTGTGGAGCATGTAGGTGAGAGCATCCACCGCACCTCTATGTGTCTAAAAGGCAAACTGCAGACGAGCCAGATGTTCCATGGGTCATATCTGATTTAGGCCCAGCCTCTCAAAGGTCCTCATGATGTATGAAGTCAGAGCAACCGGTCTGAAGTCCTTGGCGTCACTGGAAGGCCCTTTAAATGTTGTTCCTTTCACTGTTGTCCTTCAGTTTAATGATTGTTTCATTTCACAGACAAGCTAAAACTTTAATACTGTTAGGAAGAAGTAAATCAGCTACCTTTGGTATAAGGAAGACCCAAGACAATGCATGGAGGACGACACCTGGGCAATTCGTGATCGATTCATTCCTTCTGAACGACTCTTTTTAGTGAACCATATGAGAACGAACACATCAATCCAGTAGAGCTCAACATCAGCGCGTCCTGCATGATTGTATCAGTGTCTTTCATTTCTTGACACAGGTAGATGTTTAAAGCGAATACACAAGAACTGCCTGCATCATGAAGCACAACTCATTTGCAGTGCCTCATTTTGAATCATTATGAGTTCCACCAATCTCATTCACTTGTGATTCTGTTACTTAATGTCTTGTTTTAATTGCCACTGTAAATATGGGGTGGCTCTGTTGGCTCAATGTGAAGAGAGCAGGGTTTGCATCTTGGGTCCTCCCTGTGTGTATTTTGCATGCTCTCCCTGTGTCTTCTTGTTTTTCCACTGGGTGCTCTGGTTGACTCCCACAGTCCAAAGACATGCAGGTTAGTTGGTTTGATGAGTGTGTAGTTGAGGTGTTTATGTTTGTGTTTACCCTGCGATAGACCGGTACCCTGTCCTGGGTTTGTTCCTGCCTTACGCTCTCTGCTGGCTGGGATAGGCTTCAGCACCCATGAAGGACTAAGCAGGTTATAAAATGACTGTGTGACCTGTACGGGGCGTACCTGTGCCCCAAACACCCAGACACAACCAAACCACACAGTCACGGGTTCAAGGAAAGACGTTTTTAGTGAAAGAAAATACCTTTGACAGGTTTTTGTCACCTGGTAAGTCAATCACAATTCTGTTTCATTTCTTTTCTTTCCACTTCCACCTCCACTCTCCTCCAGGCAAGCCATGTCCACCACTTCCCAACTCTGACCACCGAATGAGACAGACTGGCTGCTTTTCAACATTAACCCTGAAGTATGTTCGGTGAAAGCACTTCTGGGTCTGGTGGAACATCTCTGTAACAGGGAAGCCTGCTCCCAGCAGCTCCCCCTAGCGGCACCCAAGAAACCCCACAAGGTTCACCCAGCAAAACTACAACTCCCATACAGAACTGCAGTGGTCCAACGGTGAGCCATGCCAGAAGAACACTGTCAACCTGTGTACTAGGAGAGCACAAAGCCCCCTCTCCTTCCCGTATAATGGCCTTCTGATCTTGACAGGTACCACTGACCAACCCAGTCAAGACACCCGTCCAACCACATCCTCCTTTATCATGGCTTCTTGGCCGGTTAAGGAAACCTCCACTGTGGCCAGAGTGCCAGTTCACCTGTGTCTTCTGTGGCACCTGACTAACTTTAAATATGTTTTTATGCTTTGTGTACTTAAACTGGGCAATGTCATATGAATTTTCCTGTTAAATACATAATTATTTAGAAATGTGTACTGTTGTTGAAAAAGCTTTCCTCTGTTTTCAAAGAAGTCATTCTCGGAGACCAGATGAAAATGCTGAACAATTCTTTATTTGTACACAGGTATGCACAAATGTCTCAGTCCATGGAGAGAGCAATCAAAAAAAAGCAATTCACATACTTTTATGCTTTTCTGTTACATTACCACATCTAATACATCACATCATCTGACTCCTAATTTACATAACAGTCAGAGCTTCATCTAATCAACAAGTGCTACCAGTATCCTTTTGACTCTCCCATTAATCTGTATATTGCCTTGTAAAATAGGGGTGATCTGCAGACTCTTCAATTGATTTTAGCATCGCTTCATAGGGGCTTTCCCTTTAGTTTATTCCCCTTTCTAGAGGGGTGTTTGTTACTCATTTACTTCATTTTAACCTTAGCAATTATCTTGGTGGCTCCTATAAAATGAGCCAAAAGCCTCACATGCCTAGGCTTAAAACAACATTTGGTTAACCATTTAGTTACATTCAACGCTTATCCCTATGTTTAATAATTGTTATTACTTCATATATGTATATACTTGTATTAAATTGTAAAATGATATCATGTATTTATTGAAAATATTGATTGAAATCTATAGTACACACATATACTGTACATACACACACATATTTCAACATACTGTATGAATTATTAAATTATATATTTGTGATGTGATTGGAGGGAACCAAGCCACCAGACTATAAATGAATCAAGTAAATAATCAAAAGAATCGATTTCCTTAAATAGGTAGTTTGAAAGAATCAGATCAGTAAAATGAAGTGAAATGTCTATCAATACAGTGTACCACTGAATAATTCACAATGAGATCCAGAATTAGATTTCCTGTGTTTGAAAAACAAAGTCATCTTAAACTCTACCATCTAGAGCAGTGCCTGGAGGGCCACAACGGCTGAAGGTTTTCATTCTAACCCTTTTTCTTAATTAGTGACCAGTTTGTGTTACTAATAACTTCTCTTGTCTTCATTTTAATTGGTTTGACATGGGCCCCTGAATTGTTTCTTTTTTCCTTAATTAGCAGCCAAACAATGATGAGACACAAAATGAGCCGACACACGACCAGCTAACCATGTCCATCACATAATATCTGAAAATAAAGAAAGGTGAAGGTCTCAGTAAATGCTTAAGTCACCAAAATATGTTAACAGTTCTAAGAAATAAACAAAATGAACAGTTTTGGAAATGTCTACTGGGGCAGAATGAGAGCAGCAACAAGCCACAGAATTAAATAAAGGGTTTAATTAACAACAAGAATGGGCTTCTAATTAAAAGTTTGAAGCCCCAACTTAGCTGGTCATCTGTTGGCTTGCGTCACGTCTCATTTCTGTTTGGCTGCCATTTAATGAAGAAAAGATTAAATTCAGAGGATTGAATCCTTAAAAATAGGGCTATTAAAATTAATGGAAAAGAAGTTAATTAGCAGTGAAAACTGGTCACTGATTAGGAAATGGGTTAGAATGAAAACCTACAGCCACTGCGGCTCACCAGGATTGGAGTTCGACACCCTTGATCTAGAGGCTTTAATGAAGAAATGCTGAATTGTGAGCAGGTTTCAGTCTCCCAGTAAATCAAAATGGAAAAAGAAAATATGAGCATCCAGCAAAGCAAGATGAAATACAACTGTATGGTAGAGTAAGACTCATCCTTGGCACTGAACTAAATTCAAAGTAATAATAACATGCAATCATCATCCTAGCCATGAAAGTGCCACAGTACAGCTTTATGATAAGAAATAAATCAAGTGGACAGCACAACAAGAAATCCAATAACATATCACAGTAAGCCGACATTCATTATGTTTTGATTCCCAAGAGCAGCTGTGGACATGTACAGTATGTGCTTTGGATCCAACAATGGTTGTACTCAGTGAGCATTGTAAACAACCCAAAAAGAAGGGTACAGCTGATTAGTGAGATCAATGAGAAAGACAAATTAAAAAAAAATGTTAATGGCAAGCTGAAAGTTGAAAAACAAAAAAAAGAACGAACATTAAGTACAAATAGAGTACCTTCAAGTTCATGGTACATAATGTCAAGTTCCACAAAGTACTACGCTATGTAGGCTGACACTATTAATATAGATGAATGAATTGCAAATAAAAAAGAGTCAACTGGGTGAACTGATACCCTAACTCGCTAAGACTATTCTCCAGCAGCTTCAGCTACTGCTGCCCAATCACTAGTACACTATCAACAGGAGAAGCATGTTACCACAACTAAAATATCAACCATGGTCTTAGAAACTGAACAAGCACTTGAAGACCAATGAGTGGACATTGGATTGGCGACACTAAATTGGTTCTGGTTTGTGGTAGTCCTTGTGGTAGCCCAAAATGTGGCCTACCCAATAAATAGTCCATTATTCAGGACAACATAGGCTCATCAACCTGCATATCTCAGATAATAATAATAATAATAATAATAATAATAATAATAATAATAATAATAATAATAATAATAATAATAAATGAAGAAGAAGAAGAAGTAGTGTGTGTTTGCCCTAATATGGACTGGCACCCTATCCAGGGTTTGTTCCTGCCTTGCTCCCTACTAACTGTATTTACTTAACAAAGGGTAGAAGCAATGTCTGATATTGATATGTGCAATCCCAAATGATGGCAACGATACTTGAGTGATGATCGGCTGCATTTGGAGATCTGGGGACTGTCACCTTCAGCACCCACAGACAGTACGAGGCCTTGTAAAGCAAGTCAAACTCAAAGTGCATTTGAGTTCAGTATATTTTTTATAGCAGCCCTCGCTGAAAACAAGCTGAAAGTTCTTACGCAGATGTCAACCAATTACAGGAAAAACACTAAATTATGTAACCTCTTACATATGCACAAGCACATACAGTATGTCTACTTAAGTAGGTAGTAATAGAGAGATTCATAACCTTTGGCTAAAATGTGATGGATTTTATTTTAATGCAACAAGTCACCAATGGTGGAGAGGAAAAAAAATATACTAGACAAAGGCCAGCTGACACCCTAAAATGCAAGACCAAAACATATCCATCCATGGAATGGTCCACGTACTTACAAATAAATATTCTGGCATTTCGATTATAAATAAATGGACATTTATCAAGAAATAGGAAGAAGCTTAAACTACACCCTTATCTTACATGTTATATTTCAAAATAATAATAATAATAATATGCAAAGTGCCTTTTGATGCATGGCATTATTTTAAATAATCATTGATTAATTGGTTTATTCTTTATTTAACTTTTTGCTAATTTGACTTAATGTATGAAAGAGTAAGTACACATCCTGATACGGACTGTAGATTATAAAATGTGCTCCTAATGGAGTACATCTTGAAAACTACTACTACTACTACTACTAATAATAATAATACAGGTATCTCAGCAGGCTTGGGATACTTGGGAATTCTCCAGGAAAAGCTACAGTCTGTAGGTAGGGGCTGGGAAAATGTGAGGTGACCTTCTTGGCCTACTGCCACTGCAACCCTCACCAGATGAGATTAGATAAGACTAATACTACTACTACTACTAATAATAATAATAATGATAATAATAATAATGATAGATAGATAGATAGATAGATAGATAGATAGATAGATAGATAGATAGATAGATAGATACACACACACTATGGTCTGAACACACACCATAATGACCAAACAGGAAGAAACATTTAAAAAGAAAGAATAGAAAACCTCTATCTTGGCTGTCGCAGTATCAGTGAGGCATTATGCAGATACATTGCTATTGGTATAAAGGAGCCCCATCACGTTTCTTGACACACCATCCATCCATCCATTATCCAACCTGCTATATCCTAACACAGGGGCATGGGGGTCTGCTGGAGCCAGTCCCAGCCAGCACAGGGTACAAGGCAGAAACAAATCCCGGGCAGGGCTCCAGCCCACCGCAGGGCACACACACACCAAGCACACACTAGGGACAATTTAGGATCGCCAATGCACCTAACCAGCATGTCTTTGAACTGTGGGAGGAAACTGTAGCACCCGGAGGAAACCCATGCAGACACGGGGAGAACATGCAAACTCCATGCAGAGAGGACCCAGGAAGCAAACCCAGGTCTCCTTACTGCGAGTCAGCAGCACTACCACTGCACCATCGTGCCACTGTTCTTGCCACACCTCTGCTGAATAATTTTGTTGGCTGAAATTCCTCCGTGTTAGTTTGTCACAGAGAGGATGTGCAGCATTGTTTATAATGGCACTCGGTTTTGTTTTAATTCTCACCTTCAAAACCGTCAGGGGATCCAGTGTACATCCCATAACTGAGCCTGTCCGTTAAGTCATCTTGTTGATTCAGTGGGCCTCTCTTGAAGTGATGTGATCAGCCCAGAACACCACAGCATAGAATATCTAACTGGCTATCACAGAGATATAGAAGATGTGAAGGATGTCACTTCCTACATTAAAGGAGACTGTGTTCTCCTAAGGAAGAAGAATCTGTTCTGCCCTTTCTCATATAGCTCTTCTGTGTTCTGAGACCAGCCCAAACTGTTATTAATGTGACCACCAAAGTACCTGTAGGGTGAACCACCTCAACATCCACTTCTTGAATTGTGCCCTGGACATAGATGATCTTTGGTGTGGCCAAAGTCAATAACCAGGTCAATGGTTCTGGTGATGTTAAAATGTTTACAATTCTTTCTGCACCAAGAAACAAGGTTCTCCACCTGACTCCTCTCCTCTGTCTCATCCCCTGTTATCAATAAACCCCATAAGTTCGGAATAATCTTAGATGTTCAGCAGGTGACATGACCTGCTGTTATATTGATAGTCGAAAGTGTACAGCGTGAAGAGAAAAAGAGACAGGGCCATTCCTTGTGGTGGTCCAATGTTGCTCACATCCGTATCAGAAACACAGTCCTTGAGGCTAACAAACGGCGGCCTGCTGGACAGATAATCCATTATGAAAGAGCGGACTATTCCAAAGCTTCAAAGTACAACGAACAGAGATAAAACTATTTTAGACTACTATCTCCATCATGCTAAATTCATAATAGAATAAATGCAAATGGCAGCTCTGTTGAACTCAGAGTTGATAACCCCAACTATATTTTTAAGCCAATGCGAAGTAGCTTAACTGTTGATTATTTCTTAGAAGAATGAGCAAAAAAAATATGTCTTACAAATATTTTATTTTTGTTACATTCTATTAATTAGCTTAGAAATTCCCTTCCATCTGCTGTCTAACTAACATGCAGAAAGGGTGACATGGTGTTCAATGGATACATACACTTAAACATTGTAAGGTACGCTTTACCACATTGTTCTTAAACTTCAAGTATATTAAACCTTGGGGGGGGCTTACAGGCACATGTTTGTTTCCTGATGCTCCGTGGCTGCTGAATTCCCACCAGAAAAAGAGCCGACTGATAAGGAAAAAGCCTGCCTTCTGAAGCGCCTTCTCAATCATGTTCATGTAGCAGCTGCTTCAAAGGGGTTTTCGCTGTCTAAGAAATGGGGTCTGTTTTCAGCAGCTCTGTGTGTGTGCGTGTCAGATAATAAAATTTCTGCTTTAATCTGTCTGCTTTAGCACCAGTGTTCATAAAGCACTGTAGAACTGCCACTTCCCCCCAATAGAAAACATTCCTAGCAAATGGAAAACACACACAAATCTTAAAGGAAAAAGAGAAACATGTCTCTGGTGCCATACGATGTGAAACATGAAAACCTCGCAGTGTTGTAGGTGGGGGGCTGAGACTTAGGGGCAGAGTCATTGAAACTGACAAACTGCAGGCATTTTATACTGGAAAGTCACTGAACAAAAAAGATCGATCTGCAGTCGTCTGTCATTCTGTTTGTGGTGTGAAGGCAGAATAAATGTGAGGGGTCTCTGGGCCACAAGGAATTTTAAAGGCAAAATATTAGAAGTGTGCCATCAAAGAACAGCCAAAGAGTCAATGTGAGCATAGGTATGACAAAATGTGTGGTACGAGACAATTTAGGAACAGCAAACTAAAACAAAACCAAAAACATAAAATGAATTCACCATTAAATTCAGCAAGAATTTTGAATTGTGAAAAGACAAGGGATCGATGATACCATCAAATTCAAATTTATTTGTGTACATTGTACACTTTACTCCTCCTGCACCTGTTGCTTCCAAGGATGGCTTCTGCTTTTGGTGTCAATGAATGAAATTATTAATTTTGAAATGCTGGAAATGGAAAAATCAGACAATGCTAGGAGGTAACAAGTATTTCATACCATAGGAAAATTTTACTTCTCAGAGGTTGATCTTTGATGGCTCGTGAATCTTAAAAGAGATTCTCATTTTAGAATCAGCTTTGTCACAGATGGTTCTCCTAAAATTCCTTTGGAGAAACAGCTTTAGACAAAAAGGAGACATGAGATACAACTGAGGGAAATGGAATCAAAGTTGAAAAGTGTGGTCTATTATGTGAAATCTCTTTCTAGTCTTATTTTAATCTCTTTCAAGACTTCATATTTTTTATTAATTATTGGACTGATGACTTCACCCAGGTGACTTACAATATTTGAGATACAGTCGGTTACATTTCATTTTGTCTTGCTAATTGGAACACAAGCAGGTGAAGTGACTTGCTCTTGGTCACACAGTGGTGTCAGTAGTGGGATCTGAACCCAAAACTTCAGGGTATGAAGCCCCAAATCTTAACCTCTACACTAAACTGCCTACCTTTTTGTCTAGAATGAGTGTAAACTAACTGGAGCACAGCAATATAAATTAGAGCAGCTCATATTCAGAAGCAAGGACTACAGTTTTTTAATCAGAGTAAAGTGTTTTATTACTACTACCCATACATTTCACCAGATATTACTAAAGCAAGACTTTCAGATTGCAAAAAAAAAATGTCAAGACACTACTTGGAAGATCAAAGCCCACTTTGCTGAGATCTCTGCTGACACTGAAAAAGGGACACGCATGAGGAGAAAAATCTAAGAAGCATGAGACAAAAGAACATGTCTCCATTTCATTTCTTTCTGATCTCATTGTTACCAAGGAGAAACTAGAAAGATATTAAGATCTCTTTTTGATTTTTCATTCATATGGATGCTTATGAAGACATGATCTATTTATTATCATTAATTACCTTTAAGCATTCAAGGTATACAATACCAGCCCTTGCCACCTTACACATATGTTCAGATGACTCCTTCTCCATAGGCTGCATTAATAATGGAGACAAGTCATAGCACAAGAAAGTAATGGAGGACTTTAACACTATTCTGCTTAGGGAAAAAGCTCAAGGCTTTGCATCTTGATGACCCCACAATCTCCTGGATCGTGGACTACCTGACCAAGAGACAGCAGTTTGCGAGGCTGAGGGACAGTCTGTGTATCAAAAATGATGGGGTGTAATGCTGGAGCACCTCAGGGATCTGTCCTGTCTTCCTTCTGGTTTACCCTTCTACAAAACAAAGTTCCAGCACAATACCAGCACTTGCCATCTACAGAAATTTCCAGATGACTCTTCCATCTTAGACTACATTAATAATGGAGACGTGTCAGAGTACAGGAGGGTTGTGGAGGGCTTTGACTTGTGGTGCAGGGACAACAACCTGCAACTCAACATCAGCAAGACAAAAGAGCTGGTGGTGGATGTCAAGCAAGAAGGCAGCATTCAGAGGGAGGATGTGGAAGTGGTGCAGAGCTAGTACCTGGGGGTTCACATAAGCAACATTCTGGACTGGTCTGACAAAACAATGGTACTGGACAAGAAGGGCCAGAGCAGACTGTACTTCTCAAGGAAACTGAGTTCTTTTAATGTGTGCAGCAAACTGCTGGAAATGTTCTACCAGTTCATAGTAGCCAGTGTGGTGTTCTGTGCTACAGTCTCCTGGGGAAGCAATCTGAGCTCAAAAGAAGCACAAGGCCTGAGCAAACTTATCAAGAAAGCCTGCGCCATCACAGGGTGAACCACAGACAAACTGGAAACTGTTGTAGAAAAGAAAGTCATGGCAAAACTACTTGCCATCATAAACAAAAATCCCCTCCATCCCCTTCTGGAAGCACTCTCGAAGCACTTTTAGTCACAGGCTCATTCCACCATGGTGTGCTAAGAAGCGCTTCTGGAGGTCTTTTCTGCCCATTGCTTTTAGGCAATTCAATGCTTCCACCCAATGTACTTGTTAAGTTTATGCTTATGTATTTATTTACTTATTAAGTGATTGATTGATTGAGTGATTGATTGGATGTATTATTTGCCCTGTTAGTCTATATCCTTGTTTTTTATGTTTCTTTTGCTTTATGCATCTGAATTTCCCCTCAGGGCTAACAAAGTTTATCTAATCTAATCTAATCTAACGATTTCAAAGTTGCTTTCAGTTCACTCATTTCCTTTATAGGTTATTTAGGGAGTTGAAAGCACAAGGCTGGGATCGACCTCATGCAGAATGCTGTCCAATACACAAAATCTGGATTTAAACAAAGAGGATTGTAAGTTTGAGGAAGCAGTAATGAGCGGTGTACCATCCTTTGCATGTAGCCTTATTCATTCATCTCCAGACTTACTGTACTTTTCAATGAGTACATGCTCACCTGTAACACTGCTCTTTTCTTTCATAGCCTCAACTAATATCTAAGTCCTTACACAATCAAACACTTATGAGATCAGAGCTGTCACCAAAACAATTTTCAAGGGGGACATTTGGTTTTTGAGGCCTAATTTGAGACATGTGACACTACACATGATTGTTTTACGATGTACAAAGGTAAAATCAATTGTTGTTCAGTAGTATAATAAGAATAGGAGACATTGTTTTAAATTGGTTTTAAGGTTTTCTTTCTAGATATAACCAAGCAGCTATGTTCTTAGTACTGTCTACTAGATCCTTCCATGGACTCAAATGATGAATTTCTTTTAAGTGCCCAGGAGGACTGACAGGCATCCCAGCCAGGATGGAAGATAATTTCTTGCCCAGACGTGAGGCCAGGATGGAAGGACAGATGAACTGGCATGCTGGATGAGGAAATGACTTCATGCACAGCTGGAATAATATACTTGATGGAACAGCAGAAGCCAGAAGTTGCAAAGTGGCAGTGGTCCTCTTGTGATGTCCCAATTTGGAACTCGCAAGGGAGCTTTGGTGTTAGAGTCTGCAAGTGCAACCCTGTTGGGGTCCTTGGGTGTCAGTAGTGGTTGCCGCCAGGAGGGGGTACCTCCCTGGTTTCCATATGACCTGGAAGTGCTTCCAAGAGGATATGCTGTGACACTGGAAGCATTCCCTGGTCAGGCTTGAAAAGGAGAGTGTTGTGGAAAAAACTTCCATCTCTGTTCAAAGAAGGCAGTTACGGAGCCCAGATGAGAAAGCAGAACTCGATAATATAAATAATTTGCTTTAATGCCTTTCTACTACCATTATTCATCTAACATATCACATCAACTGACTCTTAATATGCATAGCTTTATTATTTCTTCCAATCAACTAGTGCCACCAGCATTTACTGACTCCTTTCAACTCTCTCATTTACCTGAATATTACCTCGTAATTAGGGGTAATCTGAGGACTCTTCTATTGATCTTAGCACCACTTCATAGGAGGGCTGTTTGGGTTTTCCCACTAGTTTATCATCGCTTTCTAGAGGGGTGTTCATTACTCATTTACCTCATTCTAACCTTGGAAAATCAAGCTGGTGGTTTATCTGAGGTGAGACAGACCTCAGCTAGCATGTCTCCCCTGGCTGGGCTTCAAAGTGGTGTTTCTTGTTTGTTTTGTGTTGCTTAATGCCATTTATTTGTATTAATGTTTATTATGTATATTTTTCTATGCATTCATTTGTAAGTTAATGTGGCCTTGATTATGTCCTTTGTGATTTGTGGGTGGCTCCCCAAGGGGCTGGGCCACCTGCCAATCACAGCCAGGAACAGGCTCTATATCCTTTTCACAGGATGGCCTCCCCATGATTCCTTGTGGTTCATTGAACGTACTAGTGAGTGGAGAGTGTTTGTGAGTTTCGGTGCTATTGCTATTGTTTGTGGATTTTTGACCCTGAGCTTTGTTTTTCAACTTCATGTTTGGATTTCATTTTGGGACTGTGATTTCTGATTTCTTGACGCTTTGCTCTGTTTTTGACCACACTTCTGGATTCTGTATTGGGACTTTGTTTGCTGTGTATTACCTTGTCCTTCAGACAATCCCTTTGTGCTCATTTGAGCATTTGAGCTCATTTGGGGTTTGCACAACCTTTTTGCTAAAATAAACCATTTATGTTTATGGAGATTTGTTTCGGCCCTTTGGCTGTCTAGTTCAGGGTATTTGACAGAGTTTTCCCGCTCTAGACAGCAACTCTGGAAAGTGTTTTTGGTACCTGTGCTTTTTGGACTCCCCAGATCATGACAACTTTAAGCCACATTTAGTAAACCCTTTAGTTACCTTTAGACCTTTTCCTTATGTTTTAATAATTCATTGTTACAGCTTAATTTAAGTATATACTGTAATAATTTGTCAATTAGGCAGGCTTAAAAAGAATAATATCCAAATAATAATAATAATAATAATAATAATAATAATAATAATAATAATAAAAAGACTTTATGACCAACGCCTCCTGAACCCCACCTTATTAACCCATCCCACTTTACAACCTCCCAGCCCCCCCCCCCCTCACCTGCTATATACCGTATTACAATTTATTCCTGTACGTCTAATTATTTTCCTATGATGATGGCACCTGATAGATTGTCAAATGCTTAGGAATAAAAAATTGTTCTAAGATATGTGATTTATTTTCTCCCTTTGTGGATCTCTGACATGTGGATATCTCTGATAGGTCGGTGATGTGGTTTGTATATTTGTAGCTAGAGATATGTTGCTGTATATTAATTTAAGTAAAAATTCTATAAGAGTCACAGTCAGAAGGTAGCAGGCGAAGAAGGAAGAACTCAAATGATTATTATATTTATTTATTGATCTTTGCTTAGGTGATTATTATAAGGGTGCTTTGGTTTAATAAATATCTTTTATTTAAACAGAGAATCGTATTGAGCATTACTGTGTCTGAGTTTTAGGGATCGGTGGGTCCCTCTAATGGTTACACCTAAGTCAGGTAACACCATCAAACTCTGTGTTTTTAATCTTTGCAGTGTGATCTTTTAATTATATGGCCTTTACTTCCTTGATATGAATGTGCTAAAAGTAGAGTTGAACTTCTTAACAAATAATTATTTAAGAACACTCACTCACATAGAGCCAGTTTCGAAGACTCAATCAACCTAACTTTCATGCTTTTGGGAAATACAGTAGGAGGCTACCAGAGAATCCTCATGTGGACACAGGGAGAATATACAAAGTGTACACAGAAAGTGGCTGAGTCAGATTTGAAGCCAGAACTCAAGTCTTAATCCCAGCATCACCATTCTGCCTTAAAAAAAAAAGCCCAATATGACTTTATTATATGCAGGGTCTTTTTAAAGGGAGCACTAAGATCAACTCCAGAAGATATTTTTATCTTCAGACGTGCTCAAATTTTATACATATTTGTAGATAAACCATGAAATACCAAAGAAATGTTATTAAAACCCATCCATTGTTCATTTCATTTTGTAAGAGACGGCTGAAGAGGCGACCCGGCCGGGACGCCCAGGAGGACCGGAGGAGGGCTTACGCCTTCTCCAGATCATGTGGGGGGGACCGCCCTGGTTGCTTTGGGGACCATGGGTAGGGAGCTTGGAAGCTCAAAACTGTAGGGGCCCGTGGTCGCCACCAGGGGGTGCCCCGCTGCTTTCGGAGTCCTGGACCTCAGCACTTCCGCCACACCCGGAAGTGCTGGGGGGAAGAGGAGCGGGGAAACCCGGAGTGCTTCCGGGTGCGCAGCCGGCACTTCCACCACACAGAGGAGTGTCGGCGGAGGAGTGTCAGGGAAGCACCTGGAGCTCGTCCGGATGTGGATATTAGGGGCCGCCTTCCTCCATTCGATGGCTGGAGTCGGGTGGAAGAAGGATGAAGTCTTGGAGGAGAGGAGAGGAGTGGAGGCGGACCAGAGAGAAAGGCATTGGACTGTGAGGCCTGGACTAAAGGGGTGATTGGTGCTGCGGCACTGGGTTTTGTGCTCACTTATTGTATAAATAATTGTGAATAAACGTGTGTGTGGTGAAACCATCATGTCTACCTTTCTGTATCCGGGCTGTACCCCACAATTTTTACTTGGCTGCTTTTCCTGATAAGGTGATAGTAAAATAAAAAAGTAAAGTAAAAAGTATTACTATTTCACTGCTATATTGCATTGGATGCACTGTTTGGCTAAGATGTTGTCATGCTGACTCTTTAAATGGACAAGTAAGCCTTCAAGCTCACTGTGACACCATAAACTATTTTTGTATAGGAGACTATCATTCATATTTTAAAAATGTTGTGCTGTGTCTAGGACTGTGCCATCATGGCACAACTTGCTATCAGTGCTGGCATCAGGTATTTGGGATGGTGTAAAATCCCATGCCCTTCGAGGGAGTTGTGCTGTGCTATGCTAATAATGGAGACAGGCTTCAGTCAGTGCTAAGATATGGCAGAAGAGGGGAAGTGTTTTTACTGTCTAAGGATGTCACATGCAACATCTGTTCATAATAATGTAATTTTCTCAGAAGGGAGACAAGTTACAGTCGATCCCTAAGGAAAATGATGTTCCTTAATTCTGAGTGGAAGGCCTGAAGATATCATTTTTCATCACTTTTCTTTTTACACCCCCCCCCCCCCCACCCCCCCTTTTTTGCTTTTTGCCCAGAAGCGGATAAAACAGCAAGACATCCTCTTTGGTCTGAAGTTCAGAGGGGCTCATTGAATAGTCATGTTTTTTTTGTAGCAGTCTTAGGTGGGAATAATTTCATATGACAAAAATTTCTCATTTTTGGCCTAGCAGGACAATAACATAGAAGATGAAAGCAGTATACATTATTTAATGGCATTCACAAATCTTGAGAGAAGTGTGTTTAGTTTAGTTGATGGACTGACCTCACTTGGCTAAAAATAGTATAGACATAAAACTGATTCTTCTTATTAATAACCATCAGACTTTCTAAGGTCAGATGGAAGAAACGAGGAGTAGAAGATACTCAACAAGGCCTTCTTTTTAATAAGGAATCCACAATGGAAGCCTGCATAACACTACCAACTGCACTGTTTTAGGGAGTAGAAGAACAATGGGAAATAACCTGGGGTCTACCCTATTGCTTCCCTCCGCATCTAGATACAGAATCTTGAGTGAGCGACCAGCATTTTTAATATGTAACCTTGGCCCATCATTTTACATTTATATGTCTCCTGAGAATGGCACAGTGGGTAGTGCTTTTGCTTCACAATTAAGAGACCCGGGTTCGCATCCCAGGTCCTCCCTGCGTGGAGTATGCATGTTCTCCCAATGGGTTTCCTCCGGGTGCTCTGGTTTCCTCCACAGTCCAAAGACATGCAGGTTAGGTGCGTTGGCAATCATAAATTGTCCCTGGTGTGTGTGTGCGCACCCTGCGGTGGGCTGGCGCCCTGCCCGGGGTTTGTTTCCTGCCTTGCACCCTGTTTTGGTTGGGATGTCCCCAGCAGACCCCCGTGACCCTGTAGTTAGGATATATAGCGGATTGGATAATGGATGGATGGATGGATGTCTCATGGTTGGGATTTATGTGAAAAGGCAGGATTTAATTTACTCACAGAGCAAAGGAGGTGTCCATTTATAATACCATTCAGGGACTGAAAGGTTGTGTGACTAGCATGGAAGATAAAAAAAACGTAAGTGTTCGGTGCCATTTTGAGATGACCAAGTGGACTTGTCATGCCATGGCATTTCTGTACCACATTTTCATGCAAAGGATGTAGGCAAAGTGCGTTACAGGATTTAAAGAATGGAAGAACAAATTAGTAATGGATAAGAATGAATAAATGACATAGCAGACGTAATATATAAGAATACATCAATGCAAACTTACATAATACAGACATGAAAGTAACAGAAAAAGTAGAGTCCTTACCTACAGATTAATAAGAACATAAGGGTAACACTTCAGTTAAGGTTTTGCAAAAATGCACTCATTTACTGTAATGTAACACAACCTTAATAGACACTTGTTTGGGTCTTACAAAGCATCAGCAAAGTGTTTATCCACCTCTGCAATGTGACCAGCTAACTAAATGTCACTTTGCAGTGGTCTGAGGTGACTCCGCTGAGACACATTTCTCTCAATATTACAAATTTAATGCAAGACCGGTGAATCCTTCATATTAACAAGTCATTTTACCAGCATGTCAGTATGCCGCACTGCACATAAACGAATAATCCATCTGCTGATGTTTTATAAATGTTGTGAAGACCAAAAGAGGCCTTTGTTAAGTTCTTGTTACATGAGAGTAAATGAGTAATAGATGCATTTAGACATGACCTAAACTAAAGTGTCTCCAACATAAGAAATTCAAGAGGAGACCATTCAGTCCATCAAGATTATTTAGTTTAGCTAATGCCTAAGCTGTTGAAATATCTCATACAGATATTTCATAAACTACATGGCTCAGCCATTTGTTCCAGATTCCCACAACTCTTTGTATAAAGAAGTGCTTTCTGGGTTTAACCCTTAAAGCACTTCCCGTTTTCATCTTTTCCTTTCAAGTCTGCAAAGATAAGTTCAATGCCATGGTAAGATGATTGGGAAGGACAAAAAAAAATGTAAAAACTCCAGGGGCGAAATGTAGGAGACAAAAATAGCAAAATCTGCTGGGATTCAAAGCCAAAAGACCACTCAACTCCCACTGGGCATTCTACCTACCATAAATGTACTTCAGTAATTGCAGTTTGTGTTTTAGGCTTCATCTTAGAAGATTCAATGCAGTGGGTCCTGTCAAGTGTTGGAGTATCTGCTTATGTTTCAACATCACGAGTGGCTACACAGGACTTTGATCAGGTGGAAATGGAGCAATACGCTACCACAGAAAAGAAAGTAGAGGGAAATAATGGTTGTAGTTCCAAAATGAATATAATATTGCTACGGACATATAATCTTTTAAAAGAACTAAAATGAAGCTATGAAAAAGTCAAATTAAAAAAATGGATTTTTAAATGTTTTTAAAAATGTTCCACGGTATTAGCCGGGCCTATCTCTGTTGGTAAAGTATTCCAGATTTTTGGTGCATAACAGCAAAATATCGGTTCACCACTTCTTTTCTACTTAGCTCTTGGAATAATAAGCAAACCACTATTAGAAAATCTAAAGTTACAGCTTGGATTGTAGGTGGAGAAGCAAGAAGGAGCAAGATTATTTAGAGCTTTATATACCATCTTCTTATATAATACGCTGTTCGTTTGTCTGTCCAGGATTTTAAATCATCTGCAGCTCGCAAACCGTTTGTCCTATTGACCTGAAAATTGGTAGACATATACTACGTGATGTCTACTGTCCGCTTTTGGGGTGGTGATTGACCTCCAAGGATATTCCTCTTTTTATTTTCATTTTATTTTATTGTAGAATCAACTCTCAGCAGAGGTAGGAAGGGCAGCCGTGTGGCGCATGCGTACGGGCGCCGTTTTCATCCCTACCACCTTTACCTTTACTTCCCCTACCTCTTCATATCTTAAATCATTCTTGAGGCAGATTGAAGACTTATGTGTCAGCTTAAATGAAAAATTAAGGAAAACATACTAAGTAATTGCAATCCAAACACTGACATAATCAGTTTTAACGTGAAAAGATGCCAACGAAAGAAGAGAAGAAGCGGGTCACTTTGGCGGGAAAAAGAAGTGCTGCTCAGGAAACAGCAAGGGCATCAACCTCTGAGCAAACAAATGCTAAATGTAAAGAGAAAGAGGATGACAACTATGAATGCTCAAGTCAAGTGTATGCTCTTCATGGAATTGTGTGTCGTTACTGGTTAATTATATATTAAAATCAATTCTAAATAACACAGGTAACAAGTGTAACGACGCTAAAACTGGTGAGATGTGCTCTGATTTCCTTTTTTTGGTTAAGATTCTTGCGCTTCATTTTAAAGTAACTGCAATCCAACTGATGTCTTTCTTAGGTAGGCCTATTAGGAGTGCATTACAGCTGCCTAGTCGACTAAAAACAAAAGCGTGAATTAATTTCAGCAGCATCTTGCCATGTTATAAGAGGTCTAACTTTTGTGATTTAGTGTTTAGGTCTGAGTTCATGACAACACCTAAATTCTTTACTTCTGCCATGACTTTTAATGCTAAAGGATCAAGTTTATTTGTAAGACCTTCACTATGTCCATTTCTGTCATCAGTTAAGATTTTTGCTTGTTCTTGATTAAGATTGAGGAAATTACTACTCGGGTGGTGCAGTGGGTAGCCCTGCTGCCTCACAGTTAGGAGACCTGGGTTCGCTGCCCGGGTCCTCCCTGTGTGGAGTTTGCATATTCTTGCCGTGTCTGCGTGGGGTGCTCTGGTTTTCTCCCACAGTCCAAAGACATGCAGGTTAGGTGCATTGGCGATTCTAAATTGTCCCTAGTGTGTGCTTGGTGTGTGAGTGCCCTGCGGTACCCCCAGCCTGGGGTTTGTTTCCTGTCTTGCGCCCTGTGTTAGCTGGGATTGGCTCCAGCAGACCCCTGTGACCCTGTAGTGAGGATTTAGCGGGTTGGAAAATGTATGGATGAATGGATGGATGGAAATTACTACTCATCCATTAAATAAAGAGGGCCCAGAGCTTCAAGGCAGCAGGTACTATAGATAAGTAAAGCTGTATGTCCTTTATATAGCTATTGTAGTGCCAGTTGTGTTTAAATAATAACAACAATTCTTTACATTTATATGCCACTTTTCTCACTACTCAAAGCACTTTTCATAGTGAGTGCGGAACCTCATCAAATACCACTAATGTTTCCCATCCACCTGGACTATGTGACAGCAGCCATTCTTGTGCCAGTATGCTCACCACACGTAAGCTTTTAGGTGATGAAGGGATGAGATAGAGAGATAACCAAGGGGTGATTAGGGGGCCAGAATGACTAGGCCATGGAGGGCAATTTAGCCTGGACATTGGGATACACCCTACTCTTTATGAAGAAGGCCAAGGGATCTTTTATGACCACAAAAAGTCAGGACTTTTGTTTTATGTCTCATCCGAAGGATGGCACCATTTTTACAGCACATTGTCCCCATCACTGCACTGGGGCATTGGGTTCCCCATTCAGACCACTGGCCTAATGGGAGCATGTAGATTGAAAATAACAGTGGGTCCAGAGTAGATCCTTGTGGTACTCCATATACAATTTAATGGACCTCCAAACAACAATCATCATAGCTAACAAAGAATTTTTTACCTGTTAAATAAGACTGAAACCAGTTCATGACACTACTAGAGGGACCCTTCCATTGTCTAAGGTGAGAATGCTGTGGTCCATGGTGCCCAGTGCTGTAAACTGTTCCTGCTTAGAGCCAGTTTGCCTAATTGTATTCTGTTTTTGTCTTGAGTTCCAGAGTTATTCCTTTTTGCTTAGCCATTCTCTATAGGTTGTTTTTGGCATTTACAATCTCTTGCTTCAATTAGGCATAGTGATCAAGTTACATAGTACATATCTGTTTGTTCAGCGTAACTAGCCAGGCTGTGCTTATAGATAATCCTTCACAAGAACGAACACAGGAACAAAATGACCAGAGACTTAAGTCGTTGTCTACATGAAACGCTTCACTGATGAGAAAAGAGAAAGGAAAAAGAGAGAGAGAGAGAGAGAAACAGTCTAAAAATTAAAGAAAGCTGGGAATGGTGCCGAAAAGTATTTGGCAGAGCTCCTCCAAAAGCCACATACGAACATGTTCAGTTGGCAGACAGATCAGAATAATTGTCTGTCATAAAGCAAGTTTACATAGTCACTTAAGAGAAAGAGAGAGTGGAGCTTTTGACTAATGATACAATTATGAAGTTATACAAATGGCTTCACAAAGAGATTTAATAGAACTACAGGTAACCAAGGTGAGATGGTCAACTTTTGGACTTCTATAAAAAGAGACTCCTGTGAGGACTGAGTGTGACTGCTGTGGGCATTCAGCAGCACAGTTGTATTTTTTATGAGGATAATTTATAAATTACCTCAATACTCATAATATTTAACACAAACTGCTTTAAAAAATAAGGCTTGTTTATATATTATAGCACCTTGCATAGTCAGCTGCTGTCATATAAGGCCATTAAAATGAGTCTTTATTTATTTTCCATTGTTTGTAGCCAGCACTCAACACAAAGCAGCACATAACATCCGCAGCCTGTTTTATGTTGTAGCAGGATGTGGGATGACGCAAGGTGAGATCAAAAATAGTTGGGGTGCCAAGTGGGCATATCCACATTTAATTTGTTGCCAGAAAAACTAAAGCAAATCTTTAAAATAAGTACTTGGTGGAGCTGCAAAGATCATCAAGTCTGCCGTTGTTTATGTGTGTGAGGTGTCTGCGTGACCCTCCGCGTGGCTAGTCAGGTCCAATTTGAGGTCCAACACTTCCTGAAAGCATTTCTCGTTTATACTGTGGGGCTTTTTTTGGCTCTGTTGCCCTCAAGGAGTGCTTTCTGGAGGCTGGGAGAGAAGAGGGAGACAAGACTGTTAGCACCAGCAACCCCTCTTGTCCGTGTAACATATACCTCCATTGAGCCCTGAAGGTGATCCTCGGGCATGCATACGTGACAATGCATAGTACTTATTGTCATGCACCATACAGTACAATGAAACCCTTTGGTTAATATTGTGTCTCCCATAGATAGCATTTATTTTATATAATACCTTTTATTTTTAGCACATACAGTATAATACAAATCTATAAGGCTTCGTTCAACCTTACTTGAAGTGACTTATTTCAGCCTAGTTTTTATTTGATCTTATAGCACAGAGCATTCTTTATAAACTGCTTATGATAAAGGATCACACCAAAAATATTTTTCTCTAATTTACAAATACTTGTTTATACTTATTACTTGTCACAGATTGTTATACACAAGCATAATGCATCATTATTCATTATCTTAACTTTATTTTTCACTACTTGTCATAGCTGGGAAAAAATGCCCTACTGTAGTGTTGTGTCTGCTTTATACAGCATTCCTCCCACATGCCAAAGACGTGAATGTTAGGTTAATTGCTAGGATAAGCTTTGGCTTCCCATGACCCCGTAATGGGAAAATATTTCATTTAAAAAAAAAATGGATTGATGGCTAGGCCTTTGTTTTTGAGCACTTGTCATAAAGATCTAAAGAAAGGCATCCCATCATCATTCGTTTATTTAAAACTTTTCTTATTGGTACCTATCCCACATCCCAAAAATGTGCTTGGTAGATTATTAATGTCTCTGAATTGGTCTGGTGTGAGAGCGTGAATACACCCTGCAACAAACTGCCTGATTCTGGATTGGTTTCTACTTTGCATCTAATCCTACCACAGTTGGTATCTGCCCCTTGTGGTATAGCGGGTCCACAGCTTCTGTCAAAAAGGGTCATTTTTAAAATAAATAACCACCGCACTCGCGGCTTAGCGAGGGGACGTGGTGATGTGTGGCTGAAGTGGTTCCTGGGGTGATTTGCGGTGCGGGCGAGTCTCACTTATGTGCACAGGTGAGGAGTCGTCTGCTTCCGTAATTGTTCTCGGGAGCAGCTGATTGCCACAGGTGAATCACGTCCCGTCATCAATAGAAGCGCAAGGCGCCTAGGAGGGAGAGAAAAAAGAGGAAAGAAAGAAAAGAGCAGAGGTTGCAGGAAAGCAGGAAGCAGCGAGGAGGAGAGAGAGCGCCGGTGCAGGCAGCTGGACAGTGAGCCCTAGCAGGGGTGTTTGGCCAGCACCTAGGGCAGTTTGGTAATGGTCGTTCCCACTGAGCATTTAGTAGAGAGCGGGAGTGACTGGAAGAAGGATGGCTGGCCGCGTAAGGCGGAGAAGGCAGCGGGAGTCGGGAGGCTTGGAAGTGGAAGCCCCAACATGAGCATCCTAGCCGTTGGGTAAAAAGCCAAGTCTCGGTTTAGGTTAGCTGAACCAGAGCCAGGTAAATAGAAGACACCGGGCTTTATTTTAAAGGACTGTTTCCAGCATTATTTTAACCTTGTTGTTTTTAAAAGACTTTTTTATATTGGATTTTAACCTCCACTTCGCTTCTGTTTTTATGGATTATTTATTTAATGAAGACTTTTTGAAACACTGCACTATTTATTTGAACACTGTTTCTTTTTGTTGTTTTAATAAAAGTATTTGGCATTTTTGTACCATCCCCTTGCTCCATTTGTTGTGCCTCACTGCCAAGCTCATCGGTAACATTACCGATGGTGTCTTGTTTATGGCTCCCAGAAGTTGAAAGGGAGCATGGAGCGAACCCACATCGTCACATTTGGTGGCAGCGGTGGGATGAGCTGGCAGTGGGGACAGATGATCTGGAGACAGAGCAGCAAGCATGATTGGTGACAGACTTTTCAAGAACCCACGGACCCAAGCCATTGGGAGGACATTACCGATGGTGTCGGGCTAAGGGCTCCCAGAATCTGAACCCGCATCGTCACACCACTGCAACATTAAACTCGATTATTTATTTAGGTGTAATCATGGACTCTGGCCTAAATTGAAAATCACATATTAGCTAGATTATTAGGACTGCATTGTTTCACTTAAGGAACATTGCCAAAGTTAGACCACTTACAACATTGCAAGGTGCTAAGAAATTAATTCACGCTTTTGTTTATAGTTGACTAGATTACGGCAATGCACTCCTAACAGGATTATCTAAAAAAGACGTCAATTGGGTTGCAGTTACTTCAAAAGGCAGCAGCCAGAATCTTAACCAGAAAAAGAAAATCTGAGCACATCTCACCAGTTTTAGCGTTGTTGCATTGGTGACCTTTGTCTGTTATAATTGATTTTAAAATACTATTAATAGTGCATAAAGCTCTAAATAGAGATATGCCAGGTTAATCCTGTTGAACGTGTTAAATATAACTTTTAAAAACCCAATTTTTAAAATTGGATTTTTTCATAGTTGCATTATAGTTCTTCTAAGAGATTATGCATCCATAGCATACCATATTATAATATTTTTTGGGTTTGTCACCATTATTAACCCCTAAGAACATCTTGGATATCCAGAAAGTCATAAACGCAGCACAAAACAAATCACAGGCTGCTGTCTGCCCACCTGGAAGACATTGCCCACTCCTGCTACCTCTCCAGAGCCACAAACATCATTAAGGATCCTTCACTCCCTGGTCACCACCTGTTTGAACTGTTGCTCTCCCATCCACGTTATAGAACTTTGAAAGTATGGAGTGAAAGATTCAGAAACAGTTTCTATCCAATGGCCATAAATAGATTGAACAAAAATAATCAAATTAAGGCGGGTTAAATAGTTTTTGGTCAGTGCTGGGAAATAGACTCATAAATACTGCTGCTGCCCTCGTGCAGCTACTTCCCAGTGGAATGGCATTATTTATTATTCATTATATTACTAATGGTTTCATTTTTTTTATCTCATTTCTTTTTAAGTATATATTTTACATATAATATATTGCTATCTATAAATTGGGCTAAATGTTTACTGCAATAACATTTTTTTAATGTTTACTTATGGTTATGTTCATCTTCTTGTGTGTATTATGTGTTGCAGTTTTTTTTTTAACAAGAGTAGTGTCATTTGCTTTTCTGTACCCAGCTGGAGTGGCGTTTGTAATCTCGTAATTTTTTCTTTTTACAATGACAATAAAGGCTTTCTATTTCTACTTCTACTTTCTTTTCTGTCATTTCTGTGGTAACGTATTGCTCAATTGCCACCTGATCAAAGTCCTTTGCAGCAACTCGTGATGTTGAAACATAAGCGGATACTCCAACACTTGACAGGACCCACTACATTGAATATACTAAGATGAAGCCTAAAACACAAATTGGAACTACAGAAGTACATTTATTTTAGGTAGAATGCCCATTGGGGGCTAGGTGCTATTTTGGCTTTGAATTGTTTTTTTTTTTCCCCACATCTCACCAATATTTGTTATGTTTTTAACATCATTGCATTAATTACCCGTGTGATTTAAAGTTGATATTAAAATACTGCTGATGGTGTATAAAGCTTTAAATAATCTTTCTCGTTCCTAAAGTTTGTAGTGCTTGTCCTCCTTACACTTCAAGGTGTAATCTTAGATCTTCTAATAATGGTCTGCTTATAATTGCAAGAGCCAAGCTTAAAAGAAGTGGTTAGGCAGCTTTTTGCTGTTATGCACCAAAAATCTTTACCGATGGAGATACACCATCGGAACTTTAAAAACAAAAACGACTAAAAACCCACTTTTTTAATTTGGCTTTTTCGTAGCTACATTTTAGTTGTACTTCTGATAGGCTATATAGGCACAAAATGATCACACTGTTTAGAGACTTGCAATCTTTACAAATCTCTATTTTTCTCTGTTTTCTCTTCCAGTTCTTCTGTGACGGAGTTTATATCACCACCTCCTGACCGACTGCCCTGTGCAGCCACCTGTGACGCTTGAATGAAGGCGGGTGCCCCAGTTGTCCACAATGACCGACACTACATCAAATCCTCTTGGGTGAAGCCTGGAAACAGTGAAGAGCGACTTAAGGACATTTATGTTAGACAGAATACCCAGTAGGGGCTGGGTGGTCTTTTGGCCTTGGAACCCCTGCAGATTTTGTTTTATTTTTCAGCTTAACTGGAGTTTTTTTTTTTTGATGTCCTCTTGGCCATCTGACCTTATCGCCAGAACTCATCTTTATAGACTTACAAAATAAATTGTATATAAGAATGCTACTTTTTATAGTAATTGAATATTTATTATAAAATGACACAAAGAACACAGATAAAGAGATGGGATACCACCTTAGCAACCTCAGATAATCTGACAGGTTTTGTTTGAAACAGCACACAATCTGTTGCAGAGATGTCTTCACGTCCACAAGTCCAAACAGAAGTGAAGTAAGTAACTGGTTTGCTGGTTTAGGAAGGTGTGGGTGCAGGAGGATGGACATCGGAGATGATGTCACTGATGGAAGGGCTGTCAATCACCGGTCTGCAGAAAAAGAAAGAAGGAAAGAAAGGATCAGAAAACAGTGCCTACTTCTGCCTCGGCAGGTAATTACATTCACTTGAGCCCTTAAGCTGTCTCCCATGCGCATGCATGTAGCACTATGTTTAATTTATTTATATTTAATATTTATAATAATTTAAATTTTATTTAAAAATGTTATAATATATTTATATTATTTTTATGAATTTATGTTTCCTATGTTACATATTCATTATTAGTCTCACGTAATCTTATTTGTTTTTTCTTTTCCTGTAACTATCTGTTTGACAACTTGTAAAGTACTTTGAGCTATATTCTGTGTATGAAGATGTGCCATATAAATAAATGTTGTTGCTGTATGTACAATCAAAAAGAAGTGCTATTGCAGGCCAAAGCAGCACGTTTATTTTACACAACAACTGTCACAGTCAACGCTAGTTATAAAGCTCCATAGAGAAGTATTCTGTATCATTGTATCATTAATTTTATAACACAGCATAAAGTACAGAGTTTATATTCAATTGAATCTTTCTTTATAAACATTTATATAGAAGTTTATAAAATCCTTAATCATCTCAACTTATATAGTGTCTTTCACAATAGGTTAAGTGCCTAATTTGTTTTCGTAAATACACGATGGATAAGAATGCCAGCTTCACAAGTTTTACCCTCTGTCTTATTCATGGTGGTAAGATATTGGATGCATTCCAGGATTCCTTCTAAATGATTCATGTTAAGTAATATCATCTATCCCAGAGAGGAGTCATAGATCTTCCTTGACCTGAATATATTTACCTTAATGCAGTTAGGACATCTGCCAGTTTGAGCCGAGGGCTCTGTACTTCTTCTGGCAGAGTGACAAGGCCTTTAGTGTCACCAAAGGCCCTTTTCTATTACAATTTAAACCCACTGCAGTTAACAGCTGTGCGATGAAGAGTACTGGCTGAATGGAACCGTGTTATACCATTTCTAAATGTAGATAGATAATAGTTACCTGAAGAATGTGTCAAAGAAAGCTTGCTTGAAAATGTTAAGGTAAACCTACTGTACAGTGAGCAATATTGGGGAGGGCCAACTGAAAAAACTGAAGGCTTAGGATGGAAAAGAAAGTTATAAAGCAATGGAATGAAAACATGGACAAAGAAAGAAAGAAAGAAAGAAAGAAAGAAAGAAAGAAAGAAAGAAAGAAAGAAAGAAAGAAAGAAAGCCTACTTAGCCACCCAATGTGTGAAATGCAGTAACCATTTCCACGTAAGCAGTGAGCACCTTGTAGACTCTGGCATATAAAATCCAGCCAGTCCCTTTTCATTTAAACATATTTACCCAATTTTGTGGCTTCCCCAGAATCTCAGCTGAGCATTTGTCAGAAACTAATGATAATATTTGCTACAGTTTCAAGATGCAATTAAGATAACTAGATTTAAACACAGCCTATAATTTGTTACCTGGCTGTTGACTTTGATTTGCTGATGCTTCACTAAAACACTGAGGAAACTTCAGCTTCTTTCCCCTCCACACTTAGCATTGCGGTGTGGCAGCAAACCAATGATTGTCCTAACTGACAGCACAAACCTGGCTCGCTCATTCTTATTTAGCAATTATCATAAAGATCTGATTTTAGAAATGCATCAGTACAACTTAGCAATTATCATAAAGTACTGAACAAAAGCATAGTTTGTCTTACTTGCTAATTACTTAACACAAAAATTTGTAAAGGAATTATAGTTCAGTACAGTGACTTCCGAAGGATATGCTTATTATAAACTGCCATTCAAAACCGAGAATCATATTTACTTTGGATTTTCCTTTCAAAATGGATACTTAACACAAACCAGAGACATGAATATCTTAAAAAGGTTTTCTGAAACAATAATTTTCACTTAAGACTCTGCAAAAATATAATTGATCTTCAGTTTATACCATCAATGGCCACTTTATTAGGTACATCTGATTGTTAACTCGTGTAGCCTGGTCCTCCAAGTATCCCACTGTGTTTTGTTATGTAAGGTTCCAAGGTGACCTTATTTTATACTCTTTATTGTGTAGACCTTAATAAAATATCTCAAATTCCATACACATAGCACTCTGCGATCAGGTACTTTAGCACTTCCTCTCCTCTTCCCTTCCACAACTGTAACCATAAGCAATTAGGCAGAGTAAAGAAACAGGCAGGAGTTAAGTTACACATTTTCTTATGTATCATTGATAAAAATGCCCAAAAATATTAAGGAAGCAGAATACCATGTGAATACTGGCAAACCATACCCTTACAGCCTAAGTAGCAGTGCAGTGCATTTTGCATCCATAGGCAGCTCTCGGCTTATTTTCAGTCCAGCTTGCTTTGCTACCACATGGCTTTTGAATGGAATATTGAAACAGGCCTGTCTCGTTACGGCTACTGAGATAGAGTTGTCTGTATCATGGTCTTCTCTTCGTGGCCAGATGGTGAGAGAGAGAGTGAGAGAGGTAAAGGCAAGGTGACCAACTTTATACCATTCTTACCACAAAATGCAACCAATGGGGTGTCGTAGTAGAGAATGGCCTCTGATTCAAAATCAATCCTCAACAGCCATACTTTAAACCAACATAATTAGTTTATCTGTTCTTTTCCTGGGCCATCTACCAATGAAATGTTTGGAATCACCCAGCAATTTTTATATATTTGATAGAAATTGATGACATTTTATATGAAGTTAACATTAAATTAATTTAAAAATCTAGAAAAGACATGTAATGTGGCAAATGGCTGTTATGTGAAATGGAAATTTGCAATTTAGTATTCTCATGTGAGTGCAATGCCCCAGTTTCAGGATTCAAACTCTCAATTAAACTTTCTTGGCTCATCTTGTATTAATCATCTTTAAATGCTAATCAGTTATTAACGAAACCTTTGCAATTGTATATGTACAGCTAAAGCCTGTTATTCTGTTTAATAAAGGATGTCAATTGCCTTTTGTTGGGTTACAAAGTACTGCCTTTCCTAAAGCTGAATTCTGGGTTCAAAAATGCTAAAATGAAGCAGCTTTCCAGACACCCATCAGTCTATGGTTGCTTTGTGAAATGAAGAGTATTCCCTGTAACTGAAGATTTCATACAAAGAAGAGGACATTACCAGGGGAGAAGAAGAAGAAAAAGAAGAAGAAGGTCCAGATACACAAGAGTGCAAGAGGGTAAGTCGATCAGAGTGTGTAGTTCAGTGGTTTCACACCTTTCCAATGTCCCGCACCCCTAGAAAATGTTTGATTACAAAAGTAATATCACATTTGAAGATGAAGAAGTCAAATTTCCAATTTTTGAACCACAATTTGAACCATATACACTGTGGGTACTGTGGGTTAACAACTTAAACTCCCCCAAAAAAACTTTTAACTCAGTACAAAACATGTAAATATAAATTGAGCTATCTACCTTTATAAATCTCAATTACCTTGTAAATATATCTACTGTGAAGCTCAGACACTTGATTGGCGATCTGGAGGTTTGGGGATCCCGCAAAGCATCAAGTGCCATGAGGAAATGACACGCAACCAACGATCGAGGGATTGGAAACCCCCATGAAGCAACGGGTGCTGGAGCTCCACAGAGTGATGAAACACAGTCAATGAGATTTGGCTCCTGATAACACCACTTCAAAAACAGATATGTCACACAAATAAAATCACAGCGCTATGGCAAGGACTGCCAGCAGGACAGATGGGCTGAGTGCAAGCAGCAGGTGTTGCAACCAGGTCAGAACCCCTTGTCACCACCCTCTGGCAAAAATATCAAATAAACCTCGAAATCAGTGATGTTTCACGATGAGGGCTTGCACAGAAATCAATACTAGACCTTGTCCTTCTCTGTGGATCATTGCAAGGTTCAAATTCGCAACATCTGAAAGAAGGAACTCACGAAAATGCTCATTTCTGCGGCTCATTCACAGGTGACAACTGTGCATGCAATGATTGAGTCTTTTCACATCATAGAACAGGAGCAGTGACTGATGAATGACCTACAAATGATGGCACACTTCAAGACATCGAATGCACCACAATAAATTCAGACAACGCACCTCACTCTTTATCACACCAACTGAAATACCATGGGGGTCTGGACACCCCAGGCTGGGAACTCCTGCTGAAGTTTGACAGAGTCACACACGTGTGCATAGGAGACGGTTTACAGGCTCAAATAGTGCAATTTCTCAGTCGGGCCAGGGCTTGGCGCTGTCACCTGATCCTTTCTCCTTTTGTCCCTCTGCAGACCAGCTGAAGAACCTGCCTCCCAATGACATCACCACCAGTCTGGCCCCTGTTGACATAATTTCTGGGACCCTCTGATGACATCATATTCGGTACCCAGAACCCCTCTTCCTGCCATTTCACTTCTTGTTCCGGTCTCCCTGATTCCACCTCTTCATCTGTTCAGCCATATTTATAGAACAGCTTTTCAGCCTGTTAGTCAGTTCTGTTTTGGACTCCAGTCTGTAAAGATGTGTTTATTTTTTCTCTGCCTGTTTCTTCAAGTATATGGGGTGGCCATCCCCAAACAATTTTGTTACTCCATTCATCCTTATTACAACAGACACCTAACAGGTACGCTGGAGTAATGGCTGCTGAAAAATGTGGGAAGCATATGTGAATAACAAAATTGTAAACCAGTCACTTCATCTCCAAAATCAATGATTTCTTGGCTATATTTGTAGTACTAGGGTGTTGTACCGTGTTAGCCATTATGAATGTAATTACATCTTGCCTGAAGAAGGGGCCTGAGTTGCCTCGAAAGCTTGCATATTGTAATCTTTTTAGTTAGCCAATAAAAGGTGTCATTTTGCTTGGCTTTTCTCTACATTGGCTATACAGTATTTGGAAATTAATTTAACAGTGACTTGTTAGAAAGGGTATCAAAAACACAAAAATTTCTGGGTGATTCCAAACTTTTGAACACTAGCATATAGTTTATTTTCATGCATTTATATTGTTATAAGAATACATTTTAATATTTAATTAAAAGAAATTGCTATAGTATTGGAGGTGCAGTGGTAGTGCAGCTGCCTCGCAGTAAGGAGAGCTGGGTTTGCTTCCCAGGTCCTCCCTGCGTGGAGTTTGCATGTTCTTGCCATGTCTGTGTGGGCACCCTCCGGGTGCTCCAGTTTCCTCCCACAGTCCAAAGACATGCAGGTTAGGTGCATTGGCGATCCTAAATTGTTTTTGGTGTGTGCCATGCGGTGAGCTGGCACCCTGCTTGGGGTTTGTTCCTGCCTTGCACCCAGAGCTGGCTGGGATTGGCTCCAGCAGACCCCCGTGACCCTGTGTTAGGATATAGCAGGTTGGAAAATGACTGACCCCTATAGTATTTTTATATAAATATAACATCTTTCCCATTTACTTCTAAAACAAAATACTGTAATTGAGCTAAGGATGTAAGGGTGGAATGGCAAAATAATTGTGTATCTGAGAGATTGCCCATCATTATGAATTATTAATTTCATTAATTATGTAGTTGCGGTAGGCTGGCGCCCTGCCCAGGGTTTGCTTCCTGTCTTGCGCCCTGTGTTGGCTGGGATTGGTTCCAGCAGACCCCCCCGTGACCCTGTAGTTAGGATATAGCGGGTTGGATAATGGATGGATGGATAATTATGTAGTAATTAAAACAAAGCAAAAACTTTACTATTTTGTTTGGTGCCTTTGGTAGCCAATTTGAACCTGAAAGCACAGTACAAAAACATTTATTATCTGTAATGCATATTGGGGTCAAATGCAAAAGAAAAAAGAGAAGAGAAAAGTTGGCACACTGGCTGGGTCGTCCTGTTTATTACTGGTGTTGTAACTTAAAGAAATGCCATTTTGCTGCTCTTAAACAGCCCTCTTGGTGCAGAATAACAAAAGACTTCATGGGCACCAATGCCAACAGAAATTAAAGCCTTTCAGGGGATCTCTGCCCAGAAGTCAGCTCAATTTACAAAAGGTGCCTCCTTCTGTGCGGCCGGGCTTCTTATATTGTGTCGACCAGAAGGGGCGGGGCTAAGTGCCCTCACTGGGCAGTTTATCAGAGCTGCTGGGAGAAAAGGAGAAGTGGTTTGTGACAGCACCCCCTCCTGCCCCGGCGGATTATCACATACCTCAAGCGAGCCGGCAAGGAGGTCCTCTGACACGCATGTGTGACAATGTTTTAGATTTATATCTTTATAGTGTACCCCTAATTAATACTAATAATTTTATTAAAAGGAAACTGTTATAGCATTTTTATATAAAGAGGGCCTCTTGGACAATGATTTCTTAAAACAAAGCATTTAATAAAAATATTGAGACATGCACTAGTCAAGCTAAGAAGAGAGAAAGAGTGACAAACAGAGAGGAGTCCAATTTCACTAATCTAGTATCATCTAAAGTTGGGTTTTTCCAGACACTGAGATTTAAATTGCAAAACCTCAGGCCATTCAGAAGACTCCATACTGGTTGCTGAAGAATATGGTGTAGTTGTGAAAATGACATATGTAAGTAGTCACTAGGGACTCCAAAGGAAGTGGTCGAACATTTAATTGGAATTTGATATTAGTAAGGGGAGTAAATTGCTGTAGCAATAAAAACAAGCTTCTGTACTGTCCCACGGGGTGAGTGACCTTACAGGAGTACGGTGACGTTATTTGATATCACTATGAATTTCAAATGAAAAATCAAAACAGACATGTGAACCAGATAGTATCAGAGACTAGACATGTAGTGTAAATCTAAACAAATCACCCCATTGCCAGAAGTTGGTGAGTTTCCAGGCCTAATTACCTTTGCTTCTGCCGTTTTGTTCAATTGAGCACACCATGCTCAAACATCCTTGATAGACCGTCCTCAGATTCAAGCGTCTTTCTCTAGGATTGCAGTACTTATTATACCTACTGAAAGATCTCAACATGGCTACCAAACTAATCATAAAGTCAATTCTACCGTGTGTGTGCCATGACATCACACATTTGTGGACAAAAAATACTGTAAGTGTGTGACTACTTCTGCCAAATGTCAATAAGAAAAATCAATAGTAGCGTCAGATCCTGTGTGCCTTATCACATTTATTCTTTTTGGGCGACAGGTTTGACCAGGCACCGATTCTCCAGATGAAATCATTCCATTTTCTTTCATACAGCAAATCAAAATAACTTCAGAAACATTCAGTCGACAAAGTTGAGTTCCTTGAAATCTTTTGTAAGGAGGAATACATGTTAATAATCATTGCATCCTTCGAGACATATGCACGCATTTATTTATTTATTCAAACCCTGAACTCTCCAGGACTGCAGCCATCAAATACAACGTTTACACACAGCTAAAAAAAAAGGGGAGATTATAATGGCAAAAAGAATCCTCTAAGTATTTTGTTTTGTCCCTTTGTAGGTTTGAGACCAGATAATTATTCTTATTAACATTAATGCTACTAAACTTTATCTGAAGAGTAGGATCTCAACTCCATAGTCACATAATGAAGCTCAAGGTTCACTATCCATTAAAATCAGAATTGCGCAAGTGTCAAAAGTGCATGGCAGTTTATACCTTATTGCAACCTATGTCTTCTCAAAGACATTAGGGTACATCTGCTTTAGTAAAATGTTAAAAATATGCTAAATGCTAGAATTTTATCGGTACAAGGTAACTATCCATGTATTAATTGTTTATTCAACCTGCTTAACTCATTCTAGGGTTCTGCAGCATCCAATGCAATGCAGGCAAACCAAACCTGAATAGGCACTGTATCCAGGGCCGCATTTTCCTATAGGCTAACTAGGCTTCAGCCTAGGGCCTCAAGATCAAGAGGGGCCTACATTCAAATTGTTAGCAATTTGAACAAACTTAAAAATGGGAGGTGAAAGGGCCCCATAAGTGGAATAGCCTAGGGCCTCTTTTCATCTAAACCTGGCCCTGACTGTATCAGTGGAGGGAAATAAACAAAACACATACCAATACACTTCTCCCCTTAAGTTTTCTCTTCAGCATACGGAAGGCCTGCTCAGTTGGATTTAAATCAGGTGACTAGCTGGGCCATTAGAGAATCTGGCATTCTTTAGCTTTGAAAAACCCCTGGGTTTACCTCAGCAGTTTATTTGGATCAGTAGTTTGAGATATCTATGCAAAAGGGCGAAGGTCCAAGTCTTTAGAGTCCTGGTGCTTCCTGTTTTACTCTATGGCTGTGAGACATGGACGTTATTCAGTGACCTGAAACAAAGACTGGACTCCTTTGGTACTGTGTCTCTCTGGAAAATCCTTGGGTACTGCTGGTTTGACTTTGTGTCGAATGAGCAGTTGCTCATGGAGTCCCGAATGAGGCACATTACCTGCATTGTGAGGGAACGTCAGTTACGGCACTACGGCCATGTGGCACGTTTCCCTGAGGGTGATCCGGCTGATAAGATTCTCATTGTTGGGGACCCAAGTGGCAGAACCAGGCCAAGAGGTCGCCCATGTAACACCTGGCAGTGGCAGATAGAGGGTCATTTCCGCAGGGTAGGACTGGACCGTGTGTCTGCCTGGAGAGTTGCCAACTGGGATCCCAAGCTGTTTCGACGTGTAGTGCGGCAACACATGCTCCCCAACTTGAACTTGACTTGATTAGCTTGTGTGGGATGAAGTGTCATCCAATGAGTCTGGAGGCATTTACTGGAACTTGAGCAGATGAGATGTTTCTGCACACCTCAGAATTCATTGTGCCACTGCCATCAGCAGTTACATCATCAATGAAGAGAAGTGTGCCAGGACATGTGGCAGCCATTCATACCCAAGCCATAACACCCTGACCACCATGTTTAACAGATGAGGTGGTCTGCTTTAGATCACAGGCAGTTCCTTTCGGTCTCCACACTTTGCTCTTCCCATCACTCTGATCAGGTTCATCTTTGTCTCGTCTGTCCACAAGACCTTTTTCCAGAATTCTGTAGGCTGTTATAAGTACTTTTTTGTAAACTGTAATCTGGCCACCCTGTTTTTGTGGCTAACTAATGTTTTTCATCTCACAGTGTGGCCTCTGTGTTTCTGTTCATGAAGTCTTCTGCTGATAGTCGTCTCTGGGACACACACATTGGCCCCCTGAAGACTGTTTCCGATCTGTCAGACAGGCGTTTGGGGCTTTTTCATTACCATAGTGAGGATTCTTCTGTCGTCAGCAGTGGAGGTCTTCCTTGGCCTACCAGTCCCTTTGTGATTCCTGAGCTCACCAGTGTGTTCTTTCTTCTTCATGATATTCCACACAGTTGATTTCGGTCATCCAAAGTTTTAACCGATATCTTGAATGTTTGTATTCTTATTTTTCATCCACATAATCGTTTCTTTGACTTTCAAAGGTGCAGCTCTTGTTCTCATTTGAACAATGGCAACTACTTGGAAAGATGCTATATAAATTAAATTTATTATTATTAATATTGACTCCAAAGGGTAGAAACAAGCTGAGATATCTTATGAAACACATCAATCGTCCCAGACATTAAGGTGTCCTGAAATAGTGTATACAAATTCTATATGGTGCGACTGAAATGTGTGCAAATCACCTTAAATGAAAGTCTGCAATATGCAGTGTGAAAGATCCGCCTGGTTCCAGACAGACACCAAGCACACACAATGTCCAAAAGCACACTCGGTTATTAAACAGTTCTTTTTAGCACACAACACAGTGCCCCAAATCCACAGTCTCACCACAACTCAATCCTTATATTAAACTCCTCTGTTTCTTCTGCTGCCTCCACTCCTCTCTCACAAGCTCTGTCCTCTGCCGCTCGACTCTCCCTGAATGGAGTGAGTTTTATACTGCACTCAGAAGTGCTCCAGGTGCTCTCTGATCATCTTCCGGCAGCACTTCCGGGTCTGGTGGAAGTGCTACATGCGAATCCAGTTCCACTTCTGGCAGCACTTCCGAATGTGGCAGAAGTGCTGCAGACCATGGTTCTGGAGCTGTCCAGGCGCCCCCTGGCAGTGGCCACGGACCCCAACAGGTTTGAGCTTCTTAGCCCCAAGCCTATCGCTCCGATGCCACCCAGGGGGGCTGCCCTCTCATGTCCCGGGGTATGAATTGTCCCTCTCCCGGTCCCCTACTTCTCCAGGCCTCCAGTAGGGCACGATCCCCGGCAATCCACCACACTACCTAAATCACATTGGAATTGTTTGATTTGTACTTTTAAGCTGTGGAGAAATTAAGAGAAAATGTGTCCTTGTCTCAGACATTATGGAAAGCACTGTATCTTCCCAGTCTAAAACACAGAGAGACACAGGAGAATGTGCATATTTAATATCCATCTCTCTGTCCGTTGTCAAATCCACTCAATACAGTTCAGAGTTGGGGGAGATTGGCTGAGCCCCAGGAAACTGAAGTGATGTTTTATGTGTGATTATATGAAAGAGTCCAATGATAGTGCAAGCTGTAAATGAACTATATAAAATATTGTTTAGAGAAATATCATACTGTAAATTATGATTAATTTAAGTTTTTTCATCATTTTCTAATCATTTTAAAATTATTACAGCTTTTAACTAAATTATGATATTCACTCAGCAAGTTCTGATGCAGAATGATACAAGTGAAATATTTGAAACCCCAAACCTTTGTATCTAATCTGCTTATGCAGTACAATTGAAACTGCACGACAGTCCTTTTAACTTGTCAACAGCAGCCAATCTGACCCCTGGCCCTTCACATCTGTTGAATACGTGATACAGAATGCAAAATGGGCTCCTTTGCTTCCTTTGTGTTTCATCATTCAAATTGCAAAGACATTTAAGGCAGAGCTCTTCATTGGCTTACAGGCTTTAAGGTGATGGCAGAGTGCTGTCATCTGCACGTCTTTGAAAATACTTCAGCAGAAAACAACCTCTTAAACTTTTATTTTTAATTTGCTCCAGCTACTGTCATTCCTACTTTATACCAGCTACTGTAGGCACAGTTAAAGACAGAGCTGAAGGTGGCTAATTGTTTTAAGAATTAACATTATAACAGTACTCAATATAAAATACCCTGTGTGAAACTGAAAAGAATTGACTGAAAGTTAGTGAGCACTTTTCAAAAATAAATCAATAAATAACTGGGACAAATAAAGTATCTATCTATCTATCTATCTATCTATCTATCTATCTATCTATCTATCTATCTATCTATCTATCTATCTATCATATAGTGCCTTTCACATATCTATCTATCTATCTATCTATCTATCTATCTATCTATCTATCTATCTATCTATCTATCTATCTATCTATCTATCTATCTATCTATTGTGATAAAATAAAACAAATAAAACAGATTAAGGGTTGGGGAGCCTCCCTGTATACTGGTCGTAGGTTCGAATTGCGGGCGACAAGGTCAAAATCACAACAAAAAGTTTGATACATTTGACAAAAAACACTGGGGTCAGGAAGCTTTTATAGAGGGACAAATCAAAATAACGGATGTGACGATGATGGAGGGAGCTGAGATGACATCAGAAGCGTAGGGCCGGAACTAAAGTCATCAGGACGGGACCGGAAGTGAGGTGATTCCTTGGGTCCAGAATGGAGCATTTTCTTCGTGGTGCGGTTAAAGGTGGAGATTGGTACATCTATCTATGTATTGTAAAAGGCGCTATATATGCGTCCAACCCGACACAGACTGACACTGAGGCACGTGTAAAATCAACAAAAGATTTTATTTTT
>JANRMT010062825.1:23800577-23826562 GCA_026402145.1 Polypterus bichir lapradei | reverse complement strand
TGACATTGTAATGGCAACTTTGGATGAATTTGTTGATTCTGAGTTGGCTCACTATAACTGTGCTGAACTGACGATACCAAGTCCAGGCTTTTTCTGTCTTGCACCTGATCCTGAAGGGTTTGGCTCCAGCCCCCCATTACCCTGATGTAAAATAAGTGGGTTGGAGAACATGTACTTTATGTTATCTTCTGTTCTGATCCCAATCATTTTCTAATTTATTGGTGGCACCAGCACAGTGTTTAAAATTAGTAATCTATACTGTATATTTGTGTCATTCTACATGTGTAAGTATTCTACAGTCAACTGGGATAAGCAGAAGTTTGCTTAATAAGAATACATTTAAATAAAATGAATTAAATATCTGTGGTGGGCTGGTGCCCTGCCTGGGGTTTGTTTCCTGCCTTGTGCCCTGTGTTGGCTGGGATTGGCTCCGGCAGACCCCCGTGACCCTGTAGTTAGGATATAGCAGGTTGGATAATGAATGAATGGATGGATGGATGAATTAAGTATTTTTCCAATATGTTTCTACTGTTTTTCCAGCATGACAAATATCACAAAAAGACAATGTTGTGATAAGTCAAGCAAAAAGACACATGATTGAATGTTGCCTGAAGAAGGGGCCTGAGTTGCCTTGAAAGCTTGCATATTGTAATCTTTTTAGATATCTGATAAAAGGAGTCATTTTGCTTGACTTCTCACTACACCTGTGATGGCTAACACAGTACAACACCATACTATTACAAAAATACAATATAAATCACACTTTTTATGTTTATATGCATAGGATCGAATGATTATATAATAAGAAAATAACAGTTTGATTATTTACCTGTACCTTCTACAGTGATCACTTTTGCCAAATATGGCAATCAAAAACAGCAGTCAAAGACAAATGAATGGAATAGTTCTGGCTGTTGCAATAATACAGCGCCTTCTATACTGTTTGGGACAAAGACACATTTTTCCTTGATTTCCACCTCGGCTCCAAAGTTTAAAATTATAAATCAAACAATTCAATCATGATTAAAGTGCACATTGCAAACTTTCATTTAAGGGTATTTGCAGACATTTTAGTCACACCAGGTAGAAATGACAACACTTTTTCTACAGTCTCCATCATTTCAGGGCATGTTAAAAGTTTGTGTCATAGCAATGGCAGGTCTGTTAAAGCCATCACATTTAGGACTTTGTCGCATATCCCTTATATGCAGTGATTGCTTGAAGTCTGTGATTCACAGGCATCGCCAGTTTTAGAGGATCTTCTCTGGTGCTGCTCTGCCAAGCCTCTCATGCAGTTATCTTTAGGTCCTGCTTCTTTTGGGGGCTTGCCCCCTTACATTTTCTCTTCAGTATATGGAAAGCCTGCTCATTGGGATTTACTAGCACTTCAGCAGATCAGATGTTTCTACACACCTCAGAATTCACTGTGCAGCTGGCATCAGCAGTTCCATCATCCATGAAGAGAAGTGTGCCAGGACCTGTGGCGACCATGCATGACCAAGCCATAACACCCTGATCACCATGTTTAACAGATGAGGTTGTCTGTTTTGGATTTTGGGCAGTTCGTTTTGGTCTCCACACTTTTCTCTTGCCTGCCATCACTCTGATCAGGTTCATCTTTGTCTTGTCTGTCCACAAGACCTTTTCCCAGAATTCTGCAGGCTCTTTTGAAGGCCATCCTGTCCTTGTGGTTTGCATCTTGCAGTGTGGCCTCTGTTTTTCTGTTCATGAAGTCTGTTGATAGTCGTCTCTGACACACACACGTCAGCCCCCTGAAGACTGTGCATGATCTGTTACACAGGCTT
The DNA here is from genome assembly GCA_026402145.1 of Polypterus bichir lapradei. NCBI lineage: Eukaryota > Metazoa > Chordata > Cladistia > Polypteriformes > Polypteridae > Polypterus > Polypterus bichir. The sequence continues at coordinate 23,824,757 of JANRMT010062825.1, read as the reverse complement.
TATTGGGGCTTTTTCATTACAATTGTGAGGATTCTTCTGTCATCAGCAATGGAGGTCGTCCTTGGTCTACCAGTCCCTTTGTGATTCCTGAGCTCAACAGTGTGGTCTTTCTTCTTCATGATATTCCAGACAGTTGATTTTGGTCATCCTAAGGTTTTACTGGTGTCTCCAATGGTTTGATTCTTGGTTTTCAGCCTCATAATGGCTTCTTTGACTTCCATTGGCAGAGCTCTTGTCCTCATGTCGAACAATGGCAACTACAGACTCCAAAGAGTAGAAGCAGGCCAAGGTATCTAATGAAGCCATGAAACCCACCTGAGGAATACCAAACACCTGTGACACCAATTGTGCCAAACGTTATGGTGCCCTGAAATGGGGGGACCATGTAGATAAAGTGTTGCCATTTCTACATCGTGCGGGCTGAAATGTATTCGAATCCCCTTAAATGAAAGTCTGCAATGTGCAATTTAATCACATCAGAATTGTTTGATTTGTGATTGTAAACTGTGGAGTCGAGGGGGGTAATCAAGGAGAAATGTGTCTTTGTTCCAAACATTATGGAGGGCAGTGTATCACATTTTGTTGAAGAGCAGTACACTAAGATGACTGCTATGCATTGTGGCCTGTCTCCCACATCATTGAAGCTAATTTCCTGTAAAGCTCCATTCAAGCCCAGAGGAAAGTGCATTTCTCATAGAGTGGCAGCTTTTCATGAAGTGCTGTTAAATAGCCACACTAATAAGGAGGGTCATTTCAGTATGGATTGGGGTCTGCCTATTATTTCCCTTTTGTTTCCCCTCTGACTTTGCAGATCTCATTGTATGAAAGCCAATGTGTGTACTGAATTCCTGACTGCTCATTAACAAATCTGAAGGGAAGGAAAATATTTCATTCTTGCAATCTCATCTTATTTACAGGCATTCAGAAAGAGCTGAGCAATCTAGAGGGAAATCATGTCAATACTGGTAATGGCACTAACCATCTGCCCTCCTGGAGCAGCTGACTCCAAGTATGTGTTTGCCTCTCAGAGCTCTAATAGAGACACGTCCAGCTGCTACCCCGGACCTCTGCATCCAATCTGCTTATGCAGTAAAATCAAAACTGGACCGGAGTCCTTTTAACTTATCAACAAAAGCCAATCTGACCCCTGCCCCTTTCACATCTATCGAATACATGATGCATTATACAAAATGGTGTTACTCCTCTTCCTTTGTGTTTTCAGATTTCACATAGCAAAGACATTTAAGGCAGGGCTTTTCTTTGCTTTGTCAGCCGTAAGGTGATGGTAGAATGCTGCTGTCTGCCGTATTACTTTGCAGATATTTGAGCCTAACACTTTTGCTTGTATTTTCATACAAAATTGTGTCACTGTCCGAATACTTATGGACCTAACTGAATATCCATACTCTGTTAAGAAAAACAATCCAGACATGGTGTAACATACTAGAACATTTGCCCATGCTGAGTTTGAACACCATATCATATTATTTTCTAACCTGCCTAATCCTGACCAGGGGCTCTGGGGGGCAGGATTAAACTTGCATAGGGCGCAAGGGCGGAACAGACCAAGGACAGGGTGCCAGATCATCTGAAGGTGAACACACACAAACACACACCAAAGAAACACACCCCAGGGCCAATTCAGCATCGCCAATGCACCTAACATGCATGGGTGTAAACCATGGAAGAAAACAGGATCACCCGAAGGAAACCCACACAGACACAGGGAGGACATTCACACAAAATGCTTGGTCTCCTTCCTGTGAGGTAGCAACCCTACCACTGTGTCTCCCTAAGTTTGAACAAGTCCATACTAATAGAACCAAGCCATCAAAAAACCTTTTAAAATTATTTGTAGGTAAAAGAATAGATATTGTCACGCTTGGGTCACAAAGTTGCACAGGAGCACTCAGGGTTTTCCAAGAGACAGAAACTTTATTCCAGTAAAGGCGGAACAAACACAAGTCTCTTTCATTAGCGATCTGGCCGCACAAGGGACAACTGTCAAACCGGCCTCCTCCTGGTCAAAAGAACACAAAATCTTCCTCTTCAAAGGAAGAGCTCGGGAGCCCCAACCGGAGCAGAGGGAGTCTGGGGGAAGAGAGACAAGGCAGTGAGACAGTAGGACAGCAGTGGAGCGGTCTTTTAAACGTACGAAGCCCCGCACGAGGTGCAGATCACATGGCATGGCAGCAGGCAGCAGGCTAGCAGCTGATGCCACAAAGAGAAGATGAAAAGCTGTGTTAGTTTCCCATTGCATTACTGTTTAAGAGGTTTAAGAGGGGGTTTCAGAGGAGCAGTCACATCACAATATCAATTAAATATCATTTATTGCTGATGGCGTTTTTGTCTGAAGCAAAGTCTGACAACTTTCACACAGATTACCCATTTGTACAGGAGAAGACCAAAGGCTATGTTTTGTTCTAAATATTTTCTCATTGGGGAACTTCATTTAGTGACTATATTTGATCTTTAGGGTGGCATGGTAGTGCAGTGGAAGCTCTGCTGCCTCACAGTTAGGAGACCTGGGTTCACGTCCTGGCATTTGTGTTGGCATGGTTTCCCTGTGTCTGTGTGAGTTTCCTCTGAGTGCTCTGGTTTCCATCCAAACACATGCATGTGAGGTAGATTGGTGATCCTAAATTGGCCCTAGCGTGTGGTTGGGGTGCAAGTGTGCATTTGCCCTGCAATGGACTGGCACCCTGTCAAGGGTTTGTACCTGCCCTTGTACCCTTGCTGGCTGAGATAGACTCCAGCAGCACCCATGACTCTGCTCAAGATTAAGTGGGTTAGACAATGACGCATTGTGAATTGTGGCACCTTAGCTGTGCGCCTTTCTAAATGATGTCCAATCAATCCAGTTCTCTACCGGTGGACCTCAATGAAGATTTAGTCTAAACTCAAAGATAATTAAAGGCCGCACCAGAACACAACTTGGAGTGCTACAGCAAAGGGTCTGAATACATATAGATATGACAGATTTCACTATTGGATTCTTTTTACAAATTTACAGATCATTCTGAAAAGATGGGAAAAAATGGCCATTTTTACTTCTTAAAATTAAATCTACAGCACAATAGAGTGTACAGGAAGTGATGGGAACTCAATACTTTCTTAATCCATGGTATGTACAATACAATACAATACAGTTTATTTTTGTATAGCCCAAAATCACACAGGAAGTGCCGCAATGGGCTTTAACAGGCCCTGCCTCTTGACAGCCCCCCAGCCTTGACTCTGTGAGAAGACAAGGAAAAACTCCCAAAAAAACCTTGTAGGGAAAAATGGAAGAAACCTCAGGAAAGGCAGTTCAAAGAGAGACTCCTTTCCAGGTAGGTTGGGCGTGCAGTGGGTGTCAAAAAGAGGGGGTCAATACAATACAATACACAGAACAGAACAAATCCTTAATACAGCATAATAATACAAATTTTAGAAGCACGGAGCAGAATTTAACAGTAGATAATATCACATAATAAGATTTGGATATTTTTAGAGTCCTGGAGACCTGATCCATCAAGCTACCTCCCTCATTTGTCCATTCCACGGCTGAAACAGTGCTGGGCCAGCCAATCCGATGAAAGGATCCCTCTTTCCCATGATTCCTGCGACCCTCCATCAGGGATGACTTTACTATAGGCAGGCAAACAACTTGGCAGGTGGGCCGTGGCACCAATTGCCACATTTGAGTACCAAGAAGAGAAACAGAATAGGTGAGGGTTAGTATTCAATTATAACTATCATGTTACTTATGTTTTAGTGCTAATGACTAACACCAGAGATGCAGTATGTACAGTTAATCAGCAGCTCTAGTCAGGATATGCTAAACTGAAGTAGTAAGTCTTCAGCCGAGATTTAAAGGCTGGGACCGAAGGGGCATCTCTTATAGAAGCAGGAAGACCATTCCACAGTTTAGGGGCCCTGTAACTAAAAGCTCGACCTCCCACTGTTATTTTATTAATCCTTGGAATCATAAGCAGACCGGCATCTTGAGATCTTAATGTGCGCTCAGGTTTGTAAGTCATGATAAGTTCAGACAAGTAAGCCGGACCTTGGCCATTTAATGCTTTATATGTTAAAAGAAGGATTTTGAAATCTGCCCTAAACTTAACCGGGAGCCAGTGTAAGGATTTAAGAACTGGAGTTATGTGTTCATATTTTCTTGTTCTTGTAATAATTCTTGCAGCCGCATTTTGGATTAACTGGAGGCTGTATAAAGAACAGTTTGAACAGCCAGTGAACACCACATTGCAGTAGTCAATCCTACTAGAGATAAATGCATGAATTAATTTCTCAGAAGAGAATTTGTAAATTTGTTTAGTCTGTGAAATTTTAGTTTGTGGCCAAAATCTTTTCCTTCTGTGTTATTTAGTGATAGCTCTGCTAGTATATACAGTAAATATGGACAGGGGTCTTTTAAGCCCACATTCCAACTAAAGTAGACTTACGACAACAAAGGCATCTAAAGCAGGTGACATTCACTGAACTCCAGGTAGACTGTGTTGTAGCAATGCAATGGATATGCTTCTGCTATATTCCATTTGGTATGGGATTCACAAAAAGTAGTGTTAATGTTTATGATGTACCATTTACTGTAATGACCAATGTAGTATCTTTGGTTACTACAAATGTCTATTATGCGCCATCTGTTGGAATAACAAATGCAATGCATATGCTTCTACTATATTCTATTTGGTATGGGATTCACAAAAAGCAGTGTTAATGTTTATGATGTACCATTTGTTGTAATGACTAATGCAATGCATTTGGTTACCACAAATGTCTGTGATGAACCATCTGTTGGAATAACACATGCATTGCATATGCTTCTGCTATATTCTATTTGGTATGGGATTCACAAAAAACAGTGTTAATGTTTATGATGTACTATTTACTGTAATGACCAATGCAGTATGTTTGGTTCCTACAAATGTCTGTGATGCACCATCTGTATAGAATGACAAATGCAATGCATTTTGTTACAAAGAATGTTTATGATGCACCACTTTTTGGAATGACAGAGACACAGAGGACACAATGACTCTTGTCCTTTTTATTAAGGTGGATTTTGTCCCTCGTTTAACCTGCTATCATTCTCCTACATCTAAAGTTCCATACAGCCTGTGTTTTATTTGTGTAGGGCAATCAACAAAATAAATGAAGAAAGATTAGTATTCATCAGTTTCATCAGAGGCTTCTTTGGAATGAATACAAACAAAGGTGGAGATAGTACTAGTATAAGCTGATTAGTTGCTGCCCCACTGATTAATTGTATTATGGTTAGTACATGCAAAAAATAATCTTAAAAATGCAAAAACAAAAATAGTAAATAAAGATCTTAATATTCTTGACAGGCAAGTGAGATGAAATTAGGCAAAACAAGGCAGCAAATTAGAAGACTCCCACACACTCAAGTCATAGCCGCAGTGTCTTCGTGAATTATAAATGGAACAAATGTCACATTTGTATTAATTTGTGAAATCACAAAGTGCCAGAATACAAAAAGCATCACAATTAGTGTTTAATTAGATAATTAGTTGTGGGAAAAAAAGGCTCACAGACTTGCAGCATCAGAATAGAGCACCTCTCCATGTCAGCACTACTGACAAAGGCATTTTGAGATTTACATGCTTAGCACCATGTGCATATAGCTCCTATATACAGTATATGTCAGCATTATTCCCAAGTAAACCTACCGGATCCCATGCTGTCACAGCCAATATATCCTTATGGTACATAGCATCATTCCATGTGAGCCCTAAACTGCCAAGTACATTTACTGGATTACACACTGTCAAAGCCAATAAATCTTGTTGGTATAGACCATTTTTTTATGTGATGCCTGCTAACAAAAGGCATTTGCTCTGTCATATAATGTAGTTACCCATTATTGCATATATTCTATTGCTATGAACCTGAGCTATACAAAGACAGAAGGAAAGCTTTTCCAGTGAAAATACTGTGAGTAGCTGGTTAAGCCAAAGTTGGCAGCAGCGTCACAGGCTTAAAAAAAAAAAGAAAGGGAAACAGAATAGATTATGTTTAGAAAGAGATAACACAAAACTGTTTGCTGTGTGTTTGAATTTAATTAATGCAAGGATATGACTTAAATCTTTATAAACTCAGGAAAAATGAGCCATGTGGTTTAGCAAGAAACTATCTACATGGCTTCTGAGCAGCTCTCTGTCACAGGAGCCTGTAGCAGGGCATGTGCAAAGATGGAAACCTGCAAAATCCCCAGGCACACAGATCCTTTTATCTAACTTTTACATCTGCACTGTATTATGGGATTTCTACCTGGATATTATTTTTATTATCCTTTTTTCATGCAGTGCTTTAGAGATAAACTGCTTAAGGGAGGCCCCCTGCTAAGCACTGTAGCTGCTGTGAAATGGCAAGGAAGAATGAAGACCTCTAAATCATTTCTCTGTGGTCAGGGAAAAAAAATGAAAACTTCCCATTCCAAAGTTCTAATTACACTGTTATTTCTAAATAAATAAAAATTCTTTCCAAACTTACTAATTCTTTTGGGGATGTGACTTTATGAGAGTCAGATGTGATTGTCTTCTTGGGCGCATCGGAACGCCCCCAGCTTGCCAGCCAAGTGGAGGATGTACAGTATGTGTGTGCATCGGGGCGCCACGGCTCGCATTATTGCACAGTCCAATCCACCCGCTCTTCCCACTAAGACAGCAGCGTTTTCAAACAACCCATTAAATAGCATGCGATGCAGGTTTACTGCCTGGGAAAGATGCCCTTAGAGAAAGCAGCTGAGGACATAATGTAGGGCAACTTCAAAGGGGCTCCGAGGTGCACTCTTGCTAATTACAAACCGTTTGATCGCTGCAGACATACCTTGCTGTAAATTAGGAAATGGCTCAGTCTTGTAATCTGTTTAATGGATGATGCTGTTTTGGCCTGAATTTGATTCACATCCCTTGCTGGGAGCACTCAGTCAGTAGACAGCATTATTAGAATTATTAGTTTTATGTATTTGCATAGAATATTTTAACCTCATTCCTGCTAATAATATTGTTCTCTTTTAGGCAAATTAAAACTGGATCACCCGCTAACCTATCTTCATAAAGATGTCTTAGTCTTTTCAGAAATGACCGCAACTAAAAACTTTGGCTACCCTGCCTCCAATCGTCTGGAAGAGGGGTCAGCAAGAATACACAAAGCTACTGGCGGTCTGAAATCCAGCTGCTGCCTCAGGTGACAGATACTGTATGCTCTGTGTTAAAAGCACATGCGTCTGTCACATAAGTACTTTGGCACAGAGTAATAGAACCTACTTTATGAAGCAAAGGAGCGGTGAAAGTAACACACAAAAAAGGTGCTCAACCAATACCCTGCAATAACAATGAAAAATCACTTCATGAATTAAGCAAATTCAATTAGCTCCTGCCTCATGGATCCAGCGTCTTTGGTTTGCATCCAACATCCAGTTTGCACGCTCTTTCTACGTCTGTGTGTTTCTTTGATAAATCACGAAGGTTAGGTTAATTGGTGATTCCAAGGTGGGTCTGTGTTAGTCAAAGGGTGTGCTTGAGAGGACCATGCAATGGACTGATACTCTGTCATTAGCCTGTGTCTTATTCTGCTGGGATATGCTCTGGACCCCCCACACTTAAATTGCATTTACTGGGTTTAGAACATCATGCTGTGTTAATAAACGCAAGGAGATACGTATACAGTACATATAAAGAGATGAGCAGTGCCTGATCTTCGCCAGACACAGTACTTGGTACTTCACCAGGCATAATACCTGGTATGTCATACATTGTACTCTTCTGCTCCAAGAATTCTATTTTTGTCCCATCAGACCAGAGAATCTCTTCCCTCGTGATCTCAGAGTCCTCTAAACTGGCGTATGTCTTATAGTCAAGAGTGGCTTCTGTCCAGACATTCTACTATAAACCCCTGATTGATGCAGTACTGCTGAGATCATCGTTCTTCTGACAATTTCTCCCATCTCAGCAGAGAATTTTTGGAGATCTGTTAGAGTCACCATTGGATTACTGATCATCTCCCTGACTAAGAACCTTCTTTCCTTTTTGCTAAGTTTTTACAGTTCGATAACTCTAGGAAGAGTCCTGGTGGTTCCAGACCTCTTCCATTTCATAATTAATTAAGGCCACTGTGCTCATGGGAATACTCAAGGCTTTGGAAATGGTATTATACCTTTACCCTGATCTTTGCCTCAACACAGTTTGATCAATGAGGTCTGCAGAGAGTTTCTTGGACTCCATGGCATGATTTTTGACTTGACATGCATTGTGCATTGTGGCACCTTATATTCACCGCTGTACACCTTTCTAAACGATGTCCAATCAATTCAATTTTCTACAGGTGGACTTCAATGAGGTTCTGGGTCAAAGGTAATTAAAATAAACAGGATGCACCTGACCACAACTTGATAGAAATGAGACATTTCAGTTTTTGATTTTCAACAAATTTACAAATCATTCTGATGACAGACAACACATGAAAGCCCACTTTGGCGTTTGAAAAAAATGCATCTGAAGGACTATCAAACTATGAGAAACAAGACTCTCTGACCCACTGAAACCATGATTGAACTGTATGGCCTCAACTGTAAGTATCACATGTGGATTAAACCAGATACCGGTCATCAACTGCATAATAAATTTCCAGTGGTGAAGCATGGTGATGGCAGCATCATGCTGTGGGGCTGTTTTTCAGTGGCAGTTACAGGGAGACTAGTCAAGGATGAAAGAAAGCTGAATTGACCTTAATAAAAACCTGTTTCAGAGCATTCTGGAACTCAGACTGGAATGAAGGTTCCCCTTCCAAAAGAACAATAAGCCTAAGCACAGAGAAAAGACAACACTAAAGGGATTTAGGGACCACTATGGGATTGGCCCAACAAGAGCTCAGACTTGAACTCAATCGAACATCACTGGAGAGACATGCAAATAGCTGTCCACTGATGGTCTCCATTCAACCTGACCGAATTTGAGAAGATATGCAGAGAAAAATGCCATGAAATTCTAAATCCAGGTGTGCGAAGCTTGTTGCATCAAACCCAAGTAGAGTCCAGGCTGGAATCTCTTCCACAGGTGATTCAGCAAGTTGGATTTGAGTTTCTAGCATTAAACAGGGTTGTTTGGCTGGCTTCCCAATATTTACTCTGGGTTTCCCAAGTGTTCCTGTCCATGACAATATATATATATACAGTGATCCCTCACTATATCGCGCTTCAACTTTTGCGGCTTCACTCCATCGTGTATTTTATATGTAAGCATATCTAAATACATATCACAGATTTTTCGCTGGTTTGCGGATTTCTGCGGACAATGAGTCTTTTAATTTATGGTACATGCTTCCTCAGTTGGTTTGCCCACTTGATTTAATACAAGGGACGCTATTGGCAGATGGCTGAGAAGCTACCCAACCAGAGCATGTATTACATATTAAATAAAACTCCTCAATGATATACGATATGCTTCCCATGCGGTGCTTCGCATTTTTGATTGTTTGCTTTTCTCTCTCACTCTCTCTCTGACATTCTCTGCTCCTGACGGAGGGGATGTGAGCAGAGGGACTGTTCACACACTGGCCTAGAGGATACCGACGCTCCTCTAAAAAATGCTAAAAGACTACCTTCACATTGTTACCTTACTTGCGGCTGCTTTGTCGTGTGGTGCTTCGCATACTTAAAAGCCCGAACAGCCCTATTGATTTTTGATTGTTTGTTTCTCTCTCTCTCTCTGACATTCTCTGCTCCTGACGCGCACTCCTTTGAAGAGGAAGATATGTTTGCATTCTTTTAATTGTGGGACGGAACTGTCATCTCTGTCTTGTCATGGAGCACAGTTTAAATTTTTGAAAAAGAGACAAATGTTTATTTGCAGTGCTTTATAGTCCCTGTCTCTGCAACCTTCTGTGTTTCTGTTCAAATCTGTGATCCAAGCGTGACAATATAAAAATAACAATATAAAAGTATGGTTTTTACTTCACAGATTTTCACCTCTTGCGTGGGGTCCTGGAACGCAACCCCCGCGATTGAGGAAGGATCACTATATATATATATATATATATTGTGAGCACTGCTGCAGAAACCTCCTCTTAAACAGTTTTTCAATGGGAAATAAACACACTCTTTAACTTCTCTTTGCGGGATCAGTAGCAGGCATGCTGGCTTGCCACACGAGGAGCACATCGTGCAGGGCTTCAAATTTTTCAAAGACCAAGCCGTGGCCGTCCTGTGTCTCAATCTCCTGTCTCTTTTCCCCTAGACTCCCTCTGCTCTGGCCACTGCTTCCGAGCCATTGTACCCCCTTGATGAAGAAGACTTTGTGTTCTTTTGAGCAGGAATTGGGGCAGATGTCTCAAGTTTGACAAATGTTCCTTGCGAGGCCAATTCTCCTCAGAAAGAGACTTGTGTTTGTATCTCCCTGAACAGCAACAAAGTTTCTACTCCTTGGAAAACCTTTCATACTCTGCTGTGCAACTCTTTGACCCAACCTTGACAATATATATTGTAATCTGGACGCGGTATAGCACCTGACCCGGCACAGACTGACGCAGAAGCACGTACAAAATGAACACAGCCTTTAATTATATTCTTCAGCCGTGGGACACGTCTTCCCCGTGCCACACAGCCCAACACAGTCCCAAAGCACAAGTTCAACACAAAAGGAAACACCAAAACACCCTCTTTCCCTTAGTCCTCCTCCTCCCGACTCCGGCTCTTGAGTGGTGGTGGCTGGCCCCTTTTATATCCCACCCGGAAGCGTTCCAGGTGCTTGACCACTTGGTCCTAATTGCACTTCTGGGTGGGGCTGAAGACTCATCCAGCCAGGCTGTTGACTCCACGCAGCACCCTCTAGCGGCCATCCCATCTCCCAACCTGGCTGTGGAGGACTCCATCTCCCATGGAACCAGGCGGAAGGCTGGGGAATCGTAGTCGGCCCGGGAGGGTACCACCAAGCGTCTCGGGGGAGGTATTGAGCTGTCCATGGTTGCTCCACCGGAACATATGCAGCAGGGGCGTCCCGGCCGGGCATGGGACCTAGCTGTCCATCACAATATACAGTATATGTCTGAAGTTTACCTTCCAGGCTCATCTGAGGTAAGCACTACCTCTCCGGGACACAAGGGACATGATCACTGATGGTAGCATCTCTCTTTTCTTCCACAGTCCTCAGACACCGCCCACAGAGAGACACTGACTCCACCCCCTGCAGTCCCTCCACTGTAAAAGCGAGACCCTCCTGGCGTGGTACGTCTTATTCAAGAGAAGGCGGACCAATGTAGCTCCCACCTGAGCTAACACACCCAAGAGAAGACTGAAAAATCCTCTTGTTTATTTCTTTAGCTAACTTTCTTTTTATTTTGCCTTATTGAATGCCATCCAGTACCTGTTTCAGTTCAAGGACCTTGTAAATATTAAAAGGGGAAATTTATTTGGTACCCCATCACTTCCTCCGTGACCAGTGTATTCCCTTGGTTGACGACAATATATACTATATACTGAATATACACTACTACTGTATAGGCAGGAAGTGTGGCACAGTGGTTAAAGCTTTGGGGTTTCGAACCACTGACACTGTGAGGCCCTGAGAAAGTCGCTTCACCTGCCTGTGCTCCATTTAGGAGAATAAATGTAGCCAATTGTATCTCAAATGTTATAAGCTGCTTTGGATAAAAGAGACAATGAAATAAATGTAAATATATATATGTTACTGTCAATGTGTGAAAATAAGCATTGTGTGGAATGCATAGGAAATCTATGAGATGTCAAAATATGAAGCAATTAAACTCTGTATTGTATCCAATGCCAAAAGGCAAACCGGTAAAGCAAAAAAATGCTTCCCCTAGCGACCAATGTTTCCTCTAATTATTTTGATAGGTGGGCTGTATACATATGCAATTTTGCAAAATGTTTTTATGACAAAATTAAACATCTGCAATATTTATGTTCTTATCAGTAGTTAATATTAGTTTATCAGATGAGTGCACAGGAAACAAAATACAATCTGCAATTTCATACAAGATAGTGCATGTCTGGGTATTTGTGCAACTTAAGAGTACTTCTGCCACATGCACTTCTGTCTTAGCAAGACAGTAAGAAAGTCCTGTACTTTATTTTGCATTTCTTTTTTCATTTTCAAGTACATCTTTTCAATAAAGGCCTTTTCATGGCTCATTTGTCATACTTTGCCTAAATAGTATAAGTTGTTCTGTATAATGCCTAGGTATTATATACAATGCCTATGGAAAACATATAGCATATTAAAGTAACACAGACATGCTTTGCCTAAAAACATCATGCATTCTATAGATTTCCTAGGCATTCTATACAATATCTGCTTTTCACACATTTCCGCTAACGTATGTATACAGAGAGAGAGAGTAGTGGGGCAAATGTTGCGGCAGGTCAAAGGCCAAATGCTTGGAGTGCCAACTAGGTAAAACTCCATTTAATTGCAACAAAAATAAGAAAAATGTGACAAAAATACAGGCTTGTAGGCACTCTTTGTCTCTTAGGGACAATTCCTTTGAATCAGCTCTCTCTCCAGGTCACACTTTTTCTCCTGTCTCTCTCCTATCAGCATTCGCTATAGCGGTCAGGCCTGAAATGAGACAACACCTTCCAGGAGCATCTTCCTTTTATAGCAAAAAAAAAAAAAAAAAACAGTAACGACAAATGATTTCTTGCATAGCCCAAAACCACACAAGGAATGCCTCAATGGGCTTTAACGCACCCTGTTTTTTAAAAGCCCCCCTAGCCTTGACTTCCAAAGAAGACAAGAAAAAACTCCCCCCCAAAAAAACTTGCAGGGCAAAAAAAATGGAAGAAATCTTTTGAATGGCAATTCAGAGAGAGAGAGAGACCTTTCAGGTAGGCTGGGTGTGCAATGGGTGTCAAAAAATGGGACAAATATGAATACAAAACAGAAGATAATAACACGAGTAATCCTCTTCTCAGAGACAGATGGCTGTTCTATCATGGTCACTTCAGGAATACAATACAACAGTACAAACTACAAGACAAAATGGAAGAATAGATTATACCACTCACTAAATGCAGAACTATACCATATGAGGATATATCGCAGATCGGAAGGGTGGGCTTTCCTTGGCTCCGTTGCCCTCCAGAGGCAGTCGAGGCTGTGAGGGAAAAAGGCGACAAGACTGTTAGCAACAGTGTCCCCTCTTGCCTCGGGGTTGTACCACATGCTTTAGGTGAGCACGAAAGGTGACCCTCTGGCACACATGTGTGACAATACTTACACATATAGTAACTGCTGAGCAGAATTATTTTTCATCCCAGCCGGGATGAGTATGAGAGGTGGTGGAAGGACAAGATAATGGAGCAGCAGGGTAAGTTACCTATTTTGCCTATTTTTATTCCCCATTTGCTAGATGGAAGCAACCCAGGACAGCAGTAACCATGTGAAACCCTGCAGGGCATGATGGGAGTTGTAGTGCCGAGAGCCAGCCCTGCTGGGTCCCATGGGAGCTTCTAGGGGGTGCTGCAGGGATTCACAATCCTTACTTTTCGGGACTTCCACCTCATGTGGAATTGTTTCCTTTGGGCCATGCTCTGGTACCATAAGTACTCCTGGGTCAGACATAAAAGGAGATCATCCAGCCACCTCAGTTGAGTCAGAGTCGGGAGGAAGGAAGGCAACACTCATTCGAGGGAGGTGGACAATGAGAGAAGAGATGGCAGGAGGCAAGAAAAAAGAATATTGCTTCTACTGTACTTGTGCTTGTGTGAGGTATTTTTATAATTTTTGAACCTGTGACTGTCTACATGTCAGTTGTTTTCATTGTATGGAGCTCAGTGGGGCCCCCGTCTGTCACTATATATGCAGCACTTCCATCCACATGCATTCTTTTATGCTGAATACTGTATATAACAAATGGAGTACTTGAGACAAAAATCCACTGTTTCTACTGATTAGCCCAATTTTATAAATTACATGCATTTGCATCCTTTGCCAATCATTTGTATGTGGTTATTTTTATCCTTACGCACACAGCTCTAGTAAAACACACATTTATAGACATTTCTGCAGTTTAAAGCATATTTCCTTCCAAAGACTTAATTGTCCAAATGCATATTAGTTTTACAATTCTGTCAGCTTTTAATGCTTTGCTTCATATATATGTTTTATACAACTTTACCACCACAAGCATCTCTTTGATCTCATTTATCTGTAGAAAAGCTGCAAGAGTGAGCTCTGCCCTTGGCTCGGGTCTGCCCTGCTGACAGCCGAGTGTAATTGGACTTTATAGAATATCCGAGCTCTGAAAAAAGTGCCAATGTGCATTTATGGATTGAGTTTTTTTAGATATTTTATTTCTGATAACTATAAATATAACTTTCAACTGCTCTGCTATTGCAGCATTATAACCATGTCAGCATTTTTATTAGAAGCTATTTATTTGGGGCTTTTGCTCATTTTCCAACTTGAGTCATTTCTGTACGCTCTGATCTCTCTGTTCTTTGTCCTGCTTCTGTCAATTGTGCTGTTTCCCAGATTCCTTTAGTCTTATGGATTTCTTTTTTATGTAAGGCATTTCAACACCTGACTGATAAGTCACTGGTGGAACCTTATGTATTGTTATGTACAGTAGTACTGCTAGGATGAATTATCTTTCCTTTTATACCAAAGTGATCTGTGACAGTTCTTTTCAGATCCAAGGAAGTGAGCCGCTGTCTTTATCATTAGCAGATTTTACAGTTAAATGAGAAAGATGACGAGTCTGTATGATGATTCCCAGTGGGAAGGCACTGATGTCCCAGAAAAGGGCCATCTTATTGTTCTCTTTGCAGATCAGAAAGTGGCATCTTCTGATATTCATTTTTTTTCAACAATCCAATGGATTACGCTGCGTCACTTGGCACGTGCTTGTCGCCATGACTTTGCACATTTCTTTTGATTTCAGCTGGTTTGCTTTAAAAGCTTTCACCCTCTCTTTAATCATTTTTCATTTTCAAGAAGATCATTCCATTCCCAGAACGTCATTTCTAAAGTAGTATTTCCCAACAGCTGGATGGCGCCGTTAGATATGCATTGAGATATCTACAGCCGAGAGAATCAATTGTTGCTGCTCACACCCACCCAATGCTGTTTCTAATACATAAGAATGAAAAAAAAAAAAAAAAAAAGTTAAAAAAAGCAGGCATTCTGTCACACAAACTTGGGAGGACGGCTTAACTTATGGTCACATCCTGGATAAAAAGGCAGTTGGTAGAAAAGCCATCATCACACGCACATGGAAATGATGCAGAGAACAGTCTGTATTCTGCTTGGTTCTGAACGACCATTGTTTCCAGAAAGTCTGACCCCTCAACCACAGACACATTTCCAAAAGTCTCCAAAGACAAATTAAACTGTTATAAATCGAACTCTGTAGGGAAGCCAGCTTGTTTCTGTTTAGTTCGGAGAACCTCATTAATTGTTGGCAACGCAAGAATCTCATTCTACACTGAATGGCCTGGCCTGACCGAAGCTTCAAAGGTGCTTCAGATACTGTAACACTAAAACTCTCCACTAAACCATCCTTATCGGGACAGAGGAGGTACAGTGCATTCTCTGTGGTTTTGCTTTTCATTTTATTTATGACCTAAATACCATCTTGCTTCTTTAAAAATACAGAGGCACTGCCAGTACCAAACGAGGACTGGAGCTATCTCCAGAGTGCCCGTCTTCTCCTTAATGTCTGAAATATACCCTTATGGAATTCCCAATACCTTCTCAGCTAATTTTGTAGTGCTTCTTATTTCTGAATGGTCACCATTTTCACTGCATCCAGCTCAAGTGTCCACACATTGTCATGAAAGACACTACATAAAATTAAGATGAACCCTTTTCTGCCTTCTTGAAATTGTTTGTGACATCTTCTTCCATTGATTAAGAATGATTCAATCAGTAAACTTGTTTTAGTTCCCAATGTTTATCTTGTGCGGTTGCAGAGTCCACTGTTTTTGCACCTCTACCTCCACTTGGCTTAATCCAAATCACCCCTAGAGGTGGTAATGCCATATGACATATCTTCCTTAAGCCGGTTGATCCACAGTTTCTTTGGCTGCCCCCCATGGTTATCGTTCTTGGGCGTTAAGATGTATAGTGTCGTTCTTGCAACTGAATCTGGAAGGTTACTGGTTCAAATACTGCCCGAAGGGATACCACTCCATTGGGCCATTGACCAAGACCCTTAACCTGGAAATTGCTCCAGAGAGACACTGTACAATGGCTGACCCTGTGCAGGTCAGGCAAAAAGATAATTTCCCCTTGGGGATTTATAAAGTATATCAAATTAAATAAAAAAAATCCTTGTTACTCCATGTCATATGGCTATACCATGGTAGCCTTACATTCTGGATCTTCTTGACTATTGGTGCAACTCCAATCCATTTGTGCATGTCTTCGGTCAGGACTCAGTCCCACAGAGTGACTATCATTCGTATTTCAATCACATGCAGGGATTGCTTGTGCTTCTCTGTCACTGGCCAACATTCGGATTCATACAGGGTGTGTGATGGACTTGTAAATCTTCGCCTTCTGGCAAGATGGGCATTTGGTGGTCTTAAATTACTTTTTTGACCTGCTGCTGCTTAATCCACACAGTGATAATCCATACTGTCGATACAAATTAGTGAGCTAAGATCTTATATTGTCTGACTTTCTTCACATCTTCTCCATCAACGCTGATGGTGCCATCCTTCTGGAGGCTGCATTCCGTGTACTCTGTCTTACTGATGCTGAGTCACAGCTTGTATTCGTCTATCCATGTCTTCCATTGCTGCGTTTGTCGTTGTGGTTCCCGATGTACTTCGCTGGTATAAACAAATCATCAGCATAATGGAGTGTGCAGGAGAGAAGTGACTGAATGTTAGCTATCACCGTGTTCATGCAGAGATTCAACATAAGTGACAAACATGATGACCCCTGATGCACTCCTAGCTGACGGAAAAGGGTGGGCAGGCTCCAACTGTATAACAGACTTGTCACAGTAAATGTGCTTTATACAAGGTACTATATGAAATAAAGATTTCATTAATGCATTTGTTTTTGTCCTGTATTGTGCGTACATTTAGTTTATTGTTGCACTCACTACCATGCACCCATTTATATTTTCTGAACACGATTACTCCATGACAAAGCTACAGGAAATCAGAGCCTATCCTGGGTATATTGAGCAGCTTTGGAAAGAACGGCGGCCCATTATGGTTCACACTCTCACATACCCACAGTCACTCATTACAGAGCCAGTTCAGAACTTCTTGTTAACCTAACTTGCATAAACATGGAATGTGAGAAAAGAGTAGAGTACCAAGAAGGAGACCCTTGAGGACATGAGGGCAAACTTCACATTGGCAGTGACTGAGCCCAGAACTGAATTGATGTGTCTGCTCCACTGTGTACATCCATAGGTACCCTCAGAGAGCCAATATAGAGAGGCCAGTTGGAACTGCTAGGAAAAGCAAAGTATGGAAAGAAACACCATGAACGCTAGTGATATGGACAGTAATTGAGATGGATTTTGCGTTCAGGTCTGTAGATTAGTGATGCAGGATTGTTCACCATTGCACCCTCCCACCACCTTCTGCTGAACACGTTTAATTCAAAGTTGAAGAGGCTTGGAGTCTGGGCTGCCCACATTGAGCACAAGGTAGGAACTGACTGTTCCATGCACACACACACACACAAACACACATGAGGAATTAGCTTAGAAATGCCAGTAAACCTAAACTCTCTGGTTTTGGGTTGGAAAGAAGACCAGAGTGTGTGGACAAAGACCAGCGCACATCAAGGGAGAAAATGCAAACTGTAAATAGACAGCGTCAGGCTGTGGAATTCAAAACATGTTAATTGTATCCTGCTGTGGAAAGTGCTAAATTAAATTTGATTGACGCTGTAACAAAATGTTTTGAAGTAATTTGTTGTGGAATATTTTTGAAACATTACAAATTTCCCTAAATTTCTGTGGCACATCGTTCTCTCTCTGCCTTTGTAACCCATCTTTCCTAGGGCATAAGCCGTGAACCAGAGTTTCTCCAGGCATTTTGGTCCTCCAGGCTGCCCCCAGGTGTTCCACATTCTTTTAGCATTTGCCTCCATTTTACGTCACCAACACTTTCTTGGCCGGTCTCTTTTCCTCTGTCCCTGAGAATTCTATGTGGTGGCTTATCTGGTGATGCTAGGTGTTTGGTGGCCTGTCCATCTCTGCTGTCACCAGAGAATATCTTCCTTTGCTGCCACAGCTCTTGGTTGCTGATGGTGTCAGGCCAGCATATCTGGAGGTTCCTTCTCAGGCAAGTGTTGAGGAAGATCTGAATTTTCTTAATAGTGGTAACAGTAGACCTTGATGTTTCTGCTCTGCAGAGTAGGACTGACTCCATGTTGATATGAAAGAGCTTGATCTTAATTGTGATAGACCAGTCACCCTGGAGCCTCAAACACTTTGCCTTGCTAATCCTAATTTTGATGTCAGTGTCTTTTCTTGCATATCAAGATTGCTGTCAAGGTAGGTGAAGCTCAGCACATCCACAAGTGCTTCACTGTCTAGAATGATGTGAATTGTATTGGCAGCATTTAACCAAAGGACCCTGCTCTTTTCTTTGTGGATATTGAGGCCCAGCTAAGCTGATTTATCTGCAACAATTGCAGGTATTTCCCTGCATTTGTTGATGGGTGTGAAAAAGAAGAGTTAAGTCATCTGTGAAGTCTAAGTTATCCAACCGTGTCCAGGGTGTCCACTGCATGCCATTTTGTTTCTGTGCTGTGGCTGTCTTTATGAACCAGCTCATCACCAACAGCAATAAGGGTGACAGCAAACAGCCCTGCCTCACTCCTGTCCACACTTCAAAGGCATCTATAAATTGCTCCACATGTGTCACTCTGCTGGTCATCAATTTGCAAGATTTCTTGATAATGCCGCTGATCATATCTGGCACTCTGTAGTGTCTCAGAAGTTCTGAAATTGTCTCCATGTTCATTATACCGATTGCCTTTTCATAATCAATTAAATTGACATATTGGACAAGTTCCACTCCAGCAACTGCTCTAAGGTAATTTCTATTCTATCCTTGGGGAAACCAGATTGCTTACCCCAGAGCTGGGGGTCAACAGTGTCATATTCAAGAGCCTGTTGAACTGCATGCTTAGATGGACAAGAGAATTGTCCCTTTAATCTGAGGTTGACTTTCTTGGGGATCTTAATGTCATAACATTCCTTCAGTTCTAATTAGATGTTTCTTTCATCCTAGATCTTCTGGAAGAGGAGGAACAGCATCTCTACCATGGTCTCACCATCAGCCTACCATGGGAAACTGTTGTGCCCTGCTATCTTGTCATTCTTCAGCTGTTTTTTGGCTTTGCAGATCTCTTCCTTTTAGGCACTCTGCAGTCTATTGGCAGGTCACTGCCAACTAATAGGATATATTAGGTGCCTTACGGAATGATGATCTGTCCAAAAGTTCCTTAAAATGCTCTACTCATCTCCTCTCCTCTTCCGATGCATACTATAATTCAAAAAAAAATTTAAGAACACTTTTTCAAGGAAAACACTGAAAAGTGAGCGGGGTGAAAGCTGATACTGTAAAATATGAACTGATCTGGATTCTTCAGCAAATGGCTGGTTGTTGTTGGTTGATACTTTAATACCTGAAAGGAATTCTATATGGAGATACTTTCTGAAATTTGATGAGTTTTGCATGCTCTGTACATTATATAAGTGCAACTTATGGCCTTCCAAGGGAATAACAAGCTCAAATTTAAATAAATTTTGGGGCACCAACCCAGCCGTCCCTGTTTACTTATTAGTCCAAACAAAAACAACATTTGATGGCATAAAAGGAAACAGAAAAACTATGGCTGCCAGAATAATTATGGATGATATGATCTAGGCTTTCTCATTTGCCGTCTGAAGGTTATGGAGCTCCTTAGCTCTGGTCGCTCTGGAGTGAAGTGATGCCTCCTTCTGAATGGTCATGTTTTTATAGCCCAGGGGCTGAAAGGGGCGGAGTCAGTAGCCCACACTGGGCGGTTTCTCTGTACTGTGGAGGAAGAAAAAGACAAGACAGTTAGCCACAGTGCCCCCTCTCAGCCCAGGGTGGTATCATATACCTAGGAAGAACTTGGGGGGTGAAACTCTGATATGCATGTGTGACAGACTACATGGTTAACATCTTTCATTATCATGTCCCTTTGTAAGGTGTATGTAGAGATTCAGTTTTCAAGGTAAGTTCAGAACAGTTCACAAGATTAGGATTCTTTACAGTTTTTTTCAGCTGAATCCTCATTTGTGTTAGGACCCTCTTAATCAAGGTCAGTGTTATGCAGAGCAGAAGCTGATCATGACAAACATATTTGGTGTCAATGCAGGAATCAATATTGTATATCACATTAGAATTTTGTTTCAGTCAGGCAAATCATTTGCACAGAATATTTTTCCTACCTTTGGACTACCCACATTTGCATTATTTGATTGCTGAAGATTAGTAACATTGCCAGTGGGGCTAAAAATTGTGATTGTTTCATGTTGTTTTCCCACAGGAAATACTGTTAAAGAAATGTTTCTGTGCTTGTTTTTTTTTTTTTCCTAACCCACATTAAGCAATGCTGAGAAGCACAGAAAAGCCAAAGCCTTATTTCTTCTATCGGAAAACAACGAGCTGTTGTTAAACTTTTCAGATTTTGCCTTTTTGAACTTTAGTTTTTCTTTCACACAGAGAATAGGGACTAGGCCAGGGATTTATTTACTCTGGGAGCTTGTCAGCAGCACCGCCACAATATTTCAAATCTGTATCCCAAATGTGAGGGATTTTTCAGGGAGTCAGTACTGCTTGAACTTTTTTTTCCTGTTTAAAAATGGCTGGCCATTTACCATTCCAAGCCTCGGTTTTATCAGCAAGCAGAAATCTGGGATGAACAACGTAGTGAAGACGTGATTTCTCCGGGGAACTTGGGCTTCTAAATTACTCACGCTTGCACATCTGAAACACATATAGATTCTTTTAGTGGTCCCTGGTGCCATATCACTTCATTTTAATTAAAATTCTCATATCATAAATTAATTATAATGTGTCTAAGCACTAAGGACTTCAGAATGGGGATTTACACATAACTGAAAAAAAAACATCCAAGATAAGATGGAAGATGTAACTTTTAGTGGCTAATGATTTTTCAGGAATCATCTGTTACAGAAGAGTCTGGTATATGTCAGATTATTATCATTTTCTGCATCTGGACTTGTCATTTTCAAAGCAACTCTCCACTTTGGTGGGCAAGTTAATGCTTAGGTGTCACAGTTTGTGGAGCTTTATGGAGGGGAGTTTGATTGACACTGTCTGAGTATTGTAATGTATAAAATGAATTATGAAATGTCCTCCTCATGATCAAGTGGATTTTATCCACTAAGATAGATAGATAGATAGATAGATAGATAGATAGATAGATAGATAGATAGATAGATAGTGTGGTGTATGGCCGGCTTGTCATCCTGGCCAATTCCCTCAGGCCGCCAGATGAAGCTCTCCCTGCAGCATGGAGGTGCCACAGATACCAGCAGGGAATCATGGATGATGGAGTTTTCCTTTACAGCCCTGCTGGATACCACAGGGACCTACAGAGGACACTTCAGGGAGGCCCAGAGAGTCGTTTGTGCCCTATAACCTGGAAGTGCGTCTTAGTCACAGAGACAGGGGAGATGACATACTTCCGGGATAAAGAAGAGGACTTTTTATCTGACCTGGAAGTGATAAGGAGTCACATGGACTGAAGGATGGGAAACACTTTCGGGTCAGGGACTATAAAAGACTGGGAAAAACACTAGAGCATTGAGCTGAGCTGGGTGGAAGGGTGGCAACGCGTCTGGGAGTGGTGGATTGTATTATTGAGTATTGGTTATTGTATTTAATGAGTATTGTGGAGTGGAGGGCGCTTTGTGCACTGTTGATTATTAATAAAGTCAACTATTGGACTTTTATCTGGTGTCTGACGTATTGTCTGAGGGTTCAAGAGGTTGATAGAGCCCTCTATCTGTCACAATAGATAGATAGGCAAACACATTATGGAAAGCGATTCATTTATGTTTGGTATTGAACACCATGAATGGTGACCAATGAGGTAATAAGACGTTGTAATGAGCAGGATCCAATCAGGGATCTGCCATATAATGAACATGCATAAATCAGAGTGTGGTTAGAGCTTGCAATTATTTAAAAGTCTGATTTTTCACGTTTTACATTGCAGCGGCAAGCAACACATTTTCAGAAGTATACAGTTCTGAAGAATGTTTCCAAAAGTCTCCATTTCGTTGGTTGAAAATGCGAGGGTAGTGTGGATGAAAGGTGAAACTAATATCTGCCTTTTTAAACAGCAATGTATAAGAATGGATGTAGCCTGAGTAAGCTTTGGGGACAGACTGACTTTATAATTGAATTAAAAAGAAGAGAAGAGAAGAGAAGAGAAGAGAAGAGAAGAGAAGAGAAGAGAAGATGATCTTAGCTATGCAGAGGTAGTTAAGGATTGTGTAATTCAGACATGAGCACGACCTTGTAAAGAAAGCAGAGCTGTCTACAGATGCAGTCTGCCCATCATGGACTTTTGCTAAATGCGTGTGTTTTACAAATGAAAGGCTTCAAATTGATCTCTTTTTGTAAACACACATTAGAAAAGTATACACATATTCCAGAAGTGTCATTCTACTAATTATGACACAATGAACCTCAAAATTGAAAGACAGTATATAGGGGTCATTGGCTGTTGCTTACTTTTATATAATAAATAAATGAAGTCAATGGAATGACAGTCTGAGGCAGTGATTATTCCTGCTGCTCCCCATATCAGCGATGATTTTTTTGTGGTCTCTTGGTTTATTCTCCTGTATCTCAAGTATGCACATGTTAAGTAAAAAAGGGTTCTAAATTGACATTTACGTGGAATGTCACAGGCTCAGCATGACCCTTAAAATGGATTAAGTGGGTTTAGTAAATGGATGAATCAATATGTATTTTATATGGACTCCATAGTAAAGAACATTAGAACAATCCGGATGAGAACAGGCCATTCAGCCCAACAATGCTCACCTGTCCTATCCCCTTAATTCTTCTAAAAAACATCAAGTTGAGTTTTGAAGGTCCCTAAAGTCCTACTGTCTAGCACTCTACCTGGTCACTTATTCCATGTGTCTATGGTTCTCTGTATGAAGAAAACCTTCCTGATGTTTATGCAAAATTTACCCTAAACAACTTTCCAACTGTGCCCCCGTGTTTTTGCTGAACTCAATTTAAAGTCACAGTCTTAATCCACTGGATTAAATCCCTTCTTAATTTTAAACACTTCAATCATGTCTCCTCTGAGTCTCCTTTTGTTTAAACAGAAAGGGCTCTGCTCTTTTAAACTTCCCTTTTTATTCATCAACTGCAGTACTATCAAAAACCAAATTGCTCTTCTCTGGACTTTTACTAAAGCTTCTATGTCTTTTAAAAATATTTTAATAATAGTAGTAGTAATGATAATTTTTTACATTTATATAGCGCTTTCCTCACTACTGAAAGCACTTTACATAATGAGTGAGGAGCCACCTGAACCAAAGCAGAATCCACCTGGATGATACAACGACAGCCATTTTGCGGCAGTACACTCACCACACAGTAGCTGTTAGGTGGTGAAGTGGTGACAGACAGAGGCTGACAATTAGAGATTAATGGGCCAGAATGACTAAGCCATGGTGGGCAATTTAGCCAGGACATCGGGATGCACCCACTCTTTAGGAAGGATGCCCAGGGACTGTAACTGCACTGAGACATTAGGATTCACATTCAGCCAACAGGGTTAGTGCCCCCTGCTGACCTGAACCAACACCTCCTCCAGCAGCAACCCATGACCATCCAAGTGCTGGCTGGGCCCAAACATGCTTACTTCAGGTAGATTTTTTGTAGCCTGGAGACCAAAAATGCTCACAGGACTGCAGATGAGGACTCACCAGTGCGTTATAAAGCAGGAGCAGAACCTCCTTGGACTTGTACTCCACACATCAAGGCACTATATAACCTGACATTCTGTTAGCCTTCTTAATGGTTTCTGAACACTGTCTTATAGTTGATAGTGTCGAGTCCACTACGACTCCAAATTCCTTCTCACAAGATGTACTTTTGATTTTCTGACCTCTCATTGTGTATTCAAACCTCAC
>JANRMT010062825.1:23765095-23790674 GCA_026402145.1 Polypterus bichir lapradei | reverse complement strand
TATCTATCTATCTATCTATCTATCTATCTATCTATCTATCTATCTATTGATTATATAGTGCCTTCATATTTTTCTATCTATCTATCTATCTATCTATCTATCTATCTATCTATCTATCTATCTATCTATCTATTGATTATATAGTGCCTTCATATTTTTCTTTCTATCTATCTATCTATCTATCTATCTATCTATCTATCTATCTATCTATCTATCTATCTATCTATCTATCTATTGATTATATAGTGCCTTCATATTTTTCTATCTATCTATCTATCTATCTATCTATCTATCTATCTATCTATCTATCTATCTATCTATCTATCTATTGATTATATAGTGCCTTATCTATCTATCTATCTATTGATTATATAGTGCCTTATCTATCTATCTATTTATTGATTATATAGTGCCTTATCTATCTATCTATCTATCTATCTATCTATCTATCTATCTATCTATCTATCTATAGGCTTAGCCTGCAGTGATTACACAACACCCTTTTCATTACAGTGTTTTATTTTGAAAAATGACAGCTCCTGTAAAAATGCTGGCAATTTTTTACAGGGTACATATGAACTGTATAGAAGTTAGTTTTTACTAGTGTACTTTGTTTCTTTATTACCCATTGGAGGATTAACTGTGAGAGTTAAATGACTAAATGGATTATTAGTTTTGGTGTGAAATTGACACTGAGTAATAATAATAATAATAATAATAATAATAATAATAATAATAATAATACATTTTATTTATATAGCGCCTTTCCCCTGATCAAGGCACTTCACAGAGTCTTAGAAAAAAAAAGCAAGGTATATTTAATATTGGATACACATTTGTTCCTGAATAGAACAATGAAACAGATAACAAAGCATTGAATAGAATAAAGAACAATAAACCAGAGTAAAATACTAAATTTAATACTAAAAGAAAAAGCTAACAAATAACCTAATTTGTGATATAACAGACACACAAATTATCCTGAGCACCTGGACAGAGAGGTAAACTGAAAGAAAGGGCAGAATGTTAAGTTAAGTTAAAAGCCTTTCTAAATAGATGAGTTTTAAGTTGTTTTTTAAAAGAATGAATGGAGTCAGCTGATCTACTTAATTTCAGGATGTCATTCCAAAGTCTGGGCACTATACACCTGAAGGCCCTGCTGTCACCCATAGAGTGCAGGTTAGTGTGAGGCACAAGATTACCAGAATCAGAGGACCTTAGTAGGCGGACAGGAGCATGGTGATTTAGAAGGTCACTGATGTGGTCTGGTGCAAGGCCATTTAAAGCTTTGTAGGTTATTAATAGAATTTTATATTCAATTCTGCAATTGACAGGGAGCCAATAAAGGCGAAACAGGATGGGTGCGATGTGCTCACTGTTGGTTCGAGTAAGGACTCTTGCAGCCGAGTTTTGAATAAACTGGAGCTGTGATATAAGATTAGAAGGGACACCTGCCAGTAAGGAGTTACAATAATCAATGCGGGATGTGATAAAAGCATGGACAAGTTTCTCAGCATTAGAAAAGAAGAGGAATGAGCAAACATAGGACATGTTACAGAGGTGAAAGTAAGAAGGTTTCTTAATGTGGTTTATTTGGGCAGAATAAGAAAGGGAGGAATCAAAAATGAAACCAAGATTCCTTGCATCAGAAGAAGGTCTGATGAGATCACCGTCAAGAGTGACTGAAAAAGAGGTAATTTATAGAGTAATAGAGATCACCTTTCCTTTCTTTCTTTCTTTCTTTCTTTCTTTCTTTCTTTCTTTCTTTCTTTCTTTCTTTCTTTCTTTCTTGTTCTTTTATTCGCTGTAGCATTGTAGTCATTGTATATTGATAATGACGTAACAGGACTGCAATATCACCATTGCTCAAACTCAATTTCCTTCTACTAAATTACAAAATCAAACAATTCAGACATGGGCGAAGTGCACATTGCAGACTTTCATTTAAGGGGATTTGCATACATTTTGGTCACAAAACACTTTTGCTGCATGGTTACTCTTTTTACTGGGCACCATAATGTTTGGACACAGCAATGGCAGGTCTATTAAAGCCGTTGTCATATTTAGTTCTTTGTTGCATATCCTCGCATGCAATGACTGCTTGACGTCTGTGATTCACAGACATCAGCAGGTGCTAACGGTCTTCTCTGGTGATGCTCTGCCAAGCGTTAATGCAGCCATCTTCAGCTCCTGCTCGTTTCTGGGGCTTGCCCCCTTAAGTTTTTCCTTCAGCTTGCTCAATTGGATTTAAACCAGGTGACTGGCTTGGCCGTTTAAGAATTTTCCATTTTTTTGATCTTTGATAAACTCCTGTGTTGATTCATCAGTAACTTTGGAACATTATCTTGTTGTAGGATGAATCTCCATCCAATGAGTTTGGAGGCATCTACTGAACTTGAGCAGATCAGATGTTTCTGTACACCTCAATTCATTGTGCCACTGCCATCATCAGTTCCATCATCAATGAAGAGAAGTGTGCCAGGGCCTGTGGCAGCCATACATGCCCAAGCTATAACACCCTGACCACCATGTTTAACAGATGAGATGGTCTGTTTTGGATCTTGGGCAGTTCCTTTCGGTCTCCACACTTTACTCTTGTCATCACTCTGATGAAGGTCAATCTTTGTCTCGTCTGTCCACAAGACCTTTTCCCATAATTCTGAAGGCTCTTGGAAGTCCTTTTTCACAAACTGTAATCTGACCAACCTGTTTATGTGGCTGACATCTTGCAGTGTGGCCTCTGTGTTTCTGTTCATGAAGTCTTCTGCTGATAGTCATCTCTGACACACAAACATCTGCCCCACTGAAGACTGTGCATGATCTGTCTGACAAAAGTTGTTTTTTTTTTTTCTTGACCATAGTGAGTATTCTTCTGTCATCAGCAGTGGAGGTCTTCCTTGGCCTACCAGTCCCTTTGTGATTACTGAGCCCACCAGTGTGTTCTTTCTTCTTCATGATATTCCAGACAGTTGATTTCAGTCATCCTAAGGTTTTACTGGCACAGCTCTTGTCCTAGCATTGAATAATGACAACTACAGACTCCAAAGGTTATCAGCAAGCCGAGGTATCTTATGAAGTAATGAAACCCATCTGAGGAGTCACAAACTCCTGTGACGCAAATTTTTCCAAACATTATGGTGCCCTGAAATGGGGGGGCATGTAGGTAAAGTGTTGTCATTTCTATGTGGTGAGACCAAAATGTATGTAAAGACCCTTAAATGAAAGTCTGAAATGCACACTTTTATCCTGTTTGAATTGTTTGATTTGTAATTTTAAACTGTGCAGTAGAAGGCTAAATCAAGAAAAAAAGTGTCTTTGTCCCAAGCATTATGGAGAGCACTGTATATTCTTTTCTCATTAACTTTATTTCCATAACTCAACTTAATGAAGTATGTACAACATGAAGGCCTGACTTGATTCAACCTATTTGCTTTCCTATTGGAGACAATCACAAAGCTCCAGTGAAGAAACTCTAGGAAATGCAGGCGGGGAGTGGACATTTAGTGCAAAAGCACAAATCCCGAATATAAAAGGTAAGTTTGAAATACATCAGGCACACACGGGAAGCTGGAGGTCATAAGCTTGGGGTCAGCACATTGTATACAGTCTGATAACATTGTGATGGTCGTGATCACTCTCACTCCTCTGCTTCGCTGCTCAAACACAGAGGTGTGATTGAATTGTTCCAAGTGTCGCTCAGCTGATTAAAACAGAAGGGCAGGGCTCCTTGATTCACCCCACCCGTGTCTTTTCTTCCTCTTCTCTCAGGAAATCCCAGGGAAACAGGAGAGGCCGACTCTTAACTGAGCGTGTAATTAAAGTCATCATTTGCTCTGCTGGTTGATTTGAACAACTCCATTTCCTGCCCAAACAGACCAAAAACCCCACATTCCAGGGCAGTGAGCTGAAAAGGTGAGTCTTCAGACAATGCTTCATGAGGCTCAATCCCGGCCTTCTCACACTTACTCAGCTTTGAGCAGCTTGTCAGAAACATCAAACAAGCCTGATGTTGTAGCCTGCGCCTCATAATCAGCTGGTAGATGAAATGCAGTCTTCCGTCTTCATTCTTCAGCTCGTTCATGCAGCTCTGGGAGGAGGACTGTTTAAAACTGAACTCAATTTATGGTAATTGACCACTTCCATTGTTTAAAAAATAAACTTCATTAAATATTTACAGTAAACATATGTATATACAGTGCCTTCCATGATGTTTCGGACAAAGACACATTTTCTCTTGATTTCCCCTTCTGCTCACAGTTTTAAATTACAAAGCCAACAATTCAGACATTGTGATTAAAGTGCACATTGCAGACTTTCATTTAAGGCTATTTGCATGCATTTCTGTCAGGCCTTGTAGAAATGACAACATTTTTTTTTACATGGTCCCCTTCAGCACATGGAAAGCCTGCTCAATTGGATTTAAATTGTGCGACTGGCTTGGCCATTCAAGAATTTCACATTTTGTAGCTTTGATAAACTCGTGTGTTGCCTAAGCAGTGTGTTTGGCTCATTATCTTGTCATAGGGTGAAGCACCTTCCAATGAGTTTGGAGACATTTAGTGGAACTCGAGCAGATCAGATGTTTCCACACCTCATAATTCATTGTGCCACTGCCATCAGCAGTTCCATCATCAGTGAAGAGAAGTGTGCCAGGACCTGTGGCAGCCATACATGCCCAAGCCATAACACTCCCAGCACCATATTTAACAGGTGAGGTGGTCTGCTTTGGATCTTGGGCAGCTCCTTTTGGTCTCCACACTTTGCTCTTGCCTGTCATCACTCTGATCAGGTTCATCTTTGTCTCGTCTGTCCACAAAACCCTATGCCAGAATTCTGCAGGCTCTCTTGCAGTCTTTTTTCACAAACTGTAATATGGCCATCCTGTTTTTGTGGCTAACTCGTGTTCTGCATCTTGCAGTATGGCCCCTGTGTTTCTGTTCATGAAGTCTTCTGCTGACAGTCATCTCTGACACACACACACATCTGCCCCCTGAAGACTGTGCATGATCTGTCAGACATGCACTGGGGGCTTTTCTTTGTCCATAGTGAGGATTCTTCTGTCATCAACTGTGGAGGTCTTCCATGGCCTACCACTCCCTTTATGATTACTGAGCTCACCAATGCGCTGTTTCTTCTTCATGATATTCCAGACAGTTGATTTTGGTCATACTCTCTAATGGTTTGATTCTTGTTTTTCAGCCTCATAATGGCTTCTCTGACTTTCATTGGCACAGCTCTTGCCCTTATGTTGAACAATGGCAGCTACAGACTCCAAAGAGTATAAGCAGGCCGAGGTATCTTATGAAGCAATAAAGCCCACCTGAGGAATCACAAACCCCTGTGATGCCAATTGTTCCAAACATTATGGTGTCCTGAAATGGGGAGAGCATGTCGAAAAAATGTCTGCAAATGGCCTTAAATGAAAATCTGTGATGTGCTCTCTAAACCCGTCTGAATTGCTTGATTTGTATTTTTAAAACTGTGAAGCAGAGGGGCAAATCAAGAAGAAAGGTGACTTTTTTCCAGGCATAATGGAGGGCACTGTATAATGTTAGTGAAGAGCTGTCTCACTGCGCAGCTACAAAGTAAGAACAGGCATAGGTTTTTTGTACGCTGAATAGTAAAGAGAGTAGGAAATGCTGCATTTCATTGTAAGTAACCGACAAGAGACATATACAGTATGAGGAAGGCCACAAACTAAAGCATGACAGCTAAACGTTACTAATGGACTGAGTGTATGCTGTATTGTTACACTCGCGTGAATAAGGGGAATCTTCAAGGCCTCTTTTAAAACTGTAATTCCTCCTCAAGCCACGGGTTAGTGCTGTCATTTACAACTTTTCTACTTTTGTACACAGTTTTGAAGGCAGTTTGCTGGATCAACAGTGACATCACTTCCGCTTCCGCTCCTTCTTCTAGTCCTGGCGATGTGTAGGACCTGACCATACTGGAAGTCACCAATCATTTCAGAATTGCACCTGAACAAGACATGCACTAGCCTTATTGCATTTTTTACTGAATCATTTAAATGGGTGTTCACCTTATGGTGCCCCGACTCTTTATCTTTGCCATGTTTGCTTTTATTAAAAGCGTTAAAATCAAAAGGATCAGAAATATTAAAAACCAGAACCATACCATACCATTTTCAAAGCCATGTTTTCTTAAGCAGGGTTGTGGGGTTTCTAATGGCGCTTTTCCACTGCATAGTACGGCACGACACGGTTCAGTTCAGCTCACTTTTGGGGGATTTTCCACTGGGAACAGTACCTGGTACCTGGTCCTTTTTTTAGTACCACCTCAGCCGAGGTTCCAAACGCTCCGAACCGTTACCAAAACGTCACGTGTAAACTCTGCTGGTCACTGATCGGCCGGAGAAAATCGTCATTACTGCGTCACTGAACTTGTGACACGAGACACAACAGACCCGCTAGATTTTTAGCACAGCATTTTAATGTTACACTGGCAGTTAAGTTCATTTTATGCTTTGCAACAGTGATAAAAGTTAGCTAGTGATGTGCTTTTTTTAGATGCTTACCCTTGCGCGTCGTCGAGCCAAAGTGTTGTCGTTGTCTGCGTGTTGTTGTAAAAGTTCCAAAACTCTCTTGTTTTTTTTTAGCTGTGTTTTCTTTGGCTGCCATCAGCCTCTTTTGAAACAAACTACTTCGTCTTGCTGTTAAAAACATCCACATGCTGAGAATGAAGAACACCATTCCGTCGATATGCTTCATTGCTGTGTGTTTGTTTGTGGCGCGTTTACGATGATGTCACGGCAGTAGAGGCGGCGCAACTATAACGACACGTGAATAATCCCGCCCACTCTAAAGCGGTACTAAACTGCAGTCGAAACGCAAACCGAGCCGAACTGAGCCGAACCAAGGTGAGCTGTACTGAACCGTGCTGTGCCATACTATGCAGTGAAAAGCGCCATAAAGCCTATCCCAGCAAGCACTGGGTGAGACAGGGCACCAGTCCATCACAGGGAAACATGCTCACACATGCCAGCACACTCACTAGGGCCAATTTAGTGTGACCAATCCACCTAAACTGCAAGTCTTCGGACTTTGGGAGGACCTGCAGGAAAGCCATGCAGACACAGGGAGAGAATGCCGACTCCACACAGGGAGGATCCCGAGTTTCTTTACTGTGAAGCAGAAGTGTACAACAGCGCCACCATGCTGCAGGTAAATTATATTGTCTAATGTACAGAGAAATGTCTTCAGAAAGCAAATTTGCTCATAAATTTTACTCTGAAGTTTTGGATAAGGAAACGTTAGTTGCCTATATCAAGGTTACAACCTCTGAGGATACAGCCCTATAAACCAGGAGACGTGTTCAAAAGACGAATTCCTAAAATGTCATGTCATCTCATTTTCTAACCTGTTAAATCGAGACTGGGGTTGCAGGGGGGTGCTGGAACCGATCCCAGCTAGCTTAGGATGCCATGCAGGAGCAAACCCTGGACAGGGTGCTATTCAATCACACACACACACTCTCACACCCCAAACACACACTAGGAACAATTTAGCTTTTTCAATATACCTAACCTTTATGTCTTTGGACAGTGGGATGAAACTAGAGCACCCAGAGGAAGCCCACACATACACAGGGAGAACAAGCCAACTCCATGCAGGGAGGACACTGGACAAGAACTCTGGTCTCCTTATTGTGAGGTAGCAGTTCTAGCACTGAGCCTTAAGTAAAAATCGCAGTCAGATGAAGAATTTAAAACCAGAGAGATGTCTTTAAAAAGCAAATTCATTCAAAAATGTTACTTTACAATCTTGCATAAGGAAATAATGTTAGTTGCTGACCTGTTAATCTATCGTGTCATACGATCAAGGTCATGACCCTGGAGGACACACCTCTATAAAACAGAAGACACATTTTAAGGACAAATGAAGAAAATGGTGGCAACCCAATACCAAAATGTCATTAGTAACAGTGCAAAATAAAATAACCAATTCTAAATACTTGGATTTAGGGCAAACAAACATGATAAATGGAATTGTTAACTCTAACTGGGTACGACAAATCCATTCTGAAAATCAAGATAAATCAGATCATAAGCTCCACTTTGATTGTATCCATTTTTTGCTTCCTCATAGAATTCCAGGATAGTTAGTAAAACATGACCTCCCTCTTCTGAAAGCCATGCTGGCTGTTCCCTAAAACTCCCGTTCTTGCCATGTGTTGCTCAATCTTATCCTAAATAATTCCTTCCATTAATTTACCAATGATGCACATTAAGCTTACCGGCCTATAGTTGCTTGGATCTGCCCAATGAGCCTTTCTATATAACGGAATAATATTTGCCTTTTTCTAGACCTTCAGAATTTCCCCATTGTGCAGTGATTTCCTAAAAATACGCATCAAGGGTTTATATTTGTACTCACTAACTTCCTCACCATCCACTCCGGCTCAAATGTCACTGCTTCAGAGTTTCAAGTTTGCTTATATCACACATGTCTGAAAGGTGGGAGGACACCTGGCTTTTTCAGCATTTCATGTACTGCTGCATATGGCAAAGAATACTTTTTCTTACTTAAAATGGAAAAGATGGGATGGAAAGTCATGATTTATTTCTGCAGCACCTTTGATACAGTAACTTGTTGATGGAAGGTTACAAAAAGGGAGCTGATAGATGTTACCTTTAATCATATGAGTATTATGCTTGTTATTTCCATCATGTCTGATAATAATAATTATTACTGTAAAATATGACAGGCATTGCTCCTTAAGAACTGATGTTGTAAATTTTTGTTTTTTTAACCAGCTCATAAATCTTGGGGGTCATGTCAGGGGCGGCAGATTTCAGTGCCCTCATAAGTTCCCTTTGGCATGCACCAGAATGATTTATAACTGGTTTGCTACAGAAATAATGTTGTATTTTCCAGGCACTTTGGGGCGCCAAATTGTATAAATTCTTAACAGTGTGTATGATGTTAATCTGTGAAGCTGAATTTGAGAACTTTGGAGCCTCTATGATAGGTCTCAGAATGTAGGCTTCTGCCAGCCTGTTGTTGGAACTGACACACACACTCAGAAACAGTAATAGCTTCAAATCTCCACTTAGACCAAAGGCAGGACTTGGCCGTCTGGATACGACCCACAGAGAACACCGGAAAGCTTTGCACATTCCACACTGCATTGCAGATTTTGAAATTGAACACACCAAAATATCATGGCAGCCAGAATGAACATGCTGAAAATCTGCTAATTATTTAAAGGAAAAAATCTAATAATAATAATAATAATAATTCTTCACATTTATATAACACTTTTATCACTACTCAGTACACTTTACATAGTGAGTGGGGAGCCACTTCAACAACCACTAGTCTGCAGCGCTCACCTCCATGATGCGATGAGAGCCTTTATTGCGCCAGTACGCTCACCACACATTGGCTGTTAGGTGGTGAAAGAGTGAGAGAGATACCCAAGTAGATACAGGAGATGATTAGGGGGCCAGAATGACTAGGCCGTGTTGGGAAATTTAGCCTGGATATCAGGATACACCTTGCTCTTTGCAAAGGATGCCCAGTGATCTTCAATGACTACAGAGAGTCAGCACCTCGGTTTTACATCTCATCCGAAGGTTGGCACCATTTTTACAACACAGTGTCCCCATCATAGCACAGAGACTTTGGGATCCACATTCAGACTACAGGGTAAGGGCCCCCTGTTGGCCTCACCAACACCTCTTCCAGCAGCAACCCAAGCTTTTCCTGGTTGGTCTCCCATCCAAGTACTGGCCGGGCCTGAACAGGCTTAGGCTTAGGTGGTATAGCTGCTGGATTAGCATGTCATGTTTCTTTTAAAAAGCAATGGCTGCGGTTGTTGAGTTCATTGGTTGTTAAGGAAGTGGTTGTAACCTTCATTAATATTTGGTAAGCAAAACACAACTTCCGTTTTTGGTGTTATGGCAGCAGAGCAGCTATTGTTCAAAAAACACCATGGATCATTCCTTCTGTAGGCTACTGATATCCTCTCTCAGCTCATGTGGATTTCTTCAGATAGGAATGGACCACCTCCTGCCTTGTACCCATAAGCTTCTCCACTCTTGACTTTGAAGTGAATAAAATACATAGAAGAACAAAAAGTCACAGACACAAATCAAGATGCTTAAGACTTATGAAATTATTTTCCTGGGAAACAATATCTAGGAAGTCCACCATTGCTTGCATGAACTGTGATCTACCTGACAGGCTTCTGTAAAGGGCTTGTAATGGTGACACAGAAATTTAAATTAAAAGAAAAAGAAAGAACATTTCATAATGATAATGAGAAAACCCTTTTTCAGAAAGGTTTTCAAATAAATTAAAAATTTAAAACCGAAATCAATCATTCATATAAGAATTCAGACCTTTGTGCTCTGGCATGTCAAATTGTGGTCATGTGCATTCAGTTTGCTTTAATTCTCCTTAATTGGGGTCGACCTGTCAGGTCAGGTTGGGGAGCATGCACTGGTACAACACGTTGCCACCACACGACGAAACAGCTCAGGATCCTGGTTGGCAACCCCCCAGGCAGACACACGGTTTAGTCCCACCCCCGGAAATGACCATCCATCTGTATTACGTGTGCATTCCCTTGGCCTGGTCCAGCTGCTCGGGTCCTCAACAATGAGGATCTTGTGCAGCACAGTTTTTAGTTGCAGATCTTACATCTTTTATTTGAAACCAATTCGCTGTCATTCTTTTGAGTCTATTTGGGTTTACCTTTGAGGTCTTTGGTTTTCCTGTCCCACAAACTCCTAAAGACATGCAGGCTAGATTAATGGTGGACTCCACATTAGCCCTGTGTGAGTATAAGTTGTCTGTGTGAGTGGGCACTGCAATGGACTGGTGTGTTGTTACTTCCTTACACCCATTGCTAGCCGTGATTGGTTCAAACCATATGCTACTCTGATTTAAATTAAGCAGTTTTAAAATGTTAGATTCTTCTTACGAGGCAAACAATGAACATTCTCCTGATTAAACAAGAAAAATGCTTGGTAACACCCTGTGCTGTAAATCTGCCTGGGTCCCCATATTCTGGGACCAGTGGTGAATTTTAAATTCACTCAATGTTGCCTTAAAAATATTGTGATAAATGTAGTGGATGGACTGGCACCCCTACTAGGATGGAGAGCAACCCCTTACCTGGCCAGGAGGACATTATGGAAAGACAGGACAGATGGATGCGAATCTTGGTTAGGATGGTTCCTACTCCTTCTCCCAGTTGGAAAGAAGATATAATTCATGGACAGAGAGAGACTGTCTGCTGAGATCAGATGTCCACCAGTATAATAGGTGGCAGTGCTCCTCAGGCATGGCTCCAGTCTGGACACCCGCAGGGCTCCATGGGAAGTGTGGTTAGGAAAGGCAGTCCTGTTAGGTTCTCCAGAGGTGCTCCAAAGGTCTTTAATGGTGGTTCAGCCCAAACATAGACGTGTTTCCTGTGGGCAATGTTGTGGTGCAAGAAGTACTCCCAGGTTGAGTTTAAAAGGAACTCACTCAAAGATCTCACTTCACTCTGTGAGTTAGGAGAGGTGGAAGACAAAGGTTGCCTGGGAGGGGCTGAGGAAGAAAATGAACAGATTGACTTGTTTATTGTGTATTGGAAGAAACCTTTTGTAGTGGACGGCTGGGGATCCTGCCTATCCAGGACACCTGGAAGGGCCGGGAGAGGGACAATACCTCCCCTGGACCTCGAGAGGGTAGCCGCCTTGGTCTCCATTTGGGCCACGGGATCAGAGCATAGAAGCTCAACTCTGTTGAGGCCCATGGCCACCGCCAGGGGGCGCCCAGAGGATTATGGAGTCCTGGATTGCAGCACTTCTGCCTCACCAGGAAGTGCCACTGGAAGATTATCATGAAGCACCTGGAGCACATCCGGGGTGTTATAAAAGGGGCCGCTTCACTCCATTAGCTGAGCCGGAGTCAGGAGGAAGAGGATGGAGCTTGTGAGTGAAGGAGTAGAGGTGACAGAAGACTTGGGAGAAGAGAGAAAAAGAAGGGACTGAGAGCAAATTGTGGCTGATCTGAGCATTGTGAGGTGCTGTATATTACAGAGAAGAAAATAAATGTGTGTGTTTTGGACATTTGGTGTGTGTCTGTCTGCGTTAGGGGGCTGAAATTCTACACTGTGTAAGGCATTTTCCTAAAAATAAATGGTCTTATGAACCTGAGAATTTGTCTGAGGATCTAAGATGCAGGTTTCAGGTGAAAACGATCTTAGTTTCCAAATGCTCCTGTTCAATATTATGGGACAGTTTTGTGCAAACTGGGGTATTGTTTGGCAGCAGCTAAACATTTTTATGACCTAAGTAGATGGAAACCAATGCTATAAATTCTGCATGCCAAATCGCAAAACTTAATAATCTCAAATCCACTTCAAAGTCATTGGGAGCTAAAGTTTATCCCAGCAGCATCGGGCACAAGGCCGATTCCCATTACAGAATCTCCATTTAGTTTAAAAGCAAAAAACTGAGAGGAAAACCGAAGTACCCAGAAAAAAATAAAAATAAAACACAGACACGGGGAGGCAGCAGTGTTAACTACTCCACCATTGTTTGATTGTCCAGGTGATCAGCTAATACTTGACGTTTGACCATTCATCCATTGTATGACTCTGTTTACTCTGTTTATAAGGCCATGGGAAACTGGAGCTTGCCCTGGTTATACTGGTCAAAAGGCAGCCATTAATCCTGGATTGGATGACAGTCAATTTCAGGACACTTAGCTGTGTTACAAACAAGTCAAAAAGAAAGGCTTCTCATTTCCGTCAGACAGTAGCCGTTCTCTTCTTCCTAAATTTCAACTGTTCCCATTAGGCTGCAGATTTAGGTTCTTGAGGGTAAAGAATATCAGATTTAACATCTTTTCTATTCCCAGGCCTATAAGCATTTGGAATTCTGTTACTTGTAGGAATTCTGTATTATTACAGTTGTGTACTCTTAACACTGATTATTCTTCTTTGTACTTATCTTAAGTTTCTGCAATGGTGATAACACAGGTTTTTAGTTTTTATGTTAACTTATTTTCTTGTATCTGCTGTAAAAAATAGGGGGCGCCACTAAGCCCCAAAACACCAGACACACCATACTAAACAGTCCCAGGTGTAAAATAAAGGTTTTAATTCCACTAAAATTCCTTCTTTCCAGACCAATTCCACAATCTTTCAATAAACAATCCTCCTTTTCCTCCCTCAGGTGACCTTTGCCTTCTTCCTCCCGACTCTGATTCCTCGGAGGAGGAGGTTGGATGGCTCACTTTTATGTCAGACCTGGAAGTACTTCTGGTACCAGGGCATAGCTCGATGGAAGTTCACCCGGGTGAGATGGAAGTCTCCTGAAGCACAGAGTCTTTCTCCCTGCAGCACCCCCTGACAGCATCCAGGGACCCCAACAGGGTTGTCCCTCATCACTATGACTTCCATATGTCCCTGAGGGCATCCTTACTGTGTCTATGCCAGCGGAGCACAGCCCGGTATTATAATGGAGGAGGACCTGCACTTGAAATGCCACCTCCCCTATTCCATCCATTAATCTTTTCCTTTTGTGCGGATATCGATTCAACCCCATCCCAGCTGGGTTATTCATCCTTCCATTTTGTTCTTCCATTACATCCTGGACAGGAAAGGGTCCAGTATGGCATTCACACTGTGTAGCAGTGCCTTATGTTTCATATTTCCCTGCTGCAAACAAATTTTACTGTGAGATAATAAAGTTTATCTATCCTATGCATATTTACAGTAATTTATGTAAGGGCCAATTCAGATTCATCAGCTGAACCTGAAGTGAAGTTTGATACATAACTACCACAGGTGGCATGATGGTACATTTTGGGTAGCTATAGCCTTCACGTTTTTCCACTTCTGCATAGGATTTCCTCTACGCACTCCAAAATTCCATCCACATCCCCAAAGACCTGTAGGTTAGAATAATGGCTGATTCCACACTGGCCTCGGTGTGAATATGGGTGTGTGAGTGAGTGACGGACTGACACGGACTGGCACTCTGTTCAGGGCAGCTTCACTTTTGCTGCCAGTGCTGCAAGGATAGGCTTTATCTTCCCACAATCCTTAATTGGATAAGGGAAGTTTGAGAAAAACTGATGGCGTACTTGTCCATGAGAACAGAGATAAGCAATGTCAGGTTTCATAGTGTATTTGTCAGAGCTGGGCTTGCTTCTACCCTTTGGAGTCTGTAGTTGCCATTGTTCAACATGAGGACAAGAGCTGTGCCAAAGAAAGTCAAAGAAGCCATTATGAGGCTGGAAATCAAGAATAAAACCATTTTAAAATGAATTTTAAACTGTGGAGCAGAGGGGTAAATCAAGGAAAAATGTGTCCTATAAATCCTTTATATTAACAAATAATTTTACCAGCATGTCAATATGCCGCACTGCACGTTCATGAATAACCCATCTACTGATGTTTTAGAAGTGTTATGAAGTGTTTGTTAAGGTCTTGTTACATAAGAGAAAATGAGTAACAGGTGTATTTTTGCACTACCCAAGCTAAAGTGTTACCCGTGATTTTGTATTTATTACCATAAGCTTTATTTGGTCTAAATTAAAGCACCAATGACAACACTTCAGAATAAGAGCCACCTAGACTGAATCTATTAGTGCCCTACTTCTGCATAAAAATATCTTAACAAATTCTTTCTTTGTGTTACATACAAGACAGTAGTGAGAGCAGCTATGTTATATGGGTTGGAGACGGTGGCACTGACCAACACACAGGAGACAGAGCTAGAGGTGGCAGAGTTAAAGATGCTAAGATTTGAATTGGGGTGTGACGAGGAGGGACAGGATTAGAAATGAGTACATTAGAGGGTCAGCTCAAGTTGGACGATTTGGAGACAAAGTCAGAGAGGCGAGATTGTGTTGGTTTGGACATGTGCAGAGGAGAGAAGCTGGGCATATTGGGAGAAGGATGTTAAAGATAGATCTGCCAGGCAAGAGGAACAGAGGAAGGCCTAAGAGAAGGTTTATGGATGTGGTGAGAGAAGACATGAAGGTGGTGGGTGTAACAGAGCAAGATGAAGAGGACAGGAAGATATGGAAGAAGATGATCTGCTGTGGAAACCCATAACGAGAGCAGCTGAAAGAAGAATTGTTACATAGCAATACACAACTGAGAGGTTCAATGCAGTAAACCCTTAAATCCCCTAAAGTGGGGTATCAGACTCAGACCCTGGAGGGCTGCAGCTGCTGCAGATTTTCATTTCAGCCCCATTCTTTATTAGTGAGCAGTTACTGCAGCAGTTTGAAAATCCGGTGACTTGTTTTGCATCTTATTATTGTTAGGCTGCTGGTTAGTGAAAAAAAGAAATAATTAGGGGTTCTGAGTCTTGAAAAAGTGAGTCAATTAAAATTAAACAGTATATTCCATTAGTGGAAGTAATTGATCGCTAATTAAGAAAGTGGCTGGAAAGAAAACTGGCAGACATTGAGGCGCTCCAAGATCTGAATTTGGCTCCCCTGTCCTGAAGTGTTACTGTTACAACGACCACAAAGCGCTTTGGAAAACCATCAGCATGAATAGTATAGAATGCTGATCATTAGGAAGTAGAATCACAAAAGGTTTACAAGCCATTTATGCTAATTTTATAACACGCCTTTCATGGTACTACAGTGTGCTTCATAAAGCAGTCGCTGTATTGTGCAAAGCAGAAACCTTTTGGATCTGATAGAACACCTTTCACAGTGAGTGTGCTATTAAGCAATTCAAAAATGTTCCTTCAAAAGACAGCATTGTCATGTGATATTTTGTCAAACTATCAATGTTTATTTTGTATATTGCCTTTCATGGGGAAGGCACTTTCCAATTCAAACAATCCATTGTTAATGCATGGAGTGCCTTTCACAGAGACTATCCCAAGGTGTTATAAAAACCATCAATCAAAACTTATTTTAGGGAATGAGGCCTAAAGGCTAAAGACCGGCAACCACAAGGTCACAGCTTCAAACCGCAGCATTGACTCGATGCCTGACCCTGAATTAGTCACTTAACCAGCTCGGCTCCAGCCACACAGTGGCATACAGTAGTGGTGTGCAGGAATCGTGCCTTAGAATAGTTTTGGACTGTGAAATGATTAAACATGTAGTGAACACTCTTACAAAATGTTTTATGAAGCAGCAGATCTCATTTTGCTTAAAACCTTCATAAAAAAATAATGCTTTATTAAACAGGGACTTACCAATGAAGGGTGGGTTTATTGTGCATGGTACATTTCATACTGAGTGCTCCCACAAGTCACTTTACAGATCCATCAGATCCATAATTTTTCTGTTATTGAGAACACTAGCATAACATTGAAAAACAAAAGACTTTCAAACCCACTTGATCCAGTTCAGGGTCTCGAAGTTCTGGACCCCAGGCAGACGGCAATCAGTTCTGTCCCCGTATATGTCAGGCATCTCAGAGAAGGAAAACAGTCCTAACTGGCTCAGAAATATCACAATGGCGCAAATTCAGTCATCCTCACAGGAGTAGAAGTAATAGCAATTTTCCTAATTTAGAAAACTTCTCGTAACTTCACCAGGATTTAGAAGAGCTCATGAGCTGTCCTAACTGCCTAGGATCTGCCAGATGATGACATTCAGGCAGAGATTGGGACTCACACTCCTTGAAGGGCAGAATGTTTTGGAAAAGCTGGACAACAATAAACTCATAAAATGATATCAATGTGACAGAGATGGAGTGATATTCATAACATCTCTTGTACATCACGCAATTGCTTCATCTATGCGAAGAAGCCATGCATTATTTGTTGAAAATGCTGGTAATGTGATGATTTTTGGCCATGGGGAAAATCCAGTTTTGCAATAGTGATGATTTGGAGGTATCATAACTAACAGTTTGTTGAATTTTGGACCAAAATGCCCTTACAATTTGTGAGATAATATGCAGATTAATATATTTTTCCCCCTCACTACATGTGAGGTAGTGTTAAAGTGAGCTGCATTCATGCATATGGTTGGTTTCCCAAGGGTTGTTCCCCAAGTGTGGATGAGCATGCATATGTGAATCACAGTCGATATCACAGTATCAACAGAGGGGTCATGAATGCAAATCGCATTGTTGTAGCCAATATATCACCCTGAAGATGCAGATAGGTGAAGCTGGATCAGTGGTTGACAGCAAAATGGAATATTTGTGGTGCACTTTACAAGCTCGGGAAGGTTTAACAAGTTAGATGGAGGCTGCGAATTTGATAAACAGAACCTCGCAGAAGATAAGGGGGGATCATGCGGAGTGGCACAGCATGTAATTCTGGAAGACAATTGGGTCGTCCAGAAAATGGCTCATTTACAAGGCATTTCAGCAGGAAGACAATTCTTCTGGAGGTACGGCTGTGAATCATTTATTGTTAAATAAACGCAACCACTATTAAGCTTTACTTTTGTGTGTGTGAGTGTGTCTTAGTCTTTCCATCTTGGTGCTCATTGCATTATACGTCTTTCTGTTGTTACAAAGTGGCCTGGCTCAACACATGACACTAGAGTACTTCATGAGAATGGCATAAATCTTTTGTTTAAACATAATCACATCCCTTTGATTATTATTATTAGATTAGATTTTATTAATCCCATGGGGAAATTCAGACAGTAGCAGAATGATAAAAAACAAAGATACAGACTCACAGGACAGATAATATATCCAATCAATTGATTGATAAATAAATATAAACTTAATGAAAACATCAGGAGGAGTGGGAAGAAAAGACCCCCAGAGATGCTTCTTAGTATTGTACAATATGGTGTATTGAGCCTGTGGCTAAAGGTGCTACAACACAGCGCCTCCTGAAGGGGATGAAGGGCATTTTTCATGATGGCATCTGATTTTTGCCATCGTCCTCTTTTCCACAACAGCTTCCAGTGCGATGGCACAGGCTTTCTTGAAAGGTTTGTTAAGGCATTGTGCTTCTTTTGAGCTCAGTTCACTTCCCCAGGAAACTGCAGCATAAAACACCACACGGCTACTATGGGCTGGTAGAACATTTCCAGCAGCCTTGCTGCACGCGCCAAAAGACCTGAATCTCCTTAGGAGGTCCAGTTTGCTCTGACCCTTCTTGTACAGTGCCATTGTGTTGTCAGACCAGTCTAGTTTGCCCTTTATATGTAACCCTTAGGCACTTGTGTCTCTGCACCTCTTCCGTATCCTCCCCTGAATGGCGACTGGTATCAGGGGCTCCTCGAAACGCTGGACGTCCACCACCAGCTCCTTTGTTTTGCTGATGTTGAGTTGCAAGTTGTTGTCCCTGCACTACAAGACAAAGTCCTTCACAACTTTCCTGTACTCTGTCTATTATTGCAGCCTATGATGGATGAGTAGATGATTGATTATTATTAGTATTATTATTTTTGTGGTGAAGCCCTAGCATTAATATCAGAAATCTACAAAACGTCATCAGGAATACCAAGCAAACTATCAAGAGTGCCAAGAGGAGATCATGGTGTAGCTGTGTTTATACCAAGTTACCAAAGTTCTGCAGCTTTAAGTTTGCTTCATAGGACAGTTCTGACTATAGCGCGTTGTGTCTTCAATCAATTCTACAGTCTAAATATCTTCACAAGTTTTAGTAAAATTTCAAAGAAAAACGGATCACACAAAAAATAGAAAACAAATCGATATTAAAGAATGGAAAAGTTCATGTGTAAGAAAAGTTCTTAGAGTTTTCTTTTAAAAACATGCAAAAAGCACTACATTTTTTTGGCTTGAAAAATTACATATTTATTAAATCTGATCTTACTATTGTATAACGTGCAAAATACTAAAAGTACAAAGAAGTGTAGAAAGTATAATAATGATACAAACAATAACAATTATAATAATAATAATAATAATAATACTAATACCATATATACTGTCAAAATGTGTCGTTTGTGTGGTATATCTGGAAGCACGGAGAAATACACAATTCAATGTCACAGGTGGGACAATAGTAACGTGATTCCTTGCAAATTTTCTTTCCAGATTGATCTGCTTTTGAACAGCACACTGCACATGTGCGATTGACACAAACGTTGTTTTCGAATTCATCATAATCACTTTCGATTTCACTGTCTGTTTCGATTCCACTGCCATTTTTTTCACAGATTCACTTCGTCATCACTGCTCATATCACTGGCAAGAGCGTGCTACCCTGGGCTGCTGAAAAACGTTTCTTACGAGACACCATTATGAGGCTACGAGAAGATGTGTCTGCACCTTTGTCTGGGTAACACTCGAGCCTATTGCTTGCACAAGACATGTCAATACCATTTCACAATCAACGTTTGGCATTAAAGCTTTGCCACTTTTACAGCCCAAGTGACGCTCAGGTCTAACGCTAAGCAGGTTAAAGCTTATTTATCTTGTTTCATTTCTCTAAGTTTGGTCATACAGTTGTGCTTTATGCATGTTAGCACGTTCAGAAAACTGTATGCCAATCTGCTATTTTGCAAACTTGTCTAGCAGTTTGTGCTAGCAATAAGACTATTTCCTAGCTGGCTTGATTAGCACTCGGTTCTACAGATAATGAAAAGAAAATTCTATCTCATGTTAACTTACAGGGAGTAAAAGACTATACCATTTTCTAGGTAGGTATAAGAAACAAATATTCTTTTATTGAAATGAATCAATTCTAACATTAACATTAAACATTCTAAGATTGGCACTTACACATGGGTTTGCGTCCAGTGTGGAACACAAAAGTGCTTTGAGTAGTGAGAAAAGCACCATATAAATATAAAGAATTATTATTATTATTCTTTCTCAGAACATGAACTCCTACTACTTGCCAAGAGCGGCTGTAGGACACTTCATAACTATTTCTCATGTCCTACTCTGAGGTAGAACAAATTCTAATCCTAGACAGACTTTTTGTGCAAATCCCAAGAGTCATGCTGAGATATTTGATGAATACGGGCACTTATCAGGACATCATAAATCAGGAGACCCACTCACACTCATGCTCACACATTCAGGACCAATTTGGATATGTGTGAGGAAACTCACACGGACAAGGAGAGAACAAGCAGTCCTCACTCTGGCAATGCCTGGCTTTGGGTTTTGAACACAGCATGGAGGAGATGTGAGGCATGACTGCTGAGCTAAACGATCACAGTCAGCTTTATAAAATGAATCTTGTTATAGCCCACGCTGATTCACAAACCATTCTCTATTTTTGTAGAGTAACTTTTATGCTTGGAAGAGTCAAAGGGCTGTTTACACAAACAACAACATGTAATTACTCCAAAACACATTGAAATGCAAATCTGTGGATAACATTGGCAACACAGAAAATGCAGACGAAACAACAGGACACCAGATGTGGAAAGCAGAACGTTTAGTAAAAATATGACAGACTTTGTGGATTTCAGTGTCAACACGATGTTACTGGGCCATTGTGGTTCAAGCTGGCTCATCTCATTATTTATAGTGACTTTTCTACATGTGACACCGCGGCTGCTACTGCTGTAAAATAAGATTTACACTTCAATCAATCAAATCTTTATTTTATTCAGGTAAGTAAAAGTTACCCTCTAATTTTCTGTATCCACTTTATCCTGTTAAGGAGCCATCTTCATTTTTTATCATGAGCACCACC
The DNA here is from genome assembly GCA_026402145.1 of Polypterus bichir lapradei. NCBI lineage: Eukaryota > Metazoa > Chordata > Cladistia > Polypteriformes > Polypteridae > Polypterus > Polypterus bichir. The sequence continues at coordinate 23,770,090 of JANRMT010062825.1, read as the reverse complement.
AGGAAATGCTTTAACAAAGGAACCACAAGCACTACTCGAAACCCGTGACCATGTAAACAAATTTCCCACAGCTTGCAGGCACAGTTTTTGTTGTTGTAATGTTAATTTATTGCCGGGTCTAGTTTGAATTATTGGCCTTTCATTCAGTAGTCTGCTTTATGCTGATCTTATCTATTAGTCACCCCAAACCAGACCCTCTCCCCACCCCATACTAAAAGAAAACGATTGTAGCTAGTAATAAACAGTTTGGAGCTTTCCTCTTTGATTACTAAGTGCTGGCTAGTTAAATAGCCACTTAGCCATTATCTTCCTCAGAGGTAACATTCAAACGTTTTTCGTCATTTTATTTTTTTTTTTACTTTTGGATCGCTGAACTTTGGGCAGCTGGATGTGCTTAAAGTGGTTATAATGTAAGAAAGGTTCAAAAGAAATCAGTGCCTTCCATTTAACTCTCCTGCCATAAATGATTAGTTTGTTTAATATGCCATTTCTCAGGCCTGTGTTTCATCAAAACCATATGGAAGATGAGAATTCGGTGCTAAATATAAAACAAGGTTAAAGTAATGGGCTGTGCTGCAAGAGACAAGATTACCAGCCTATTGAGTAATAAAAAATCCTTCTACATTCTTAGCCTAAGGGCAGAGTTATCTTTAATTGCAAAAAAAAAGTAAGCAAGGGGAGGTGGGAGGAGATTAAACTCTGTAATTTCTGGCAAGCGTTCTTATAGCAGGTCTACACTCAAACTTAATGGCTCTTTGTTGTATTCTTGTCCCATGGCCTTCATTTTGATGATCAAGGAATTTAAAGGAGAAAAAAAAAATCAAATAAGCACACCAATAAGGATCAAATAAATAAATAAGAGTAAAACAACCAACTGAAGTGTTCATCCATTCAATTTCAAGAACTAAATTGGTCAGCATCACTGTAAGTCCAATCCAGGTAAGACCTTCGCATTGAGTACTGATCCCCATTACACACCAGTATGACTCAATCAGAAGCCGAATGCTCTTCACAGCACATTGTGACTCTTATGTCCAGTCCTTGATTCTTTATTTCATGTCATTCCTGAGTGCACATTTTGCTTTTATTGGGGCATTAGAGAGTGATAAAACTTAACAAGAAGGATGCTATATCATTATTATTCATGGTGGCTCCAAAATCCATACTAACCCCTATTCTCTCTTCTGTTCTTTTTGGTCTCTTTTGATCTGCGCCACCACCACCTAATCAAAGCACCGTGATGTCCCTAAATTGATGGATTAAAGGCCAGAAGTCCACACGACTGTCATCATCAAGTTCTTCCATGAGAACCTTGAATACAATGAGGACTGATTGAGGTCATTTATGTTAGGTTGAATGCCTAGAGGGGGCTGGGTGGTCTCATGACCTGGAACCCCTGCAGATTTTATTTTTTCTCCAGCCGTTTGGAGTTTTTTCTTTGTTTTTTTCTGTCCTCCCTGGCCATCGGACCTTACTTTTATTCTATGTTAATTAGTGTTCTCTTATTTTAATTCTTATTTATTTTAGCTTCTTTTCTCTTTCTTCACACGACATTGAAACAGTGTGATAGAAGATTAGCAAAATGTCACCTGGTCTGACAACACTTGATTTATAATATGGTATGCAGATAATAGTGGTGGAATTTGGCCTTAAACAGCATTCAATACTCCACCATTATATGTGTTAATGGCACTGGTCGGTGATAATAGTATGAGTGTATTTTGGCACACATTGGGCCTCTTCAATTTACGTGTCCATCGTCCAAATTTTTCAATACACCTAGTCATTATTGCTGATCATGTGCCTTCCTTTATATTCCCAATTCACCTTTACTTCCACCAGGATAATGCAATGTTTGACAGATCATGTATTATAATCAAGCTGGTCCCAAGAAGTGACTTCTGTTAACTACAATAGACCTCACAGTCCCCAGCCCTCACTCCTGTAGCAGAGCAGTGGAGACTGCATGGAGACCTAATACAGGTATTTAAAATTCTCAAAGGTACTGATAAAATTGACCGAGAGGAATTCTTTAAACTTTAATGGTGAATCACATACTTGAGGAAATTAAGAAGGAGTGCATTTCGGACTGAAGCTAGGAAGCACTTCTTTACAAAAAGAGTTTTAGAAAACTAGAACAAACTATCAAATCGTAGTTGAAGCAGAAACCTTGAAAACCTTTAAGAACTAGCTGGTGTCATCAAAACAGAAACAAAGGTGAAGGTTTGTGACACCGAATGGAGATCCCCATATTTATTGCGCACAAAAATCGACTAAGTTGCGAAAAAAAAAACAAAATAACGTCTTGACAGGTGGGAGTCTCTGACCAGACTGGGAAGAGATGGCGGTGGTTCTGAAGTCGATGAGGCTGAAAGGGCAGCTTCTCCAAACACGAAAGTGACGCAACGCTGGCCCACGATTCTCCAAATCTGCAGAGAGAAGGAGTGGAAGAGATGTTAGAAGGCCGCACCAACCTGCACCTTGGGGTAGAATTGCAAGTTGACAAACCCTGAAGTTGTCTCCCAGGCACAGGTGTGTGACACTGGATAAGTGATTGGGAAAGCTTCGCTATTAGCTAAAGAAATAAGCTAAAGGGACTGAATGGTCTCTTCTCATTTGTCAAATTTCTGATTTCTTATTACCAATGCAACACTTTTGTGATGAGGTAGATGGGAGGTTAGCAACGTACATGCGTGAATAAAAAATGTGCAGGAACTGCATCGCATTGCCAAGTCAGTATGGACCATAATCCTTAACAAATGTCTTCAGCACCTTATTAAATCCATGAAATGAAGGATTTGTGTTGTTACCTTATCTGGTATTCAGTAATAAAGTTAACCAATGACAGCCAACATTCTGTACAATGCTAAACGTATACAGTATTCATAAGCATACATATACATGTTGTAAATTAGTCTTGAAAGGGGGGCAAAGGAGTTGAGATCCCAGAAGTTTACTTGATGGAAAACGAAAAGCAGACAGATGCATAAGCATACTGCCAGCAGCCCTTCCTCCATTTTTGGTACACATTGGAATTCATCCTCACTCTGCTAAACATACTGATATGGCATAGAACCAGGTCAGGACCACAAAGAACTGCAGGGGGTGGTGAAGTTGGCTCAGAATATTACTGGCACACAGCTCTTTGCTCTTTAGGATGTGTATAATACTCACTTCCTTAGAAAGACAAACAGTATTATTAAAGACCTCAGCCATCCTGCACAGTCATTTCTCTCCATCCTCGGTTTTGGCAAATGGTACGAGACCATTAGCACTCAAACCACTAGATTCAGGGTCAGGTTTTATCCTCAGGTCATACGACGGCTCCACAGCTGTTCACACTGAGCCTGAACTTCTTATACACAGCGTCTGATGTTATACTGCCCGGTTTTGTATTCATTGGCTGTTGTTAATATTGTACTATTGACTCTACTCGGTGGTGTTATGATAAACTTTGTTTAAGCTTAAGAAATTTTTCTTAAAATGTAAATAATTTCTATTACAGAGGTTTGGAACATTGGGGAATTGAAATATATTATCGTTTTCTTTGTTTAGCTTCGTTGAAGCATTATTAATATCATTTATCATTATGCTTTGAAATTTTCCATGTTGTTATTTTATTTTTAGTGGGTGTTGCCATTTAGTCACACTGTTGCTATCACGCAACAATCCGTTGCTAAGGGGGGTGGTCCCTCCCAGAAGTCACGCCACATGATGTCATTGGCCCAAGGATTTATAAGACCGTATCTCTGACATGCCAGTTTAATTTGTTTAAAAACTATTTTTGGACAATACTTTTGTTTCTCCTTTCTGACTTTTGATTTAGTTTTCCTATTGGGTTTTGGTATTTTTGAATAAATGATCATTTTCTCATTCATTAATCCTCACCCTGGTGGCTTGCTGCTGTCCATCTCCTGGCAGAAGTAATGCTTGTGCTTAATTTTAATTTTATTTTGTGCAATTTTTTTTTGTTGTTTTCTAGTATTGTTCGGTAAGGTTAGAGTTAGAGTGTTATAGTTTTTTATTATGGAGAACTTCAGTTATGTCATTACAGACTGGATGTATGTGTATTTTCTGTTTTATTGTTGCTTTGTTATTTTTTAATTGTTATTTTTAATGTATCTGTGTAATGTCTATTATTTTTTAAATTTATTTATTTATTTAATTTATTTAATTTTAAAGAAAATAATATTACATGCAATCAAATCAAACTTATACAACAAATGACTTCATGGTCTAACTAAAAAAAAAAAAAAAACAAAAAGAAAAAAACATTAGAAAGTTAAAAAATGAAAATGGGAACAAAAAGAGACAAAACAGAATTCAACCCCCACCTAATTTCTATTAATTTAATTTCTTTTTCAGTATTGTTATACTGTTTTTTTAAATGTTTGGTCATTTTATTGTGTTTAGTGGGTGGAGCCCCAAGAGGCGGAGTCACCATGGCATCTCACCCTTCACCTTTATATTCTGGTGAATTAAACAGCTTGCCTCCAGTTGTCAGTGAGCATTGTTTGGAGTTACTTCGTTCAGCATTTATTTTCTTTTGGATTTGTGTCATTTTTGCTCTGGTCTTTGGATTCTGATACTTTCTACAATCTAAGAACTTTTTAACATTATTCTCTTTTTATGTGCTTTTTAATTACTTTTTTTGCAAAAAAAAAAACACATTTTTTACGGAGATTTTTGTTTTGGACTTCTCTAATTAAGCCAGAGGTTTGATGATTCCTTCCTTTGCAAGGCACTTTTTTACATTTTGTGCAAGTATAGTGTGCAAAAATGCCTCACTGTGACTGCGGCAGTCACGTCAGAACTTTTCTTTCTTTTTAATTTTCTTGCTTTATAGTCATTCTGGTGTGTATTCAAGTCAAAGTGTGCGTGTGTATTTATTTATTTATTTACTGGCTTCTGTGAAAAGCCAAATTTCTCCCATGGGGACAAAGAAAGTTATCTATCTATCTATCTATCTATCTATCTATCTATCTATCTATCTAT
>JANRMT010062825.1:23734746-23765085 GCA_026402145.1 Polypterus bichir lapradei | reverse complement strand
CTATCTATCTATCTATCTATCTATCTATCTATCTATCTATCTATCTAGGTGGAGTGGTGGCTCTGAGGTAGGGATCTGCACTGGTAATCAGAAGGTTGCCGGTTCAATTCTGTAAATTCCAGAAGTGGCTCTACTCCATTGGGCCCCTGAGCCAGGCCCTTAACCTGCCATTGCTTCATCCTGGGTATGATGTTAATCTGCATCGAGTCCTGCAAGTAGGCCCTCCAACCTGCAGAGAAAAACCTGGGGGTTGGTGGCAGAATTGGCACTCCTACCACCACAATAAAACCTCACACTGTTCCACTCCATCTGAACTAGTGTGGTGCTGAGGTGTCACCCGTTGCATGGCTGCACTCGGGCCTTAATGTGGGATCCTGAGTTGATTTGTGGATGCGGCAATGCGTTGTATCAGCACATGCTCCTAACCTCTATCTATCATATAGTGCCTTTCATATCATATCATATACAGCCTTTTCTTATTTTCTTTATTTTGGACATCTGAAGTCATCTCATCGCATTTGGGGTCTGGCTGTCTTAGAGTGAACCTTATCTGGGAAAGCTGGTAAAGGTTACTACTGCCCTGCTTCAAAGAGGCCTCATACATATCTCTGTCTCTATATTACAAAAGCTGCTTTTAGTTTTTGGTTTCATTTTGACTTGGTTATTTATTACTTACTTGTTTTTTGTTGTATTTGGGCATTTTGACACGATGGCCCATAGCTGGCAGCTTAGCCCCAGATGATACGCTACAGTATGTGGTTCCCAATCTCAGTCCTGGGGACCCACTGTGGCTGCAGGTTTTTGTTCCAACCAGACTCACAATCAGTCATGATAATCGACAACAAATGGTCTCATTTAATTAGCTGGTCTTTTTTACTCTTCTCATATTCTGCATTCAGAAAAACACAACAGTATGTTTTTTACATTTATAAGACATTTAGAAATATTTCTGTTTATTTCTAAAGCTGTAAATGCTTAACTCTCTTTTGTTTTTTTTCCTATTATTTTCCCCTTTTCCTGTGTAGTTTGCTCCCTTCATTAAACCCTAATAGTGACAATTAACAACCAGCATAGCAGACACCCATGATGATGAAAACTGCAACGACTTCAGTGTCAGACCTGCTAATTAGTAAATAATCAATTAAATAACTAGAACGCCTGGAAAAGCAGAATGAGAATTAGCTTGAAAATACTGTTAACGACTTAAACAAAACTGCATATTCCCCATACTGTATAACTGCTTATTACATTTTGATAAAAATCTACCAAACTTAGTTTGTAATTTTTACATGGACTCCAAAACACAGAAACTGGGAAATAATGACTCGCTTACTTAGCCCAGGAGTCCAATGAAAACAGAGGTTTGTTGGAACAAAAACCTGCAGCCACATTGGGTCCCCAGGACCGAGTTTGGCACCCACTGCACTACGGTATGTGACGTCATTACTGACGATTCAAAATGTGTCTAACAGTGTCGAAGATTTTGGATAAATGCTGAAACAAATTGTGAATACTTTCTTTAGTTTTTGACTTCTAAGGTTTAATTGTTTGCAACGTTCTTTTGATTTCTAATTTGGGATTACATATTAGGTTTAGTGAAAGACATTGGTATCCTTATGGTTTCTGAACTTAGCAACTGTTAGTGATCTCTGAATTTGTCTAATGAGTAGGACTTGCTGGCAGATCTTTGGCCTTGCTGGTTCTGACCTCTGTGTGTGTGTTTATTTGTTTTTGTTCTCACCTCTCTGTCTTAAAAATACCGGCTGTTACTCTGTGTTAGTATGGGACACATGCAACTTTGTTATGATCTTTTCATGACTGATTATACACTGTCAAGCTCTTCTGTTTTGGAAGTCAGGGGTCACTCTTCTGTTTCCAAGTCAGCAGCATTGTAACTACTGTACTGTATAGGAGAAAAAAAGCAGACATCCATTTTTTTTTATTTTAGACACCATGTGATCCAATGTCACCTTTATTTTGGCTCCCTTAAAGGACGCTGCATAGTCACATTCATAAGAGTTTGAACATGCAATTGGTCCACTACAGAAGTAAGCATATTGTTTAAATATTTGATATTACATGAAGATCAAGGCATGATGGAGCCAACAGAGAGCAGAATAAGAAAGCAGAGATTTTTCCAGTATTCTCAAAAGGTGGAAGTTTCAAGGTTGTTGTATTAAATGTGGGGAGTGCTATGAAAAGGAGAGAACAGGTTTGTCATGTGTATGCATGTAACCTTTAGAGAAGCAATAAATAAGTGGCATATGAGACATTAATAATGTGTTTTTTTCTCTGGATTAGAATACATTATAATAAGAAAGAACTTTGGAAAGTTATAAAACAGTTGGCATTCCAAGAAAAATCTACCTGGGAACAAAGAAGATGCAAAAGATATTCCAGAAGCAATCTAGAAAAGACTGCTCCCTGATTTGATGCACAGAACAGAGACAATTATTAAGGCCTCTGCTGCTAAGATATTGTGCTGTCCTATAGGCTTCAATTAGCAGGTCATCATCAGGATTTTAAACTGACAAGCTAAGTGCGCGCTTTCATCCTCCTGTGTTATAGTTCATTCCCCACCAAAGGACAGGCAAGTGGTATGCCTCCATTACAAGCTTCACTTCTTAAAGAACACATTTCCCGGGGCCTCTGTAGCCTCTGTCAAATGTAACTAACACATACCTCCTCTTTCTCCAGCAGCATTAGAAGGGGAATCTTTAATATATTAGAATGTCTACTGACTGCACAAGGTGGCAGTAGCTTTGAGAGGAATTGGAATCAGGAGATGTAACTCCAAAATGTTAAGTGACGCATCAGAACCAAAAATACTAATAATTAAGATAACAGTGCTTGAAGTCCCAGGGTTTGCATCCCAAGTCCTCCCTGCATTGAGTGTCCATGTTCTCCCTGTGTCTATGGGGGTTTCCTCTGGGTACTCCGGTTTCTTCCCACTGTCCAAAAACATGCAGGTTAGATGCATTAGTGATCTTAAATTGGCTCTAATGTGTCTGTGTGTGTGTGTGTGTGTGTGTGTGTTCGCCCTGCGATGGATTGGAACCCTGTCCAGAGTTTGTTCCTGCCTTAAACCCTATGCTAACTGGGATGGACTCCAGCACACCCTGTTCAGGACAATGCAGGTTAGAAAACGACTGACTGACGACTTGAAGTCAGGAAACGATGTGAGAAAGTTTGGTGAACAAAAATTAAAAAGGAACACGGAATCAGAGCCAAAAATTAAAGATCTTTAAAAAACTGCTAAAAACCCATTACTTTAACATGGCTTTCTCATAGCTTCATTTTAGTGTAACCCTGATATTCTGTATATGCACTTAATTATCAATTACTGTATCAATTATCATGGCTCCACAATCCGTACTAACCCCTACTTTCTCTGCTATTCTTTTTCCAGTTTTCTGTGGTTGCGATCTGCGCCACCCCCACCTAATCAAACCACTGTGCAGCCCCTACATTGATGGATTGAAGGCCAGAGATCCACATGACCATTATAGTCTAATTCTTTCACGTGAAGCCTGAAAACCATGAGGACTGCTTGAGATCATTTATGTTAAGTAGAATGCCTAGATGGAGCTGGGTGGTCTCGTGGCTTTGGAACCCCTGCAGATTTTGTTTTTTTTTTTTTTCTGCAGCCCTTTGAAGTTTTTTGTTTTTTTGGTTTTTTCTGTCCTCCCTGGCCATCGGACCTTACATTATACTTTGTTAATTAGTATTGCCTAATTTTTGTATGTTTTCTTTTTTCTTTCTTCATCCTGTAAAGCACTTTGAGCTACATCACTTGTATGAAAACGTGCAATAGAAATAAATGTTGTTGTTGTTGATCATAAATCGTAGGCAAAAAAATGTTTGTAATTAGGAAATGAAAAAGAGGAAAGAAGGAATGAAAAAAAACGCCTTTAAACAATGTTAAAATCGTTTTTAGAGATCAATGAGAATTTAAAACAAATGACAAACAAAAGCCTGATTAAGAGAGAAAAGTACTAGAAATGGAAATTTCTACTTCTTAGCAGCAGCCTCAGGATTATCTCAAATGGTTTTCTTTTTAATCTTAGATGACAATTCTGTAATGAATATTCCGAAAAGAATGGAAAACCCTCATCCACCTTGACACCTCTAAACTTTCTTTTTATAGCAACTGCATGTTGTCTGACATCAACGGAGACAAAAGCACAAATCCGAATGAAGTATCAGGGTGCCAAATGGGTCACCCTGTTTGCAGAAATAATAAACGTAACCAAAATAGCAGGCGCACGGTGGAGCAAAACAGTAAACTAATTGGTTTGTGCCTTTGGCTAAAGCAATAAGGCTCTGAAGAGTTGTCTGGCTTCATCCCGTGGGTTGCTCGTATGCCTTCTTCCAGGGGTGCCCTGATCTTCTAGTCCTTGGATGGGAAGGGGTGGAGTCAGCTGCCCCTTATTGGGCATCTTCTCTGAGCTGTGGGTGTAAAAAAAGAGATAAGACAGACAGTAACAGCACCCCATGATATCCTGGGGTGGTAGTGCTAACCTCTGACATGCCCTGAAGATGACCCTCTGACACACATGGGTGACACATTCCTGTTTCATGCTCTTTAAACAACAACAACAACATTTATTTCTATAGCACGTTTTCATACAAATGTTGTAGCTCAGGATGAAGAAAGAGGAAAAAAAAGGCAAAATATGAAAAAAAGTAGGCAATACTAATTAACATTAGAGAAATTAAGGTCCGATGGCCAGGGAGGACAGAAAAAAAAAACTCCAGACGGCTGGAAAAAAAACCCAAAATCTGCAGGGGTTCTGAGGCCAGAAGATCACCTAGCCCCCTCTAGGCATTCTACCTAACATAAATGACCTCATCAGTCCTCATGGTTTTCAGGCTTCTCATGGAAGAATTAGACTATAATGGTCATGTGGATCTCTGGCCTTCAATCCATCAGTGTAGGGTGCTTTGATGGGGTGGTGGGGGTGCAGATCACCACCACAGAAGAAATGGAAAAAGAACAGCAGAGAAAGTAGGGGTTAGTATGGATTGGGGAGCCATGATAAAAATGATAATTAAGTGCATATACAGAATATGAAGGTTACATTAAAATGAAGCTATGAGAAAGCCATGTTAAAATAATGAGTTTTTAGCAGTTTTTTTAAACAATATTATGATTTCATTGGATACGATGTAAATCATTTAGGCCCTTCAATGCACGTCACTTGGGAGGAACAATGAATGAAAGAGAATACATTTAGATATTTCCAGTACCATTTTGTATTTTCTTTTGTATTGAAAAGAAGCATAAAGAAGGTACACAGCTGAGACATTTGCCAACAAAGGAAGTTTTTCGTCATATTCGCCGCCCTATGAAATACTTGAACAAAATGTTTTATAGCGTTACTGACACTATCTCATTTTGTTTCTTTTTACATGCTATAAGTGACGTCAACACGTTGACAATTTTTTCAGACAGTATCATTATATTGATGTTTAAACTGAAAAGCAGATGCCTTGACACCCTTTACTGGCTGAGCCCAATCATGCTTAGCTTCATGTGGATGACCCCTTCTGAGGTGTATGAGGTATGGCTGCTGAACTGCTGACATCCCTTGGTTTCTCCCTCTTATCTTCGAGACGGGGTGCATCTCAGACTCTGGGATGGATCCTTTGCTCTTACTAATTTTGCTTTACGGAGTTTTGCCCCTTTTTGGGGTCTGATAAATCGAAGGGAGTAGTGGCATCACATAAGTCAGTCGGCACTCCACTTTTTCCTTCTTTTTTTTATCTCACGCTTACAGATCCGTAGATGTTTTTAATCAAGTGGGCAGATTCAGTGTGCCAGATTAATATTGTGACTTTCCAACGTTTCTTTGGCAAGCGTGTCCCTCAAACAGGCTGCCAATAAAAATAAAACTTTTGTCCAGTCCTCTTGTGGGTGATCCACACCTCTCTCGGAGCCTTAAATGCTTGTCCCTGTGGCTTTGATTGAGTCTTAAAAATGCTGGAAGCGGGCCTCACCAGCAGTGGGTAGCCGAAGCAGCCACTCAGCTGCAGGTGACCGAGGTTGTGTCTCTGAGTTTCTCTGTTGCCTACCCACGTCGTGGGTCTGCACCTTTAGGGTGGATTTCATTTTCTTTTTTTTTTTTTTTTTATTTTGCTTTTGATGTGTAACACATCCACAAAGGCTCGGCAGCTCTGGCTATTGGCTGATGCAGTCGCTAATGACTTCATGCTTATTTTCCCCCTGGCTCATAAATGAAATTGCTGGGTAGTTTGGCCGAAAACATAGCATTCAGACGGCAGGCTCAAATTGCAGACTAGGCTGCAAAGCCAAATTTAAGATTATATAATAGACAGAGAGGCAGACAAACCGTTGTTATGGTTTATACCTTGTCATCGCAGCTTCAAAGGAGACGGCCAAGTTGCTAATGTGATTTGTTTCTCTCTTTTTTGTGTAAATCCCGTTTGATTTTCATTAGTGATTAATGTACGCCAGTGTTACAGACTGCATGAACAAGCCCACCCCCACACACTTCAAAGTTGAAATCTCCAAATATTCTGGCTTCATTTAATATATAACCAACAGAGTTGTCATTCCAAGTACAAAAATGCTGTTAATGTGTACGGGGTGGGGATTTGCTTGGCTATTTTTCAGCAATTTGGATGTTAACAGAGACTTTTTAGAAAGGGGGACATTATGGCAAAGGAGGCAGAAGGGAAGGAAAGGGGCATTTTTGAAGATGTGAGCTGCAGCTACACTGCAAGCTCATTATGGGAGAATCCAGGAAATGCAGCGTATCCGGGACACAAGTGCAGCGGCAGCTGGGACAGCTGAGGCATTTCAACAATTCATTTGCTTACTGTGCGTTCTTTGTGATTTGGTGACTTTGAGGGTGCCGTTTATTAAGGAACTCAAAGCCTTATCCACTTTTTGACTTTAGCCTATCTGCTTTGGGGACCATGAGAGCCAGCACAGACCATTTTAGAAAAAAAATATTGATATTCATGGTACCAGTAATCATAAAACTAAGAAATAGCTCCTTGCTGTGGAACAGTAGACCTGCTCTTCTCCCTTGTGAAGTTGCCAGAGGGTACATGGTAGTATAATAACCCAGTCTACATGTGTTTTTGTAGATTTGGAAAAAGCATTATGACCATGTCTCACAGCCAGTGTTGTACTGTAGGGAATATGTGGTAAGGGGGCTACTGTTGTGCGTTATTCATTCCCAATATGAATGCATTGAGAGCTGTACCCAAATACTTGCTGCAAAGTTCGGTTCATCCACTGTGAATGTTGGAGTTCATGAAGGCTGTGTCTTGTCACCATTCCTGTTTGTGGCTCTAATGGACAGGGTACCAAGTTTCCTCTGAGGATGTGAGGGCGTACAGTTGGGGGAGGCTAAAGGTAGCATTGTTGCTTCATGTAGATGATGTTGTCCTTTTTGTGTCATTTGACTGTGACTTTCAGTAGGTACTGAAGTGGCTGGGATGAGAAACAGCACACCCAAGTCTGACTTTATGGTTCTTTCTCTCTGAAAGAGTGGATTGCGCTTTCCAGTTGAGTTGGGGGACCACTGCCAGTAGTGGAGGAGTTCATGTATCTCGGAATCTTGTTCACAAGTGATGGAAAAAAGCAACATGAGATGGACAGATGTATTGGGAGCTGTTCTGTGGGTGCTGTACTGCTTCATGTTGGTGAAAGGTGGCTGAGTCTGAATAACAAAGCCACTTTACTGGTCGATCTACATCCCTATGGTCATGAGCTGTAAGGTCCGAAAGAATGAGATTGCAGGGCGGCAGGTCTGATACTCCATGATAGGGTCAGAAGCTCAGTGATTTGGGAGAGCCTCAAAGGAGAGTTGGTGCTCCACCGGATTAAGGAGAACCAATTGAGATGGTCTGTGATGGACTGGCACCTTCTACAGGGTTTGTTCCTGTCTTGCCCCCTATGCTAGCTGAGGTAGGCTCTAGCAGATCTCAGGACCCTGTTCAGGACTAAGCAGGTTAGACCAGGGGTTCTCAAACTCGGTGCGGGGGCCCCACTGTGGCTTCAGGTTTTTGTTTCAACCAGATTCATAATTGGTGACAACAACTGATAACACTGATCTCGTTTTAATTAGCTGGCATTTTTTTTCTCTTCTCTAATTCTATGTTCAGAAAAGCACAGCAGCAAGATTTTTATATTTATAAGACATTTAGAAATATTTCTATTTTTGCTCTAGATTTAAATGCTTAACTTTCTTTTGTTGATTTCATTATATTTTACCCTTTCTTATGCAGTTTGCTCCCTTCCTTGTATCTTATTAATGACAATAAAAAACGAGCAGAGCAGATACCCAAACAACACTGAATCGTGAAAGGCTGCAACTACTTTAGCATCAGATCCACTAATTAGCAAATAATTAATTAATTAAACATTCTTAATTAAAATCAAGATGAAAACATTGTTAAAGAGAAAACAATACATTATTCCCACATAACTGCTTAGTACATTTTAATATATATATTTTTTTTTTTTACCAAACTTAGTTTTCTAATTTCTTATTGTTCCGAAAACATTCAATCTGGGAAATAACAGTTCACTTATTTAGCCCAGGAGTCCAACTAAAAACAGAAGCTGGTTAGAACAAAAAACCTGCAGCCACAGTGGGTCCCCAGGACCAAGTGTGAGAACCCCCTGGATTAGAAAATGACTGACAATTGAAGTGGTTTGAGATATCATAAGGAGGAACCTCAGGTTGTTCCTAGAGCTTCCATGGGCACGCCCCACTGGGTGGAGACCCTACAGAAGATCCAAGACACACTAACGGAGATGTATCTCTTGGCCTACTTGGGACTGCCTGGGAATTCCCCAGGAAGAGATGTAATCTGTAGATGGTGACAGAGAAGACTGGACTGACCTTTGTCAGCAGTGCCTGCTTCCACTGCAACCATCACCAGGAAAAGCACTTTCCGAAAATGAGATGAGATGAGAAACAAGCAAGCGTGTTTGAACCAAAGGGATGTCAAAGAAGTTCCCAAGTGCTATTCACATATTTCACGGGATTCGGATTCAGCCCACTTTAAGATGGTGGAAAGAAAAGACAAAGAACAGGGCCGATAGATGGCCAATGATGTCAGAGCCACCTAATAAAATGAGACTTTCATACAAGCTATTACTGTGGCAAATGATTTATTTGTGTACTGTAGAGGTTAGGTCTCCATTTTCCAACTTGCATTGCTTCCAGGAGAGATTCATCTGTATCTGATCTTATAATACAACATCTTCTTTGTCTTCATCTGTTTCCACTTCCATGTTGGGTCGATGTGCTTGGTTAAGCTTCTCCAAACAGCTCAGTCCTGCACCTCTTCGCCAGTCAAACTGTTTTCATTCAGATCTTTGTTACTTTATCCATCCACCTCCACTTTAGCCTTTCCCACTTTCTCTTCCCCTGTACTTCCATTCCCATCAATCTTTTGCCCGCATACTCCTTGTCTGTCTCCTCATCACATGTCCATACCACTTCATCTACTTTCCTGTATTTTTCTCAGATGTCTCTCCCACTTTTGTTGTACCTCTGATTGTCTCAGTTCTTATTTTGTTCTTTTTTGTAACTCTACACGTCCATCTCAACATTCTCATTTCTGCCACATCTAACTTCTACTGCTGTGTTCTCTTTACTGGCCTTGTCTTAGCTCCATACATCATTGCTCATCTTACAAAACATATAAATAGTAAAATAAGAAACACTGGAAAAGAAAACCATTCTGGAATCTAAAGATTTCTGTCCTTGCGATGACATTCATTGGGCTGGTATTTTGCATAATGCACATATGTTGAATTTCCAGTTGACATTTAAACAGTGGCAAAAATACAACCTTTCCTAAAAGACTGGGGTAACCACTACTAATAGAATTAACATTTTTACACTGCACATGTTCAACTAATAGCTATTAAATTATATGCAGCTGAGCACCACACATTGTGTCTTTTTGACTAATCAGATTTACTGCACCTTCAGCAGGCAGAAAAAAAGATGTATTTAAATTTAGTATTCTGGCCATTAAATACTAAAAATCGCTACCGTGCAATACAAGCAGTGTGTAGAAAGGCAACAAGTAATGTTTTTGGCAATGTCAACAGCAAAGTGTGAAGGTTAAGTGGTGATGCTTCTATACACAAGACATCTAAGCATGTATTAGTCTCGCGGGGCCAGACGTGATCCTCCAGCGAGAACATACATCTGGGGACCTCTCGTCAAAAAGTTTGAAGCGAATAGAGGCAAAGGCCCCACTCCCAATTTCCTCCAATCAGTGCACTTTAAACGTCTAGGGATACAGTGTCCCATTTCTACACATATGTTAAAAAGAATAACTATGGAAAGAGAGAGAGAGAGAAAAAAGAAACTGAACAGAAGACCTGACACTAGGAGAACATAGAAAGGTAAAATTGTTCTTATAAATTCAGAAGCTCAGTCTCAAGAGGTAACTGAAGCTTAATTTCTAATTTGTATATTATAACTAGTGCAGCCACAAAAAGAGACAGACAGACACACGTAGACCATTGCAGATACTTGGCCCCACGTGTTTCAGAAGTGCTTCTGTCTGCTTTGATATCTTTCTGACATTTTGACTGTTGCATCACGATCTGGCATAACAACAGCAAACAGAGTTTAGAGAAGAATGTAAAATGCTAGTTAGACAGTAATGTGAACTTGCTTTAGTTATACATGTGCAGTCAGAAGGTGTCTGTGTTTTTAGGCACTTTTACTGATTTGGGTGTTTTGAGTAGTGAAATCTGCATCTTCCATGGCTCTTTCTTATCGACTCTTTTAACAGTGGTCCTTTTCAAATTCTTTTGATAGGATGTGACACACCATTTATTTTAAATTTTATGATTGATATTTCCATGAACATAACTACCAATTCTTTTAACTTTGCATTGACTCTGATGCCTTCGTCGTAACTGTGAACAACAGAAGGCACACACAGCACCTGCAACAACGTATCGTTTACTTTTATTAGTCCAAAGATATCTTTAAATACTGTTATATAATCTGATTTTTCAGAAAGGGTTTTCCTTTGCAACAGATTTTGTTTATTTTTAACAAATACAATGTGTTTTCTGTTTACACACATTTTTATGTATAAAATCGCTAAGCGCTCGAAGGGCATCGGGGCGCTCCTCCATTAGAGAAAGCGATTGTATTTATATTGCGATTGCTATATAGTTTAGCATGCAGGGCACAGGAGGAAGACAGTTTGGTCCTTAGTTATTATAGACAGAAAATCAGTAACTTCAGTATTTCACTACAACTATTTATGTTAAATAACAATGAATAATAAAACATAGTAAAAGGTGAAAGTAAAAAAGTAAAAGTAGAAATAAAAAAGTAAAACATAATAAAAAATCAATAAAAAATCAAATTACATTAAATCCTCATCAAAAACAATATTATGAATTATTTAATCCTCTAACTTACATTCTATAAATCAGGGGTCCTGGAGGGCTGCAGTGGCTGCAGGTTTTTGCTCCAACCCAATTGCTTAATAAGAAGCGCTTGTTAAGATTTTGAACACTTATTGCTTATTTCAGTCTTAAACGGCTGTATTCTCGTTTTTTAAATGCTCCTAATTAGCAATAACATGCAAATGACAAAAGAGACCAGCATTTCTCCATTTAGCTTCTTTACATTTATACCTGTGTGTATTTATTGTGACTATTTGGTTTAATGAAATACTTGGGAGGAAAGTGAAGGGATAGAGAAGTACTCATCTGTTTTAGCCTTCAAATCATTTGGATGATATCTTTAGAAATGGGAAGAAAATCTAGAATATGAGAATTACCTGACATAGCAGAGCTAAAGCACTAACAAGCCATGAAATTAAATTATTAGTAATAATTGCTTTCTAATTGAGCAACCGGGTTAGAACAAAAATCTGCAGCCCTCCAGGACTGTGATTGAGGACCCCTGCTATAAACGTTGCTTTTTTGCATTTCCAATCACGTATTGTTCACGATATTTTTCTCTTTTTCATTTATTTGATAATTCTCTTCATTCTTGATTTTTGCTATATGCAGCTCTTCTTTGTTTATTTTCTTTTTTCAGTGTTCATTATCAGCTTTTGCCACTTTTTTTCTATCACAATCTAAAATTCGATGTTCTTGAACAGATTAGCTTTTCTGCCTTGCCATTATAACCGACTGCATTGAAGGAAGAATTACCACTGAAAGTGTCACAGGGTGGTACAGAGAGAGAATGTGCGCAGTAGGAGTAATGACTGGGCAAGTGGTGTGGAGGGGAGTGGTCAAGGCTGAATAACACGGGCACAGCGGGAAACGTTTTAAATATAATAGAGAAATAAGGAGACTTTTCCGCTGTAAACATTTTATTGTAATTGGAAACCCGCTCTGTGTCAGACAAGGTTAACAAGAACTCCAATTCTCCTTTTAGGACAAAATCACCTCCTGCTACTCTGAGCGCCACCTTCATGAGGCATTGGATTGGTTTAGAAATGTGACACTCAGTCCAATAGTTTCCATCCACTTTTAAAGAAAATTAACTTATGGTTATATGTTACATGTCTTTCTCTTTGAGGTTAGGCAGCTATAGAATATAGCATAATATTCCCAAAAATGCCTAATCCAATTCAGAGCCCTGTTCTAACAGCAACAGGCACAAAGCGGGAATTCACCCTGAATCGGGCACTAGTCCATCACAATGCCCTCTCACACGTAGTCAATTTTCAAAATTTCTTTAGGGGTAGAGCAGGGGAATTGGAGGAAAATCCATGCAGACGTGAGCAATACGCCCATGTATGGGAGATTCTTTAACCTTTTTTGCTGACAGATTTCAAGTAAAACGACAGTGCATTCTGGGAAAGCTGAAAAGCAAAGCAGAGTTCAGAGTATTTTACAATAATTGAAAGAGATGCAGGATCTTAGGTTTGTTTGCAGCTTTGGGTAGCTTTTGACTCCCACATGAATTGACCTCGAGCACGTGTGATAATGAAATAATACAATTTCGGTATTTTGAGAATCTGTCTGCTCTTCTAGCAGAAAGAAAGCCAGGCATGTGGGGTACAATACCCACAGTGAAACATTTAAGAGGTTACAGGTAATAGATGTACGTATAGCTGGTTTTTGCATTCTTTCAGTCCCCAACAAAGAAAGGAACTTAAGAGGTTAGTTGGTAACTTTTGTGTTAGGCACATATGATAGGGAGAGGTTAGGAGCAGGTGCTGATACAGTGCATTGCCGCACCCACCACATGACAAACCAACTCAGGATCCATATTAGGACCCGAGTGCAGCCATACAATAGGTGACACCTCAGCACCACACTAGTTCAAATGGAGTGGAACAGTGTGAGGTTTTTCATGGTGGCTGGAGTGCCAATTCTGCCGCCAACTCCAAGGTTTTCCCTGCAGTTTGGAGGGCCTACATGAAGGGCAGGATGCAGATTAACGTCATAGCCAGTACAGAGCAATTGCCCATTGAGGGCCTTGTTCAGGGGCCCAATAGAGTAGAGTCACTTTTGGCGTTTACAGGATTTGAACTGGCAATCTTCCGATTGCCAGTGCAAATCCCTAGCCTCAGAGCCACCACTCTGCCCATATGATAACAAAATAAAAAAAATATATTAAAAAAATATGTGAATCAGTCATTTTCTAACCTGCTTTGTCTAGTATAAGGTCACAAGGGTCTGCTGGAGCCTATCCCAGATAGCATAGTGCCAAAGCAGAAACAAACCCTGGACAGGGCACCATTTCATTGCAGGTAACACACACACCTACACACCAGGGCCAATTTAGGATCACCAATTCACCTAACCTGCATGTCTTTGGACTGGGACTGGAAACCGGAGTACCCAGAGGAAACCTACACAGACACAGGGAGAACATGCAAACTCCATGCAGGGAGGGACCTCGGACGTGAACGCATGTCATCTTACTGTGAGGCAGCAGCACTACTATTTCACCATCATGCCACCCACAAAATGTTGTCCTGTGCAAATGTTTTCCTAGGTAACAATGCATTGTTGATTAAAGAAAGAAGGAAAAATGATCAAAGCAAGAAGGAAGAATAACAAAGCAACAATTCATCACAAAATTGTTCTATTACTGGTTTGTGTTTGTATCGAAGAGACATAAAGATCGCCACTCCTGTTTAGCAAGGAATGCCAAGGTGACCACAATACTGTCTGCTTCACACCTCAGACAATATACCAGTAAACATGAACATGACTCACACATTTTTGTATCTTTAGCTTTTGGTAGCACAACTACAAATTTTTAATGCCTTAAAAATGTTCTACCCCATGGAAGTCTACACATTTTATTGTTATACAACAATGATCCACAGTGAATTTAATTTGGCTTTCTTGACACTGATCAACAGAAAAAGGTAACTCAATGTCAAAGTGAAAACAGAGCAAAGTAGTTTAAAATAATTCTAAAATAATTGAACATATAGGTATTTACCACCTTCCAGTCAGTGTTTTGTAGATGCACCTTTGGCAGCCATGATAGTCTTGTTTTCAGGCCTCTTTCTCTCTCTCAGCTTTGTGCTTCTGGATTCTGCCATCGTTCTCCATTCTTCTTTGCAGAACTGCTCAAGCTCTCTCAGGTGTCATGGAGATCACGAGTGAACAGCCTTTTTTAACTCCAGCCACAAATTCTCAATTGGATTGAGATCTGGACTCAGGTGTTAATGTTATTGTTTTAAAGCCATTCCTGTTTAGTTTTGGCTTTTTGCTTGGGGCTGTCATCAAATCTTCCTCCAAGGCTCAGGTTTCTTGCTGACTGCATTAAGTTATCCTCCAGGATTTCTCTGTATTTGGCTTTATTCTTTTTACCCTCTACACTTATAAGCCGCCCAGATACTGCTGCAGTAGAACATCTTCACAAGATGATGCTGCCACCACCAAGCTTCATGATGGAAATGATGTGTTTTTGATATTGTGCACTATTTGGCTAATGCCAAACACAGTGCTTAGCTACATACCCGAAAAGCTACATTTTTGGTCTCATCGGACCATAGAGTCTTCTTCAGGCAGAATCTCCCATGTAACTCCTGGCAAAAACTCTACCAAGATGTCACATATGTTATTTCACATTGCCACTCTTCCATAAAGCCATGACCGGTGAAGTGCTGTCAGCATAGTTTTTCCAATCAAAGTCACCGTAGCTTGTAACTCTTCCAGAATTCTCACAGACCTATTGGTGGCCTCCGTCACTAGTATTTTTCTTCCATGATTACTTAGCTTTAGTGGATGGCCTGCTCTAAGCAGATTTACAGCTCTCCTCATATTCTTTTCATTTCTTAATGACTAATTTCATTGGACTCCAGTGGATATTTATGACTTGGATATTATTTTCTTGTCTCCATCAACTGGATTTGTGCTTTTCAATCATCTTTTCACAGAGTTTCTTGGAATATTCTTTTGTCTTCATTGTGAAGGTTAGGCCACCATACTGACTCACCTTAAGTTGGACCTTCTATATTCAGGTGCATTTATGTTATAATCAACTGAAACCTAAGACAGATGATCTCTCTTGAACTAATTCTGTGACTTCTAAAACCATTTGGCTATACCAGTGACCATTTATGGGTGTCTTTTATATTTGTAATTAATTATGACCACTTTGCAGAGATCTGTTTTCCCTTTGACATATTGATCAGTGTCAAAAAAGCCAAATTAAATCCACTGTCATTCAATGTTTTATAAAAACTTCCAAGAGGGTGAACCCTTTTTGTAGGCACAGAACATGCCATGGTCAATAATAGCTATGTTGACAATGTCAAAAATTGTTTGGCATAAGTAAAGTCTGGCAGAATTCAATTGGGCTTCCAAACAAGAGTACTGTAAGATATGAACAATTTACAAATACTGTAGATAGTCTAATGCAAAATTGCAGACACCATCTGAGTGCTGGTGGAAAAACAATGGAAAATGAATAAAAACAAACACAAAAATACTTAGTAGAGACAGAGCAAACACAACATTTATTTCTATAGTATGTTTTCATATAAAGGATGTAGCTTAAAATGCTTTACAAGATGAACAAAGAAAAGTTTATAAAAAATAAAAATGTGTAAAATAAAATTAGACCTTACTAAGTGTAAAGTAAGGTCAGACCGAAAAAATAAAAACAAAAGCCAGAGGGCTGGAGATAAAAAAAGAAAATCTGCAGGGGTTCCGAGGCCACGAGACCGCACAGCCCCCTCTAGGCATTCAACCTAACATGAATGATCTCAATCAGTCCTTTTGGTTTTCAGGCTTCACGTGGAAGAACTTGATGATGATGGTCATGTGGACCTCTGGCCTTCAATCCATTAATGTAGGGACATCACGGTGCTTTGATCAGGTGGTGGTGGTGCAGATCGCCACCAAAGAAAAACAGAAAAAGAACAGTAGAGAAAATTAGGGGTTAGCACAGATTTTGGAACCATGATAAAAATTACAATTCAATGCATATATAGGTTATCAGGGTTAGACTGTAATGTAGCTATGAGAGAGCCATGTTAAAGTAATTGGGTTATAGCAGTTTTTTAAAGTGCTCCACTGTATCAGCCTGGCAAATTTTTTATCGGTAAGCAATTCTAAATTTAGGAATAACAGCAGAAGGCTGCCTCACCACTTCTTTTAAGTTTAGCTCCTGGAATTATAAGCAGACAATTTGGAGTGTAAGGTGACAGGCATTCCGAAATATAGGATTATTTAAAATTTGTAAAACATAAGCAGTATTTTAAAGTCAATCCCAAATGACACAGGTAACCAATTTAGTGACGTCAAAACTGGAGAGATGTGCTCAGATTTTCTTTTCCTAGTTAAGATTCTGGCAGCTGCATTCTGCACTAGTTGCTTTTGGGTAGTCCTGAGAGGAGTGTGTTACAGTAGAAGAGTGAGGAAGAGGAGTGATATTTTTATTATGCATGGCATGCTAGTAAAAAATAAAATGGCTGATAGCCTCTGGATCACTGTGATAATGGCTGGGTAGAAATATGGGACAGATCTGAAATGTAGTATAAAATGGTTAACAATAATAATTTCCTGATATTCTTGAGTGTACTTAATAATAATGACAACAATTAAACATGCCAAGAAAACATTCCCCATACCATTTCACCAGCACCACCCCCTGAGCCTGGACTGTTGACACAAGACATGTTGGGTGCACAGATTCATGCTGTTGTTGGTGACAAATCTGGAGGCTACCATCGAAATCGAGACTCATCAGAACAAGCTACATTCCTTTCAGTCTTCAACTATCCTGTGGCCACTGCAGCCTCAACTTTCTGTTCTTCGCTGACAAGAGTGGAGACCAATATGGTGTTCTGCCATTGTAGCCCATCCACATCAAGGTTGAAAGTGCTTGCACTCTGAGATGCTTTTCAGCTCAGCACAGCTGTACAGAGTGGTTATCTGTGTTAGCGTAGCCTTTCGGTCTGGTCATTCCCCTCCTGACCTCTCTCATCAACAAAGTATTTCTGTCCACAGAGCTTCCACTTACTGGATGTTTTCTGCTTTTGGCACCTTTATGAGGAAAATCTAGAGACTGTTGCGCATAAAAATTCCAGGAGATCAGCAGTTACAGAAATAATCAAACCAGCCCTTCTGGAACCAACAATCAGGCCACAGCTGAAATTACTGAGACCACATTTTTTTCCCATTCTGCTGTTTGATGTGAACTTTAACTGAAGCTCCTTCATGATTTTATGCATTGTGCTGCTGCCACATGATTGGCTGATTAGATAGTCAGCTGGATGAACAGGTGTGCAGCTGGTCTTAATAATGTGCTCAGTGAGTGTACGTGTGATAGTGTCGTATGTACACAAATGCCAGCAGAGTGGCTGGTTGTGATACTTTCATTGTGCCATATCTGGTGCCCACTACTATGCTGTGTTCAAAGCCACTTAAAATCTTAATGTTACCCATTCGCCCTCTGAATTGTACATTACTACCTTCTGTTGGTATTTTCTTACCTCCTACGCCATCTGAACTGAGAGTCTGATTGACTTGTTAAATACTGTACATGATATATAGATAAGCGGCCATCATAAACAAAGGCATTCTTGAGTATGTGTTACAAAATTGTGTAGAAACCTTGATTAATAAAGAACTTCAAACGGTGTGGGTGAATATCAATAAATAAAGTGTAACATACTTAGAGGCTGCTTTTATACCTATAGACATTTTGCTCCTTTTTTACTGCTTGGAGTTTCATGATAGGGCTCATGTGATAGAAAGGCAGCATTGCGTGACTGTTAGGAGGCCATCTCTTTTTATGGTGGATGTTAATACAACTCACTGTGAAATATTTATTCAATGTAACATAAACCTAAAGTTCTTAGAGACATGGCAGGAGCCGAAAATTGTTTAAGTGGCAAGGAAAAGAGATGTAAAACAATGAAAAGAGGCATCCAAAGTCTGTAAAATACTGAGAGAAAGGTAAAGCCTAAAAAAGGAACATAAAAAAGACTTTAAAGTAAATAAAGAAGAAATTAGATTTAAATGAGCCCCTTTGAAGTGGGTAGGGTACACCAAGAGCCGGCTGAGCTTTCCTGCTCCTTATTGAATTGCTTCAGGAAGAAGAGGGGAGAATTCACTGGCATGGACTGTGTGACATAAGCAATGGCAACAATGGGGGCAGCAGCTTGTTTTAAGGTATGGCCAGGAAGGCCTATGGATAGGACCACCCAGCAAGTACAGAGTGAGCTGTGGCCAGGTGGGGACCTATAAAAGTCATCCAAGACCCTAGGAGTCAGGCATACCAACCATCCATGACCTTGCTCCCTTTTTATAAAGTAGGCCTATGAGGGTCATCAAGACAAGCTTTAACCCACCATTAGTCTGTATTGAACAAAATAAACTCAGCACATGAAGAGCTGATAATAATAATAACCTCATCTCATTCTCAAACCTGATTAATCCAATTCATGACCATGACATGTCGGAGCCTATCCTGGCAGCCCTGGGTGCAGGGCAGGAAAGACCTCTGGGTGGGGCATCAGCACACTCACAATCACACTCTGTGTTTTGTGGTAATTTAATGTGTTATTCTTATTGTTGTTTATATTTATTGTTTGAATGGTTTTCATCATTGCAACACTGTTTTGGGCAAATATTTTATCATGAGTGGTGCTATTTTGTTTCATGGTTGCAGCCAAATTGGTAATAGTGTAGATGTCTGTTGTAACCCTATGGTTGCAGTTGACGTGATGTGTGACATCATCATCGCTGCTATTTAAGATGGCTACATGCTATCATTGTCATCTAAGTTTCCGGAGAAGAATGTGAGTAATTTATAAGATGTCAGCTTGCAAGCTGTGAACTTGATCTCAAGTTGGCTAACCAGCAACAAAGGGTACAAAGGGTGGAGATAAGAGGAGAATGATCCACATGGAGTGAGGTCATCAGAAGAGAACCTCAAGGGTCTGTTCTTGGACCGTTACTTTTTCTGATTTATATAAATCATGTATATTTTGGTATTGCTAATAAACTTGTGAAATTCGCAATGATACTAAAAATGGAGGAATGGCAGACACTGAGGAGGCAGCGATTATAAATACAAGATGGGAGACACTGTCCTAAAGGAAGCACCCCTGAAAAGGATTAAGAGGGTTATGCTGATGCAACATTTTCCTCATCTAAGCAAAGTTCAAAAGCTATTAAACAGGCAAATAAAAAGCAAGGTTAGTTTGTAAAAACTATTAAATATAAGGGAGGGATGTTATGCTCAGGCAATATGATATACTAGCCATGGTACTTGTCTCAGACAAGTAATAGAAACATTAAAGATTATTTGCTGTCTCTTGCCCCATGTGTGCCTTTATCACCTTTTCTCCATATTCACGAGTGTGTGAACGCCTCTTCACTGGCGCTCCCACTCTTGAGCTCATTCCTGTAAAGCCTGCGTCTCACTCTTTCATTATTTGTGAGACGCCTGTCTCTCCTCCTGTCTTGTTTTACACTTGCCATCGTTAAAGGTGGCTCTCTCAGTGTGGCTCATGTGCCTTTACTCTTCCACCTGCGTCTCACACTCGCTCTTCCTCTTTTGTCATTTCACGAAAGCCATAATGACCAATCAGATTGCTCTGAGGGACTGAACACACTAGACCTTAGTGTTTTATAATATAGTAGATAATAATATGTAATTGTGAGACCACATCTAGAGTATTGTGTACAGGTTTGGTCACCACAGTATAAGAAAGACATAACAGCACTTGAAGCTGTGGAGAGGAGAGCAACCAGGAACATCTCAGGATTTAAGGACATGTCCTACTGTGACAAAATCAGAGAATTAAACCTCTTAAGTGTCAAATAAAGGAGACTCTGTGGGGACCAAATAAAGATATTTAAAATCCTCAAAGGCATTGATAAAGTAGACAGCAACATTGTTTCGGATTAAGGGTGAATCACATATTCTAGGACAGCGTTTCTCAACCTTTAAGTATTTGCGACCCGAGTTTTCATAACAGTTTTAATCGCGCCCCCCCCTAACATTTTTTTGCATATTTTATTATACCTACTTAACTTTTATCAACATTTATCTAACTCTATGTTTATTGTTCTAGTATCAGAATGTAGTTTAAGTTAATTTGTTTTGGTTTCAACAGATGTTTTTTTCATATTTTTGATTCTTGTTTTCTTTTTTTCACATCTTCACACCCCGCTTTTTGTTACTTCGCGCCCCCTGGGGGACTCGCCCCACAAGTTGAGAACCACTGTTCTAGGACATCAATGAAAATTAAGGGGATGTGCATTTAAAAATAAAGCACTTTTTTAAACAATGAGTTGTGAAAATCTGGACCTATTTCCTCTAGGGGTTGCTAGCTCCCTAGTTGGAATAAGTTCTTTTGTAATTGTGGCGTTTTAAGTAACCCAAAACTATATAGATATAATATTAAAAGGCGATATCTCTCCCATAGTGATATGGTGGTAAGAAATCACATAAGCGAAAATAACTTAGCTATCTTTAATGACGATTTACACGGCATTGTAGACGAAGGAAGCCAAATGGCAAGACAATTACCAAGGAGGGATCTTGATGTATACAGTCTGCCATTTTTCGTCACTGCGCTGGAAGGATTCTCAGGACGGATGACATTATCACCCATCCGTCCAATGGCTTTGAGGTGTTTGGCTGCTGTCCAAGTCTTTTATACTGTTTTCTCCACGTGCAGGCCTTTACTTAGGTTCCAAACAAGGCAAGGAGAGGATTCAATTTCATCTCTAACATACAGAAATAGTACAATGCCCATTTTTGTAGTTGTCCCCTTCTCTCTTCAAATGCTTGCCTAACAGTTTTAAATGCCGAAAGCCCCTTTGTACTAACTTTGGCCTTGCCTGTACATGTGAGTGGATTTATAAAATAATTTTTGTACAGAGCAAAGTGACATTAAACTTATATTTTGATTACAGGACCAAACTACGAAGACATGGAGTTGAAGCAGAAACTTTGACAACCTTTAAGAAAAATCTAGATGAGATATTGGGACATCTTAGCTATTAATTGAAAAAACAAACTTGATGGACCAACTCACTGTGGAAATGTTTCTCCAACTACAGTGCTGCCTTAAAGGCAAAGCAGTGGCAAAAGAACTAGCACAACAAAAATTAATGTCAACGCAAATTATTACGTTTATACTTGTATTAAAAAAGTCTTTCAGCATGCAAATCCACCATCAGGTTCTGCTGGGGGACACCAATAAAGGTTGACAGAGATGAACACCGCGTTTGGCTGAGATCGTAGTTGGATGTATCAACAGGGTGACTTTGGTGTACACCCTGGGGCCCTCCTTACAATGGGGCCTTCACGTATGATAGAGAAAAAAATGATAACCGATTTATTATTGACATGCAGAGAAGAAGAACCCACAATTGTGTCTGAAATAACCTAAAACCAAAAGTAAATAGCATCCTTCATTGTTTATTCCATATTTAACAAACATCAGACTTTGCTTTAGAGTTTTGATTCAAAATAATCCTTATATATAATTTGATACTATCCGTATGTATGGTGTTCACGTCAATACCCCGTATGTATGGTGTTCGTGTCAATACAAGTTAGAACCATGCAACGGAACTCTGCCTCTGTAGTTACAACATAACGTGGCAAACACGGACGCAGTATTGCATGATTGGACAGCCGAGTATGGTAAGTCGGTGTTGGTTTGAGCAGGTAACAGTAAGTTCGGTTAGTTTTTGGAACGTTGGTTTGGTGGAGCGTACTTTCCAGGACTAACATAGTCGACTGACTTAAACCCTTCGACAGCTCTGGAACCATAAGTAATTTAGAACGTATCGCCATTTGCTTGGTACATTGAAATCTATCTTTGGGCAGTTCGGTTTTGGCATCCGTCCTTCTGACATCTATAGGCAAACTGAGTAATGACGGCTGCGTATTAATAACGGTCATTGTTTAAATTTTAGCCGATCTCAGATCTAAAATGACCACGCCAACATAATTATTACTCTGATTAGAGTCGTAAAATACAGTTTGTTTTGAAAATTTGTTTGCTGGAAAAAATCAAATGAGGTGCGCCGAAGAGCTGAGTTCACGTCTCGCAGCCCCGTTTAAACAGGAAGCTCTTCATTACATCGGCCGAAAATTTCTATTTTAAGCACAAACCAGTGCCATGATAACAAAATCATTTCAAGGACTTAAAAAAACAAATAATTCTTTGCAGAGAAAGTATGGATTTCACAAATGTAGAATTTGTAGCCTGATTTGATCAGGCTCCCAGTCACTATATTTCAAATAATAACACAAATGGAAAAGACATGGACAGAAATGATTTGTTTAAAATGCACAACAAGCGATTCCTGGAGCTCTCAATGAGACTTCTGCTCCTGTCTACAGGTAGTTTTCCTCACTCTTCCTCAGCAAACTGCTCCAACTATGTTGTGTTTGAAGGTGGACTACTCCAGACTGCATTTTTCAATTGTTTTAATAGATGTTTATTAGAATTCAAATCATGGCTCATAAATGGGCACTTCAGAATAGTCCAATGTTTTCTTCTTAGCCATTCTTGGGTGCTTTTAGCTGTGTGATTTGGCTCATTAACCTATTGGAGGATCCATGACTTGCAACCGAGACAGAGCATTCTGACACTAGGCAGAACGTTTCACTCCAGAATGTTTTAATAGTCTCGTGATTTCATTGTTCTCTGCACAGACTCAAGGCAGCCCGTGACAGATGCAGCAAAGCAGCCTCAAAACACAACTGAGTCTCCTCCATGTTTCACAGTAGGTCTGGTGTTCTTTTCTTTGAAAGCTTCATTATTTCATCTGTAGACGTAGAGCTGATGTGACTTGCCAAAAAGCTGCAGTTTTGTCTCCCAGAATCATTGTACTTTGTCAATATGCTCTTAGGCAAATTCCAGTCTGACTTTTTAATGTTTTTCTTTCAACAGTGGAGTCCTCCTGGGTCTCCTTCCACAAGCACTGATGGACCTTGACCTTGGAGTTCAGCTTATATATCTTTGCAAGTTGGCCTTGGCTTTTTATATCATTCTCATTATCCTTCTGCACATTCTGGGGTCAATTTGCCTCTTATGACTATATCCAGTGAGGTTGGTTACGGTCCCATAGACCTTAAACTCTTTGATAATATTTGAAACTGTTGTCACAGGAACATTAAGCTGCTTGGAGATTGTCTTATAGCTTCTGGGGCTTGTAGGGTTCTTAATCAGGTCTTGGCTGAGATGCTGTAGGTGCTCTGGCTGTCGTCTTCTTCAGATGCTATTAGAGCCTGCAGAAGTTTAGAGTGTGGATGGTTATGGAGAGCAACAATTCAGAAGTCTATGAGCTAAGTAGGTCAGCAGTGCTCCAGTGTGTCTGTGGTCCAGCGGTTTAGGGGTCTCAAATTCCAGTATGTATTAGCACTTGTTGTAACTTTAAGGTAATATTGTAATAAATCAGTCAGTGTCTAATTAGGAGCTTCACCCTCTTACATGCTAGGAAATCTTTGAGAACAAAGGACCTTATCAGTATTTCACCTGGCAGAACCCAAGAGATATTTTCTCATAGCTTAGTAATGAAAACAAAAGCATTAATATATGATCAAAAGGAAAAGGAAAAGAAAGCAATGTAGCATAATAATAATGATAATAAGAAGTAAATACTGTACAAGAAAGAATAGTATTTCATAAGCAGGTTATACAGTATGACTACAAAGTTTATTGAATACACTGACCACAGTGACGCATTCTGCATTAATTGAATTTTATGGCTGAATACACAGGGGTACCAGAGGAAAATCTAGACAAACATACAAAGGATGTGGGAATTTATGGCACTGAACCCATGAAGCTATAATAATAATAGCAATAACAAGAACAAGAACAATAAAATGCTGTAATGGACTGGTACTCAATAGAGAATATTGTGCCTATTGCTTCACTTTCCAATGAACCAGACAAAGAGAAAGAAAAAAGACAAAATAAGGTGGCACGGTGAAGCATTGCCAACTCACAATGCCCGCTTTTACGTCCTATTCCAAGCTGTGGAGTTTTCTGTGTAGAGCAGGTATGTTCTTTTATTAATCTCTAACTACCAGCCTGCTGATGCCTGCATTTCATTTTGTGGCCTGCATTTGACTGGTTCACTCTGAAGTGTTGTTCCTGTTACATAACTTCAACAGGACACAGCAAATTAGCAAATAAATGGATAAGATTGGTATTACAAAATGATCATATACAGTGCCCTCCATAATGTTTGGGATGAAGACAAATTTTTCATTGATTTCCCCCTTTGCTCCACAATTTAAAATTACAAACCAACACTTCAGATGTGATTAAAGTCCAGACTTTCATTTAAGGTTATTGTCATACATTTTGGTCACACCATGTAGAAATGACAACACTTTTTCTACACAGTCCCCCCATTTCTGGACACCGTAATGTTTGTCACACAGCAATGGCAGGTCTATTAAAGCCATTGTCATATTTAGTTCTTTGTCACATGTCCCTCACATGCAATGACTGCTTGAAGTCTGCGATTCAAAGACATCACCAGGTGCTGAGGGTCTTCTCTGTTGCTACTCTGTCAAACCTCTCATGCATCCATCTTCACCTCCTGCTTGTCTGGGGGACTTGTCCCCTTACGTTTTCACTTCAGCATATGGAAGACTGGCTCATTTGTGTTTAAATCGGGTGACTGGCTTGGCTATTCAAGGATTTTCCATTTTCTAGCTTTGAAAAACCCCTGTGTTGACTCAGCAGTATGTTTAGATCATTGTCTTATTGGAGGAGGAAGCGCCGTCCAATGAGTTTGGAGGCATCTACTGAACCTGAACAGATGAGATGTTTCTACACACCCCAGAATTCATTGTGCTGCTGCCATCAGCAGTTCCATTATTAATGAAGAGAAGTGTGCCAGGACCTGTGGCAGCCATACATGCCCAAGCCATAACACCCCCAGCACCATGTTTAACAGATGAGGTGGTCTGCTTTGGATCTTGGGTAGTTCATTTTGGTCTCCACACTTTGCTCTTGCCATCACTCTGATCAGGTTCATCTTTGTCCCGACTGTCCGCAAAACCTTTTCCCACAGTTTTGCAGGCTCTTTGAAGTCCTTTTCAACAAACTGTAATCTGGCCATTCTGTTTTTGTGGCTTACTAGTGGTCTGCATCTTGCAGTTGTCATACACGCGCGCATGGGGAGCAGTTTAAGGACCCGACACGCACTGCGACAAGTCATGCCAGGGAACCTCTCTCTTTTTATTTCTTCAGAAAGACCGAGGCTCCACCCCCGTAATACCACCCAGACGATGCAAAGAGCCACATCACTTCCAAGTTCCTTTCTTCCCTCTGGTCCCCCGGTGATGACATCAGCTACCCATCCAGCACCACAATTTTCCCAGCATCCCATTGTTTAATTTCCATTCTGCCCCCATAAATTGTTCGCCTACCCCTCCTTCTATGTCTTTGAGTTATTTGAACTGCTGACCTTGAACTTGTTTTGTTACAGTATACGGGGTTAAAAACCCCAAACCTTTATGCGATTCTGTTTGTTCATTACAGTTGGTGTAGTCGCAGGATAGTGCCCGAAGATGTCCAAAGGGCAGGTCCTCAACTCAGTCCTCCAAACTTTGGCAAACGAGCTCCAGGCAGTCAAGGTCACCAAGGCAGAGCTCGCCGAAATGAAAAGATGGCTGGTGGTAGCTGAAGCTGTGAAACTGGAGCCCGCCTGGCCTTCTCCACCTCCGATCGTCCCTCTCACCGAGACAGAAGATCTCGAGTTGCACCTCAGCATTTTCGAGAGGACGGCGACTTCCAACCAATCACCACGGACGGAGTGGGTGACCATCTTGGCTCCGTATCTAAAGGGCCCTGTGCAGCAGGCCTATCATGACCTTCCTGAGGAGGAAGCCGCCCAATACGACCTTCTGAAGGCCGAGCTTTATAAGCGATACGGCTTAACCTCTGGCCAGCAGGCGAGGGCATGGCGGCAGTGAATGTTCGACCCCGATCTTCCTGCTCGAGCCTAGGCATTTGAATACTGGGGCAAAAACTCGGCTGGGGATGGCTCATTATTTGACTACCCTTGACATGACGAAGGGTTACTGGCAAATTCCCTTAACGGCATCCGCCAGAGAAAAAACTGCATTCAGCACCCCTAGTGGACACTGGCAGTACAAGGAACTTCCATTTGGGCTGCATGGGGCACCAGCAACCCTCCAACATCTGGTAGATAGAGTGCTTTGGCCCCACCAGTCCTATTGTGCATGTATTGCAGGTTTACACGGTCCTCCTGATGCTAGCGAAACCCAGGCTGCGCATCAGCTCCAAGTGTTTCTTCAGGTTGAACGAAGCCAAATATTTGGGCTACCTGGTAGGTGGAGGGCTGGTGAAACCACAGTGCTCCAAAGTAAAAGACATCTTGGAATGGCCGCATCCGATAGTCAGAAAACAGGTGCAAGCTTTCTTGAGATAAGTGAGTTACTACCGCCGGTTTGTACCTTGGTTTTCTGAGAGGGTCACCCCTTTGACAGAGTTGACAAAGAAAAGTGCCCCTTTATATGTGGCGGAACAGGAATTCAGTGACTTAAAAATGGCCCTCACAATGGCAACAGTTTTGAGAACACCTAATTTTGCGCTTCCTTTTTCTACTCCAGACCAACGCTTCGGACACAGGTCTTGGTGCCGTGCTGAGCCAAAGCGTCGAAGGTGTCGAACACCCCATCATTTACCTGAACCGGAAACTGTTGGACCGGGAGACTAGGTATGCAGCGGTGGAATGGAAAGCCTTGGCCATCAAGTGGGCGGTGACTCACCTGCGGTACTACCTGCTGGGCCGGGAATTCACCCTGGTGACAGACCATGCCGCCCTCCAGTTGATGGCCCTTCACAGGGACTCGAATCCTTGGGTTACCAGGTGGTTTTTGGACCTACAGCCATATAAGTACACCGTCACTTATCATCGAGGTAACCTTCAGACCAACGCTGATGCATTCTCCCGGGTTCACGACCTGTCGGTTCGGGCCGCCCTACCTGATGGGTCTGGGCTGAGGGTGGGTCATGTCACACACGCGCACATGGGGAGCAGTTTAAGGACACACACCGTGACAAGTCATGCCAGGGGACAACGGCAGTGTACTAACCTTTCTCTCTTTATTTCTTCAGAAAGACCAAGTCTCCGCCGCCGTAATACCGCCCGGATGATCTAAAGAGCCTCAGCACTTCCGGGTTCCTTTCTTCCCTCTGGTCCCCCGGTGACTGCTGACCTTGAACTTGTTTTGTTACAGTATACGGGGCTAAAAACCCCAAACCTTTTTGTGATTCTGTTTGATTATTACACAGTATATTTCTTTTCATGAAGTCTTCTGCTGACACACACATATCGGCCCCTTGAAGACCGTTTCCGATCTGTCACACACTTTTTCATTACCATTGTCATCGGCAGTGGAGGTCTTCCTTAGCCTACCAGTCCCTTTGTGATTCCGGAGCTCACCAGTGTGTTCTTTTTTCTTCATGATATTCCAGACAGTTGAGTTTGGTCATCCTAAGGTTTTACTGATGTCTCCAATGGTTTAAATCTTGTTATTCAGCCTCATAATGGCTTCTCTGACTTTCATTGGCACAGCTCTTGTCCTCATGTTGAACAATGGCAATTACGGACTCCAAATGGTAGAAGAAGGCTGAGGAATCGTATGAAGCAATGAAACCCACCTGAGGAATCAGAAACATCTGTTGCACCAATTGTCTAAAACATTATGATGCCCAGGGGACCATGGAGATAAAGTGTTGTCAGTTCTACATGGTGTGACTGAAATGTATGCAAATCCCCTTAAATGAAAGGCTGCAATGTGCACTTTCACCACATCAGAATTGTTTGATTTATAATTTTAAATTGTGGAGCTAAATCAAAGAAAAATGTATCTTTGTACCAAACATTATGGAAGACACTGTATGTAGACAATGTTCGTTCTTTGCTAGACATTTTTAAAGTAGACTTGAGATGTTATTTTCGCGTTCTTTCTGTTTTGCTTGTGGGTTGCTGTTTTGGATTGCATCCTTGCTCACTTTCACTAGGCTCTAATGACTCTGTGCTTGAGCACTCCTTCTTTCACACAGACTGTTTGGTTAGTCATCTCTTTCTTGTGTGCCACTAATTATCTCAAAATTAGTCTTAGGAGGACAGTAAAGAGACACTGATGTCCAGCCAATGTCTAAATGACATAATGGAATAAATCAGTTTGGAACGTAAGTGGGAGTAGTGTTTTAAAGTATATGTCTTTAGCAAAACTTAAAAAAAAAGAAATCACAAAGCAGAAGTGCTCCTGTCTGTCTCTAAAATCCCAGCCCACTGCATGTTGAGCCAAGTGTTAGTGGACCTAGACATAATGCTATAAAACAGCATTTTTTGAATAAGTCGCTGAGTGGCAGGACGGACTTCTTTGCTGCACTATGAATGAAACAGAGACAGTGATTCAGTCATATCAGACCACAAGTCTCCTCTATTATCCTTCTCAAAAATGTCACTGAGGCCAAGCCAAGCTGTGACAAAGAGACTCGGCAGAGCACAGACAGGATGGTATGCATAGCCAGACCACTGCCCCACAATGCCCTCTCTGCTACACCAGATTAAAAGAGATGCCAAGGGGCAGCTGGCAAGAAGCCAGCTTTATTTCCCAAATTGTTAGTGAGACAGCAGGCGAACTCAATGAGGGCAGGTGGATTAGGGCTGATTTAAGGATCAAATAGGAAGCTCAGGAGTAGTTTGAAGGACCAGAATGTAACCCAGTTTAGTAAGCCATTGGAGTGGGCTAAGATATAAAAAAAAATAAAGATGTGAAATAACAGCCATCAGAGGATGCAGCCAGTCGGCCAGAGTCATTACTGGAGTGCAGTATGGCAACAAAAGACTCCACATGCTCTGTTCTTATATTGCAAGGCTTTGTGTGTTTTTGTTGGTCTATTCATGTAAACTTGAATAAAGTGTTTTATTGACTGAAGTTGCCACATGTTACATAATCACAAACTTTCATCCCAAATAAACACTGAAAAGAAAAATTATATTTGACGATCATTGTGGTAAGAGAAGAGGGATTTCTTTCTAAAAGCAGAAAAGAAGACTTGCATGATTATTATACTGTGCTGTTGTGATGTGGAGATTGGCAGTGAAGGAGAAGAAGGTTCAATTGAACGAGGCACTGCCACTGGCAAACATCCACACCTGACAGTCCATGGCAAACAGGCTGCTTCCTTTAGTCTCCGCTTGATTCAAGTATATAGGCTAGGCAATAACAAATATTATGTCAGAATTTTTATTTAATAAGGGAAGTAAAGTGACCATCTGAAGGCATTTATTGTATTTGCAATACATTTTCAAACCAAAAACACAATAAAAATGTGATTGAGATATATAAATATTTAAATATATATAAACTATGACCATGACCATTGTATTAGATAGATAGATAGATAGATAGATAGATAGATAGATAGATAGATAGATAGATAGATAGTGTCACACACATGTGTTTAGGAGACAGATAAAGGGCTTGAATACATGTAATTCCATGCCAGACCAGGGGTTGGCAAAGTGCACTAATTTTCCCTCTCAATCTTTTGCAGACCATTCTAGGGAAATCCCAACCGACTCTGGGGCAGCCAACGACGTCACTTCCGGTTCCGGTATTGATGACATCACTTCCTGTACTGGCCTTTAAAGCCACCATTTTGTCTCCAGAGAATCGGTTCTGTTTTGGACTCGGTTGAATGAACATGTCTTTGATAATGAATCAGTTTTGCAGCTGGGAACAATTATACGGGTGGCTGCCCCAAACCTTTTCAATGTTTGATGGTCGTTTTTGTGCCAATAGATAGATAGATAGATAGATAGATAGATAGATAGATAGATAGATA
>JANRMT010062825.1:23700222-23734736 GCA_026402145.1 Polypterus bichir lapradei | reverse complement strand
ATAGATAGATAGATAGATAGATAGATAGATAGATAGATAGATAGATAGATAGATAGATAGATAGATAGATACTTTGTCTACCTCAAAAAGGATTACAACAAAGAAGAAAACTTCTGAATTGGCCAAAGGTAAGAGGACAGTCACAATGAACCATTATAAAGGTGTATTGCAGTGGGTATGAATGAGCCCCAGTATCACTTCATGCCACACTTCTGTAGAATAATTAATTGGCTGGAAGTTCTCAATGCTAGTGCATCATGAAGAGAGAACTTGCTGCATTGTTCATGAGGAGCATCAGTTTTGTCTTCATTCTCTCCTCTGCTACTACCTCCAGCAGGCAGTGGAGGCCCTTTTAAGCATGGTAACCCAAACAATATATGATGCCCAGGGGGAAATTTGGGTTTTTACAGAAGTAATTAAATACATAAATTATATATATAATATTATATAGCATGGACAGCCTGCTTCAATTCATCCCATAGATTTTTGATGATATTCAAGTCAGTGGACTGTGACGGCCATTGCTTTTTGTAGTCTTCCCCTAAACCATGATACTGAACAATCTTTGTTTTCAGGTCTTTTGAGAGTTGCTTTGAGGATCCCATGCTGTCACTCTTGAGAGGAGAGTCAAAAGGGAAGCACAACTTGCAATTGACCACCTTAAATACCTTTTCTCATGATTGGGCACACCTGTCTATGAAGTTCAAGGCTTAACGAGCTAATCCAACCAATTTGGTGTTGCAAGCAATCAGTATTGAGCAGTTACATGCATTCAAATCAGCAAAATTACAAGGGGACCCACATTTTTGCACAGCCAGCTCTTCACTAGTCTTTTTCTCCACCGCACTGTCCTCTTCCAGTCAAGTGTTGCCTCTCTACCACCCATCTCCGACTCGGCTGAATAAGGGAGTGCGGTCTCTTTTATTACAGACCCGGTGCCAGGGCGATTGCACAATGGAAGTACTTCCGGGTCACACAGAAGACCATTATTTGAGTAGGGAGCTTGCTTCCCTGGAACACCCTCTTGCTGCACCCTGTGACTCCAGCAGGGCTTCCCTGCCAGACTACATTTCCCGGCATGCCTTGCCGGCCTCCCACTGGGTGGGGATATCCGGGACTACTGCCATCTAGCGTGCTGGGGGAATAGCAGTTCCCTAGCGATCTCTCTGCTTCTTATGCAGATGTATTGCTGTTGGCATAAAGGACCCCCTGTTGCATTTCCTGACACACTTCTGCTGAATGATTCATTGGCTGAAAGTCCTCAGTGTAGTGTCAGAGAGGGGATGAGTGGCATTCTTCATAATGACACTCTGTTTTCTTTTAATTCTCTCTGTTGCTATGATCTCCAGGGCATCTGGAGTGTGTCCTGTAACTGAGCCTGCCCTTTTAATTAGCATGTTGATTAGGTGGGCTTCTCTTGAAGTGATGTTACCAGTGCAGCACACCACAGCATAGAACATCACACTGGCCCTTAGAGTTGTAGAAGATGTGAAGATTACTTTAAATTAAGTTCTTCAACTAGATCATGGAGACACATATAAACTTGCTAACAGCAAATTTTGAAAAGACATTATCAAGATTTTCTTCACACAGAGAACCATGGACTCATAGAGGGTTGTAGTTTAGGGTTGTAGTTCAAAAATCAATTTGACATTATTCTGAAAAAAATCAGACAAATGAAGTTGGTGAGCTAGTGTATGTTGGCCTGAATGATCTGTTGATGTTGTGTGCACCATTACAAGATGGATTATCCTTCTTGGGCCAAATGACTAGAGTTTACAGATTAAGTAAAAGCACAAAACAAAGTAACAAAAGATAAAGTGAGAAAACCCAAATTAACATTAACCAAAGAAAAACACCAGAGCAATTTTAAAACTCTAGCCAGAGAATGAAAATGTCTTGACATCAGATTGGACTATTACAAGGTAATTTAATAATGCCATGGTATTGTGAGGTGCTAAAGCCTATCCTGGCTTAATTCAGGTAGCAGCCATATAAGGTTGCCAATCCATCGTAGGGTACTTTCTCTTTCACACGCACACATCTTACTCAGTCCTTTGGGGCACTGCCAACTGATCTGAATGCAGGTTATCAGGTTGTGGGAGGAAAGCAAAACAGCGGTGGGAATTCAATTTCAAAATGGGGAAAATGCAAATTTCACACTGAAGACGCCCACCACCTGCCATAAAATTTTAAAAATAAGATCTGAATGAACAAGCCAAAGCATTAGCTGTTTATTTAATACTTAGAGAAATGGTTTAACCACCAGCATGTCCAATTGAAATTAATTCATATCGCTTATATCTTACATCTTTGCAATGAGACTTACTGGCAACCCTCCGTGTCACATGTGCTCTCCTAAAGCTAATGGCTCACTCATTCACAAGTTTTTGGACCTTTCTCTGGTTTTCTCATGCTGGGCTTTTGATTGTAACTCTCATTCCAAGATCCTGTCCTTCCTTATAGCACATATCTTTCTACACTTTATTTCTTGCATCTCCATTGAAGGCTTTTCTCTTTGGGCACCACTGTTGAGGTGTTTTCCATCTCCTAATCACTGAAGATTCACTTTTTATAATCTATTTCTTCTAGAACCTTCTCCATCCTGCATTAACGGGTCATCATGCAACACCATTAATGAATGGATAGCTGCTGCTTGTTTGGTGAACGGCTCGATAGGTAAGGCTTAGTGCAGGGGTGCCCATCTCCAATCCCAGAGGGCTACAGTAGCGACAGGTTTTCATTCTAATGATTTCCCTAATTAGTGACCAGTTTTTGCTGCTAATTAACTTCATTTAATTGATTTGCTATTTAAGACTCAGACCCTTTAAATCAGCCCACCAAAATGCATAATATCATACTAACAGGTGTGGCCCACAGTGGGCCAGAATGCACAGACACCCTAATAAAGAAAGAGAAAGGCGGGAAGAAGAAATACAAAAAGCCGCCAAGCCAAGGGTGAGCAATGTTGGTCTTGGGGGGCTGAGTGGCTACAGATTTTTGTTCCAACTCAGTTGCTTCATGAGAAGTAATTTATTGCTGATGAAGCTCTTACTGAACAAGTGCTTCATTTTAGTTGTCTCTCTTGTTAAGAATGTGAACCCTTAGTGGCTTATTTTCATCTCAAACTGACACATTCACTGTTTTTAACAGATGCTTTTTAGCAATAAGATGCAAATAACAAAGGAACCAGCAATTGTCAGTTATCTAGCTTGTCATGAGCCATACCAGCTTCACATCTGAAGAGGTCATCCACCTGAAGCTAAGCATGTTTGAGCCCGGCAAGTACATGGATGGGAGACCAATAGGGGGCAGCAGCAGGGGACACTTACCCTGTGGTCTAAATGTGGAGCCCAATACAGTGACGGGCACACTGTTCTGTAAAAATGGCACTGTCCTTTAGATGAGACCTTAACCCAGGTCCTGACTCTCTGTGGTCATAAAAGGATCTCTGGGCATCCTTCGTTAAGAGTAATGTGTATCCCAATTGGCAGCCACGGCCCGATCATTCTGGCTTCCTGTCTCTAATTGGATAACTGTCTCTCACCACTCCAACAGCTAATGTGTGGTGAGCATACTGGTATAAAAATGGCTGCTGTTGAGTCATCCTGGTGGGTGCTGCACATTGGTGGTGGTTGAAGTAGCTCCCCACTCATTATGTAAATTGCTTTGAGTAGTGAGAAAAGTGCAATACAAATGTAAAGAATACTGAGAATTACTCATCCTTTTTTGGCTTGTAATCATTTGGATGATATCATTAGAAAGGGAAAAAAATTCAATTTAAGAATGACCTGCCATTGCAGAGTTAAAACACTAACAAGTCATGATATTAAATAAGACCTGTTATTGGCAAAGATTGATTAGACAAACTGGGTTGGAACCAAAACCTGCTGCCACTGCGGCCCTCCAGGACTGACGGGGATCACCCTTGGCTTGGCGGCTTTTTGTTTTTCTTCTTACCCTTCTCTTTCTTTATTAGGGTGTCTATGCATGCGGGCCCACTAGAGACCTCACCTGATTTTCTGTATTTTGCTGGGCTATGGAAGGTGGGGTTGGAAGATTGGTGGCGGGGGGCACTGATGTGGCTATATACTCCTCTGTAAATTTTACCTTATGACTGTTGAGTTTTGTTTCTTTATATTCATTCTAATAAAAATTTGATCACACACACACAAAAATAAAATAAATGATTTACTAATTGATTGGTCAAAATTTTTGCGTCGGCCTCAATTGTAGACTATGGCCAATACTTCGACCTCTTGCTCTCTGATTGCCCTGCAGCCCCTCTGTCTGGACTTGCTTGACTGTGTATGATCTGGAAACGGCTGAGTGTGCTGGGGTGATGTGACTCCTGTTCTCCACACCCTCTGACAGACTGCCTTGGGGGAATCAGCCGCATGCTTTGACTTGTTACTTAAGTGTGTTTTCAGCCTTCTGACTCAGGCAAAGCCCCCTGGGGCACTGTTTCCAGTCCATTTTTTCCTTACTCTCCTCTATTTTCTTAATGTCATAGGTGTCAGCTGTCTTAGAAGATGTGCACTGGGTGACCTGAACACAATATGGTCAAGGCGACCTAATTTCCATATCAAAAAAGTCAGGAACAAGCTCAAAGAAATGTTATTTTATACTACACCTTTATATTATGGGCATAGGTATATTATATACAGTAAAATTGTTTAACTCTCTGAAGTATTCAAAATTAACTTAACTTTTGAAATGGCAGAGTACCGTAGAAGTATGTAAGGAGAGTTACGGATATGTATGAGTGGGACCTACATGCAAGTGAGAAGTCATGTAGAAATATCAGATGGATTCAGGGCTTGCATGTGAGGCTACCCACAAGCAACAGAGAGGAATAAGACTTACTGTAAGCAATGACAGGGGAGTTTAGAGAGCTGGTAGTCTAGGGTGACATTTCCAAGGCCAAGGGAGGTGAGCAGGAGATGCTAAAGAGGTCCATGGGAAGCTCTGGTAAAGACCACATCATCATCATGCTCACATGTTTTTTACTCCAGTTTTGGATGTTCTTGCTAGAGGAACAGCAGATGACATTGTGCAATGTGGCACCACTAAAAATATTGTGGAAAGGAAACTAGAGAAGTGGAGAAGAGTTATGGAGGATAGAGGCCTTAAGATCAGTAGGAAAAGACAGAAGATCTGTGATTTAATGGAGAAGTTAACCTCCATGAAGAAAGGCTTAAATAGGTGGACAAGTTCAAATATCTAGGATCAACAATAACAAAGGATGGACAGCCAGATATAGAAACAAACCATAAAATGCATCCATGTCATAAAAATTGGACTAAAGTACCAGGAGTGTTATGTGACCAAAGAATCAGTGCAAGAGTGAAGGAGAAAGTGTGTAAAATGGTGGTCAGGGGGCCACTGTTAGATGCATCAGAAACACGGGCAGTTAAAAAGGTGCATGAAAGGAAACTGGATGCTACAGAAATGAGGATGTTGAGATGGATGTGTGGAGCAGTAAAGCTTAGTGGGATCAGGAATGAAAGGATCAGAGGTGCAGTTAAAGTTGAGGGAATCCCCAAAGGTTACAGAAAAGAAGGTTATAGAGGTACAGGAATGAACAAGAATCAAGGATATGAAGCGGAAGAAGACGACTAAAGAGAAAGAGGATGCACTGTGTGAAGGAGGATCTCATGGAGAAAGAAGTGTACAACAGATAAATCCTTTACAATATAGTGAGCCCCCATTGAAAGTAGGAAATATTTTAGTAGAAGAAGAAGAAGAACTGACTGGTTGATTCTTCCCAGGCATATGAACTTCTAACTGGATCCCAATCTTTATACATAAGGCAGTGACTCATTTGGGACAGGATGTCATCTTTAAAAAGAGCCTTTTGTTATTCAGGACTTGCATGTGAAGCCTCCCACAAGTGACAAAGAGGAACAAGACTTAAGCAGTGACAGGGGATTTTAGAGAGCCGGTAGTCTGGTGTGATGTTTCCAAGGCCAAGGGAGATGAGCAGGAGATGCTAAAGAGGCCCATGGGAAACTCCGCTACAGACCACACAAGAGTCCCATGTTTCATCTTGGATATTTTAGAGTTTTGCATATAGATTAGCTCTCAATTATATCATTTAATGAAAACGCCAGTTTGTTTCTGCCCATCCTTTAATCTCGTTTGCTCTTCCTATTATTGCAGATAACACCATGTCCCCAATTTGCCCTTCTCACATTCTTTGTTCCTCCATGCTCTCTTCTCAGCTCCAGCTTGGCATCGCCACTCCATTGATTCTTGAGTAAACAACTTTTTCCTTTACTCCTTGATTTTCAGATTTATAGCAAGTTAGCTGGGATAAAACCACACATATGCGTAAGATGTAATTATAGACATGACATGAACCCACACTAGTGAAACTGGTTTCAAACAGTTCATTTTACAAGATTTACCCACTGTATAACCCAAAACTAAAAAAAAACAGCAGCAACTCAGAGCCAGGTACCAAGGAGAGTGACACTTTATCACTATCATTGTTATTAGAATTTTTATTATCCATCTGTCAATTTTCTAATTCATTTACATTTCAGGCTTGCAGGGAGCTGGTTTCTATCCCGGTGGTATTGGCTGTAAGAAGGGAACCCACACTGGATGGCACAGAGCACACATCCACAGATGCTCATATGGGGCCAATTTAGCCTAACTCACTCATTATTATTATTATTATTATTATTATTATTATTATTATTATTATTATTATTATTATTATTATTATAAGCAGAATAATGGAGCTGTTGGGTGCAAATCAAAAGCATAAAATAAAACAATAGATAATTTGACTCCAGGTGACTGGCGCCTGTGCCAAGCCTCTGCGGCCTTTGTGCTGAGTGTGCCAGCCCTGAACCCAGCATGCTGCATGGCCAATCTGCTCTCAATGCCCAGTTTTGCTTTTAGCACTCATTCATTCCCTTTTAAGAATACTTATCAACTTATGTTCCTGCCTTGCGTCTTCTGCTTGCTGGGATGGGCTCCAGCTTCTCCACGAGACAGTTCAGGCTAAAGTAGGTTTAGAAAATGGATGTCCTATCGGACAGCCAATCATCCTTTTCTCACTGGATATGCACTGCGTAACCCCTTAAAAAACAGATACCTACACGTGTGTACCTTTAAAGTGTCTTGGTATGGCATCAGGTGCTATATTAATATTGCTTGGCTGACTCCTTTATCCAAACCAACAGGATTAGGTTGGTTACATTTCATTTGTTCCCTGCAATAGGAAGTGACTGGCTCATGGTCACATAGTGTCAGCAGTGAGATTTGAAGTCGCCTCTTCAGAATGTAAGGTCCAAAACCTTAACCACTCCACCAGACTTCCTGCCTACTACACCACATAGTCTATATAAAATGAAGGATGTTTGTCAAGGTAGCTGGAAGCCATCCTAAACCAAGGGGCTCAGGCACATGGTGAGTTCAGCTTACAACAATTTGCTCCAGAAGGGAGGGGCATAGGCAGGATTTACATTATTATTATTTCATTATTTATAAATTACAAACCACAAGTGTGTGGTTCCATACTTTTCACATCTGTATATATTTTTAGATTAAATGACTTGCTGACGGGTGACAAAGCAGGTCAGTGGTGGCACTGAATCCAGTGTGTGGATGACCCTCTTCTTGACTGTGCAATTCCTAAGCCACCAAGGAGCCACATTGCCTGCCTTTATCCCAATCTGGGAAGGGAAGGGGCAAGGAAATATTCGAATGCATGGGGGCTAGGAGACAAGCTGTAAGAATAGCTAGAATGGGGGCTCTGTTGTTAAAGGATCTGGGCTGGTAACTTGAAGGTTGCTGGATTGAATCCCAGCAGGGGCAGAAGGAATGCTACTCTCTTGGACCTTTAACATGCAATTGCTCTAGGGGTGCTGTACAAATAGCTGACCCTGTGTTCTGCCAATAAAAGCTGGGGTATGCAAAAGAGAGAATTTCCCCTTGGGGATTAATACAATGTACCCAAAACAGCTCCGTTTTAAACTGGGGAGAACCTCTTAATATGCAGCTTTCAAAAGCCTCTCAAGACATTGCCCACTTTTTCTTTACTTATCTGGCTGACACCATGGTGACATTTCTTTTGTTTAACTCCACGGCAACCCCAAAACACAGGCCTGTCTTAATATATGGGCACAATGGGCATTGGTCGGGGGCCCCAGGAGCACTATGTGTTTCTGATGTCTATGTATGTTTCTGTTTTGCAATCAAAACTGGGACCCCAGCACGGTACTTTGCCCAGGGGCCTATGATGCAGTTAAGATGGACCTGCCAAAGTTGGAGTACAGGTTGGTGAAGTGGTTTGCTCATGATCACATTAGTCTCAGTAACAGGATTTGATCCCACAAACTCAGGGTTTAAAGTCCAAACCTTTAACCACTACATCCATAGAATGAAAGAAAGATCAGAAAAATCTATGGGAGAAATTCCGAGTATTCTAGAATTATAACAAAATCAACTAGTGTGGTGCTGAGGTGCCACCCGTTGCAGGCTGCACTCGGGTCCTAATCTGGGATCCCAAGGTAGTTTGTCATGTGGTGGGTACGGCAACACACTGTATCAACGCTCCTAACCTCAACCTAACAGGAGTCTTCCAGCAGTGGAGTGGGATATGAAGTCATCCATCCATCCATTTATAAAAACCCACAGTATCTTGAGCAGTGTCACTTGAAAACTTTCCCAGTAAGCATATGACACAAGGCAGGAACAATCCCTGGACAGAGCGCCAGTCCATCACTGAGTGAACACACACACACACACACACTAGCATCACTAATCCACCTAACCTGCATATCTTTGGACTGTGGGAGGAAACCCACACTGGCACAGGGAGAACATGCAAATTGAACTCTCACTTTAAAGAGAAGGACTTTGGCACTATGACAGTTCATTACACCGAGTACGTGCTAAGACTAGGAAGGCAGCATTGGATGGGAGGATCAGAATTTATTATAGCACTACAGGCAGTTCACTTTGCTGAACAGTCATTTTCTAGTTCTTAAGAATGTAATGAGCTGGCGCCCTGTCCAGGTGTTGTTCCTGACTTGTGCAGATGATTGCTGGGATAGTCTCCAGCTGCCCTACAGCCCTGAATGAGCAGGTTAAGAAAGCAGACAGTAGTTCCTAAATATAAGTAAAATTAAAAAAAAAATCTTGAAGCTTTTACAAATGTTCAGTGAAAGGGTTGTTATTTTTGATCACATGGGTCATTTTGTAATATTTAGACATTTTTCTTTTGCATAAAAACTTGAACGTGTTTGTACGTTTCTGTAACCCTCCTGTCAAGTATTAAAAAAAAAAAAAATCCATCTATCTATTCTAGTTAATCCGAGCATTATAACACCTGGTGCAAGGCAGGCACCAACCGCGGACGGGGCGCCAGTCCATTGCAGGGCACGGTCACGCACACACCCACTCTCACTCATAAAGGTATTAAAAACAAATTCTTATTCTTTGATGAAAAATTGGTTACCACCCAGACTGGCTGCGCGCACACACCTGGAGTGAAAGCCAGGGATGAGGCC
Source organism: Polypterus bichir lapradei (assembly GCA_026402145.1). Taxonomy (NCBI): domain Eukaryota; kingdom Metazoa; phylum Chordata; class Cladistia; order Polypteriformes; family Polypteridae; genus Polypterus; species Polypterus bichir. Next base: position 23,725,209 of record JANRMT010062825.1, on the reverse strand, counting down.
ATTATTTTGGGATCAGCCAGGTATTTAGACAAGTAATCCAATGAGGTGTTGGATAATTGTTGCATTAAATAATGAGTCATTCTACTTGGGAAAAGAATTTGTTGTGGTGCCTCTATAGCCGTGGCAGTCTGGCGCTAAGCGCTCATGACGGAAGCGCTCACGCCTTCAGCTGTGGTTGAAGTGGGCGTGTCTCCGTGGGCGTGTCTCCACGGGCACTTATTACCAACGGGAGCGCATGACTCCTTAAAGGTCTTATGTCTCGGCTGAGGCGTGAAGTTGGCCACACGCTGTAGCTCAGTTTTGAGCATTTTTTTCTCTTCCGCTACTTGCAGCGATACTTTACCCGCGGGCTGGTATGTGGTCATGACAACTGTCGCCTCACTGGTTCTTCAAGCCGTGGATAAAAAGGGTCGAAAGCGCAGATTGAGGCTGGCAGGGGAGCGCGACTCACACCCGTTTACACATTTCGTATTCCCGTTTAAATGACGTACCAGATTCTCAGTCGCACTGTGTGTTAATTAAAAGGTAGTTTACATTTTTTAAATTATAATCCATTCATTTTCTAAACCCATTATTTACCTTTATTTATTTGGCTGACGTATTTATCCATGGCGACTTACAGCAATGAGTTACAACTGGTTGCAATTCTGGTGTAGTGACTTGTAGTGGTGGTGGTGGTCACACAGAGCAGGCTTGCAGGCAAACACTGGCGGCAAGGCATCAACAATCCTGCCAGGATTGGTTGGGTGAACACACACATGTACACACACTTCCATCCATCCATTATCACATGTAATCTGCATGTCTTTGGACTCTGCAAGGACACCAAAGCTAGGGTTGTTTCCGAAGTTCATGGAATTTGGTACTTTTGACAAATTCCATCACTGAGCCCACAAAGTGCACTAAGGTGTGGACACCAGGGCCTTCCTAAAGTCAACAATCATCTCTTTCTTTTTCTTGTCTATTTTAAGAAATAGAGTGTTGCACTTGCACCAGTCCGCCAATCATTGTATCTCCATTCTGCAAGCTGATGAGACCCACCACCGTTGTGTTGTCAGCAAACTTAGTGATGGTGTTAGAGCTACAAGCAGCCGTACAGTCGTGAGTCTGGAGAGTAAACAGAAGTAAGCTGAGTACACGCCCCTGGGGGTATCACCGTCAGAAAGTCCATAATGGGTTGCGATAATGAATACAGTAATAAAAGTTTCCTTACATTTACTTATTTGGTGGACATCCAAGGCGACTTACAACATTTACAGTATGATGGAATTGACTCCATTTCTTTTGGTTTTCCAATTGCACCACAGGCTGGTCAACTGACTTGCTTTTGGTCAAACAGTGTCAGTAGCAGGATTGGAACCCACAACCGCAGGGTTTGAAGTCCAAAACCTTAAGCACTACACCGCAATGCCTTCTAAAAGTCCAATAATGATTAAAAAGTTATAATGTTTATACTGTTTAAAATCCATCTATCTATTTACCTAGCCCATCTATCCAGGGCAGGGTTGTGGGGAAGCTGGAGCCTATCTCAGCAAACATCAGGTGTAAGGTAAGAACAGCCCCTGGACAGGGTGAACACACACACACACACACACATCAGGTTAATTTCACCTAACCAGCGTGTCTTTGGACTGTGGGAGAAAAGCGGAGCAACCAGAGGAACATGGGGAGAAAATGCAAACTCCACATGGGGAGCACCTGGAATGTGAACTGGGGTCTCCTTACTACATGTAAGGTGGCAGCGCTTCCACTATGCCATCCATTGTGCATGTTAACACAATCTAAAGAATAATAAATAAAAATGAATACACTTTCATTTAGAATCTTTCACAGTGTGTGTATTATGTTTCAGCCTGGTCTTCTGTGTATTTTCTGTTTTACTGTTATTTTTGAATTATTATTTTTTGTATTTTTCTGTTATGTTTGTTTATGATTTATCTTTTTTATACTTTCTCTTTATATGTTCTGAAGCTCCTTGTGTTTTGCAGGTTGAACTACAACAGAGGTCCACCCAGAAGTCACTGCAGCTGGGACCTCCTAGATAATGAATCAGAGAGAGAACTTCAGCAGTGGATCATTGAGTTTGTAAATTTCATTTCATTCCTGATTTCTGGTTTATCAGCTTTTTCATTTCTGTTATTGGAATTTGCTGGTGATTGATTTTGGGACAGTTTTTGTTACCATAGATAGCATTTTTTTGGCTCATTTTTTCCACTTTTGAGCATTCTGTTATATTTTTCCCATTTTTTAAGAGACATATGAAATTTGTAAAACAAGAGGAGACCATTCAGCCCATCAAGCCCTTTTTTAGGTTAATAGCTAAGCTGTCCCAAAAGGAGAAGTCTTATAAAAAAGAGTTTATTAGAAAATAAAAGTTCAGTCTTAATTATCTGTACAAGCCAGAGTTTTTATGGTATCTCTCCATTGTGAGGTATTTTTGTTATGCTTGTGACTTCAGTGCATAATTTGAACAAAACATATTTGTTCAGGAAGGCATTTAGGTAACCTTGTGTGACCACATGGGGGTGCCACTGAACCCCAAACCTAAGACAGCGCAAGATACCACACGTTATTGGAATAAAATAAAATGTATTTATTCACATAGTTGTGCAAGCATGATGAATTTACACAATTCTACAAAAAAGCCAAACAGTTCTTCCTCCTGTCTACCTCTGCTAAGTGTTGCCTGCTGCCATCCGATTCTGACTCAATGATGTGAATCACTGAAAACCCTTTAAAGCCAGACTTGGGAATGCTTCTGGTTGGATGCCATATCTTCAAGGAAGCACTTCTGGGCCATAAAGAAAGTACGGAGGTCCTCCCCTGACACCACCCCCTATTAGTACCCAGGGACACCAACAGGGCTGCACTTCTGGACTCCAACTCTCTATTTTTAGGCATGTGTAGGGCCACAGCCTGCAGATAGTAGTTGAAGGCTGGCTGACTTGGGGTGAGCAAAATCTGGGCAGGCCAGTGAAGTTAATAGCCTGCTGTGTGGGTCTTTTGGAGACCACTCACCCTTTTTGGTATGTTTTCAACCTCTTGTCACAACTGTGGTATGACTGTGAACATTTTCTGAGCCCGTTTTCTCCACTTTTGAGCTAGCATCAAGTCCAGATGCATCTAGGATGGCATACTAGCACACCACAGGACACATTCACACACCACCTTAAATGCATGTCTTTGGGATATGAGAGTCACCTGGATAAACCCATGAGGACATGAGAGGAATGGGCAAACTTCACACAAAGTGCTGTCAATGTGGGAATAAAACTCGAGTCCCCTTGCAATGGTAATCAGTGTGCCACCATGCCATAACTTTAGAAAGATGTACATTTTTCTCTGGCACAGCATCATCCCCACTAAGTACTTATCTCAGTTATTTTGTAAAGTGTCTTCCACAATGACGGTTATCACATAAATCTCAAAAACGAGCTCCCATGTAATTTTATCCATATGGTTATGCTATTTTGTAAACATGTGCGCATAATAAGTCAAAAACCTAGCTTGCATTTGTTCTTTATATCTGTCATCTGCTCAGCTTGAAATAAAAAAGTCGCTTACTGTACTGACCAAAAAATGTTTTTAATTACGGTACAACTTGAACAAGTGGTTCTGCATCTTGGAGCGACTCCTTCAGCCATCGTTCTTATCTTCCTGTTCCTCGTGGGCTAGTTTAGCTATCAGCTGTTGACATTCCTATTTTAGGCTTAGCAAGCGCTACATAAAGAAAGTGGTTGACCATACTAGCAGCCATAAGAAAAAAAACAAAGACAGTGCAGAGCCAGGGAGATGTACGTTGAAACAACTTGTGCTCCAGTCTCCCTCACTGATGTGGTGCCTCTTCTGCCATGCAAGTTTTTTGTCACACATGTGCGCTTAGGAGACAGCCAGCAAACCCTAAGGTGAGTGAGAGTACACGAGGTAGGGTTGATTGTGTGTACTAATCCTTCTCACTCTATTTCTACAGAACCAAAGAAGATAAATAATCCAAACGTCCACTTACCTATACTACTTCCGGTTTTTCAAAATGGCCACCATACATCCCAGAATGTCATCAATGTCTTCACTTTCCGGCTCCCTTGCAATCATGTCACTTCCGACTCCTAATGATGATGTCATTTCTGGCTCCTCCATGATGACGTCACTTCCAGACCCTGATGATGATGTCACTTCCAGCCCTCCACAATGACATCACTTCCGTCGATCTGCTTTGTTGTCATTTCTTATCAAGTCATTCCCGGCCACCATTTTGTGTAAAAACACCATGTAAACGATTACACTCTGTCAAATGCCTTGGTTTTTTGATCCAAATTTCATTCCTTTTGCACTTAGTCCGACAGACATTACACAGGGTAATTCCTCAACTCTTCCCCAAGTTAACCGTGTGATTTCTTCTTATTACAGTCTTCTTTGGTTGATTCCTGTAACTACTATGATTAGCCAGTTGTAGCGGATGGCTGGGGTTCATCCCCGGCCGGGACGCCCCGTCGCTATATGTTCAGGGGGAGCAGCCATGGACTGTGCAATACCTCCCCCAGGACGCTAGATGGCAGCCCCCCTGTGTTGGAGCAGTGCCTTGGTTTCCCAAAGGGCTCCATGGGAATTGGAGTTGGGTGCAGCCCTGTTGGGTCCCGCAGGCGTTGCCAGGGGGTACTGTAGCTGGGACTCCTGAGCCCTTATGGGCAGTGTATTCACCACATCCGGAAGCGGAGCTGAAACCTGGCAGTCAACCACCTGGAGCATTTCTGGGTGGACTATAAAAGGGGCCAGCAGCCACCACTCGAGGAGCCTGAGTCAGGAGGAGGAGAACTACGCTTGCCGGGAGTAGTGGTGGTGCAACGGAGAGTTGTTGTGGTGTTTTGATTTATTGCTTTGTGTACTTGGGACTGTGTTGTGACTGTGGGGTTCACGGGGAAGACGTGCCCCACAGGTGAAGAAAAATAAAATCATCCATCCATCCATTATCAATTTGTTTTTTTCAGTTAAAATAGGTGTGAGTCTGTGTTGGGTCAGGCGTCTATATAGTGCCTTTTTGTTATACAGTCCAGTTTAAATCTTGGCAGGTGCAACATGGCCAGTGAGCTCTTTACTACGTTCTACTAAGACATCATTCCCCCCCTCTTAAATTAATTTTTTTAAGTACAGGCTAACCACTTTCTTTCAATTGCATTTGCCATTCTTGCCTCACACACACAATCAATCATTCTCTCCATCCATTTATTTAACCTAATTTTCCAGGTCAGACTCATTGGGCAGTTGGAACCAATAGCAACAATCATCAGATACCAGACAGGAGCAAACATGTGGGTAGGGTGCCAGTCCATCACAGGGTGAACACCTACCTATGCACTTATAGACACAGACTACGGTTTATTTAGTAACACCGATCCACCTAACCAGCATGCCTTTGGACATTGGGAGCAACCCAAAACATCTAGAGGAAGCCCACATGAACATAGGGATAACATGCAAACTCCATGCCCAGAGCACCTGGGACACTTTTCTAAAATCACCTCTTCAAAGACCAGGTGCACAAGCATGATGAAAACCACAATTCTAAAAAGGGCCAAACAATTCCTCCTCTCTACCTCTGCTGAGTGTTGCCCGCTGCCTCCCAACTCTGACTCATTGATGTGTGGCAGTGGGCTCCTTTTTAAGCCAGACCTGGGAATGCTTCTGGTTGGGTGCCATATGTTCGAGGAAGCACTTCTGGGCCATAAGGAAAGTAGGGAGGTCCTCCCCCGACAGCACCCCCTATCGGTTACACAGGGACCCCGACAGGGCTATACTTCCAGACTGTGAGTGCCACTACAATGGAAGATGGTGACCTGGTCTGATGAATCATACTTTCTTTTGGATCAGGTGGACAGTTGGGGGCACGGGCATTGTTTACCTGGGGGAAGAGATGTCAGCAGGATGCACTATAGGAAAAAAGCAAGCCGGTATAGGCAATACGGTGCTCTGGGCGATGTTCTGCTGAAAAACCTTGGATCCTGGCCCTCATTTGGATGTTACATTAATACATACAGAAAGATTGTTGTAGACCACGTTCAACGGTATTCTCCTTCAGAAGAACAAAGCACCTGGCCACACTGCAAAAGTTGTTCACGAATGGTTTGAGGAACACGACAGAGAATGCAAGATGTTGACATGGCCGCCAAATTTCCCAGATCTCAATCCGATCAAGCATCTGTGGGGTGTGCTGGAAAAATAAGTTTGTTCCATGGTGGCCTCACCTCACAATTTACAGCTTGGCCAGTACTAGGATGAAGGCCTTCTAGGAAAAGTTTGGGTTCCTGCTGAAAGAGGTGAGGGTGAGGCCAGCTTACCCTGTGGTTTGAATGTGGATCCCAATGCCCCAGTGCAGTAGCAGGGACACTGTGCTGTAAAAATGATGCCGTCCTTCAGATGAAACGTAAAACCGAGATACTCTCTCTTTGTGGTCTGTGAAATTAGCACTTCACCAGCGCTGACCCGACACAGACTGACAGCGGAGGCACAGGAAAACGAAACAAAAAAAATGTATTTTTCTTTGTCTGTGGGTTATGCCTTCCCCGTACCCACAGACACAACACAGTGCCAAAAGCACACAAAACAAAACAAAGCACCCACAAAATAAGAACTCTTCCTTCGCCTCATCTCCTCCCAGCAAGCATTGTCCTCCATCACCACCACCACCACCACCACCACCACCACCACCTCCTCCTCCTCCTCCTCCTCCTCCTCCTCCCGACTCTGGCCGACTCCCGACTCTGAGTGGTGGCTGCTGGCTCCTTTTATAGCCCACCCGGAAGTGCTTCAGGTGATAATTAACCTAAGTAAGAGTGTGGCGGCATTATAGCCCACAGGGGCTCAGGAAGCTGTGCAGCTCCCCCTGGCGGTGGTCACGGAGCCCAACAGGGATGAGCTCCCGTGTAACACAATTTTGGTCCCGATGCAACCCAAGGGGGCTGCCACCAAGTGTTCCAGGGGATGCAGTGTCAAAGGGGCGTCCCACAGGTTGTTATTATTATTATTATTATTATTATTATTACAGGACTTAAAGGATCTGCTGCTAATGTCTTGGTGCCAGATACCACAGGACACTTTCAGAGGTCTTTATGGGGTCCATGCCTCAATAGGTCTGAGCTCTTTTGGGAGACCTACACAATGTTAAGCAGGTGATTTTAATGGTGTGGGTGATTGGAGTATATTGGCAATACAAAGAAGTGGAAAAGCTTCGGTTTCTTAAGGTATAGATTTATGTCATCATCTTTTTATAATTTGGAAAGTATTACCTTTTTTTAAATTGCAGTATACCTGAACGAAGAGCACACTGGTTGTAAGTCCGAGTTGTGTCCAGTGCTGCCAAGGAAGGGTAGAAGCAGACATGGCTCCATTGTTTCACAGGCTTCCAGATATCCAGTATGAACTTGTTGTTTGTAAAAAAAGTGCTGGAAGGAGCTGCACGGGGAGTTCCACATGGCGCCCAGCACAGCACATAACCGCTTTTAGGCTTTCTCAATTGGAATTCTTCAAAGTTGTTTTGAACTTTTGCCTTTTAACCATGGGTGACGTATCCCAATGAGCGTGGGACTTTGGGCCCAGCTTTAAGAGTTTCGGCTTTTGTGGTTTGGCTCTGAAAACCTGGAGGTCACCAGACAAGCAGATTAATCATCACCTAAGAGAAGGAGCGTGTGCCATACCAAAGTGATGTGGTGGTGTACACATTTGCACTTTCCTGTGTATTTCAAGTGATTCTTTAGGGGCTACTGCATGGCTGATTCCTTGGAGATTGTTCTCTGTATGAAAGGGGCTATATAAAAAAAAAATAACGAGCCTCAATAATTCACTAAAAAAAAAAATCCCATAACTCATCTGACACTTAACAAAAATTCAAATGCATGTCATGCACATTACAATATAGAGATTAAGGCCTCGGACCTCAAGCTGTAAAGGTGTGGGTTAACCTTCTACTAAGAGATGGTGACCATGAGCAACACACTTCACCAGCCTGCACTCCAATAAGAAGTGTGGCGCCAGGGGGAGCTGCATGGCTTAACAAACCCATGTGGGTTGGACTGCAGCCACACCCGGAAGTGCAGCCTGAAGTAGGTCAACGTGCACCCGGTGCACTTCCGGGGTGCTATAAGAGGAGCTTGCAGCCACTACTGTAGGCGCCAGAGTCTGGAGGACGACGTCATCAACGACGAGGACAAGGATGAGGACGAGGACAATGATGGGGAGGAGTGGAGGAAAAGTATTTTGTTGTGTTTTTGTTTCACTGTGGTGTACTTGTGCGGGATTGTGTTGTGCCGGTGGGACACGGAGAAGACGTGCCCCACAGCTGAAGAAAAAATAAAAGTTCATTTTCTTTGATTTTTACATGTGCCTCCGTTGTCAGTCTGGGTCGGGTCGGGTGCCTATATTCCCATCTCCATATTCTTTGTTACATAGACCCACACATGCAGACTTGGACAAATTTGTTGGTACCCCTCCATGAAACATTTTTGAAATTTGTTGGTACCATTTCCATCTCATAGAAAAAAGTGTTATATACCTCCTGAAAAGTGAATAAATGAAAAGCAATTGCACCCTGTTATGGCATCAAATAAAGCAAAACAAGTGTGACAAGAGATCAAGTATGGTGTATTCTACAAAGAGATACTAAAAGATGGCCTGGACATATGTTTTTATTACCCTTAGAAAAGATCCTAAATAACTGGCTCAGAGTGATTTTTCAAACTGGCTGTTTTCTTTATTAGTATCACACACGTCTCCAAATGTGCAATCAGTCATTCAGCTGATTTAAATGGAGAAAAGTCATCACTCTGCTGTTTGATATCATCATGTGTCCTACACTGAACATGGACCAGAGAAAGCAAAGGAGAGAGTTGTCTGAGGAGATCAGAAAGAAAATGATAGACATGCATGTGAAAGGCAAAGGCTGGAAAATGCCCTCCAAGCAGCTTCATGTTTCTGTGACAACAGTTACAAATATTATTAAGAATAATAATCCCTGGATGCAGCCGCAAGTAAAAAATTGACTCCAAAATGGGCAGAATTGTAGTAAGAGTGGTAGATACAAAGCCAAGGACAATGAGACACAAGCTGAGCTCCAAGGCCAAGGTCGATCAGTGTCTGATTGCGCCATCCATTGCTAGTTGAGTGACAGTGGGCTCAATGGAAAAAGAAGGACACCACTCATTAAAGAAAAACATAACAAAATCAGACTGGAATTTGCCCAAATGCATATTGACAAGCCACAATGCTTCTGGGAGAATGTCCTTTGGGCAGATGAGACAAAATAGGAGCTTTTTGGCAAAGTCACATCAGCTCTGTGTCCACAGATGACAAAATGAAGCTATGAATGAAAAGAACACCAGATCTACGGTGACACATGGTTATGGCTTGGTTATGCTTGAGGCTGCTTTGTTGAATCTGGCATGGGGTGCCTTGTGTCTGTGCAGGAACAATGAAATCTCAAGACTATCAGGACATTCTGGAGTGAAACACACTACCCAGTGTGAAAAAGCTCTGTCTCAGTCATGGATCCTCCAGCTGGATGAGGACCCAAAACACACAGCTCAAAACACCCAAGAATAGCTAAGAGCAAATCATTGGACTATTCTGAAGTGGACTTCTATGAGCCATGATTAGAATCGTATCAAACATCTATGGAAAGACTTGAAACACGCAGTCTGGTGAAGACCCCCTTCAAACCTGACATGGCTGGAGTAGTTTGCACAGGACGAGTGGGCGAAATTACCTTTACAGATGCAGATGTCTCATGGAGACCTCCAGGTATCACTTGTGTGGAGTGATGGCCTCTAAAGGCCATGCAACAAAATATTAGGTTAGGGTCCCATGATTTTTTGTCCATGCCATTTTCACTTGTGCTATTATTTGAAATATTCTTTTGAATCAAAACTCAAAAGCAAAGCCTGCTTTTTGTTTAAATATGGAATTAACAATGATGGATGCCAATTACTTTTGTCAGTTTCAAGTTATTTCAAAGACAATTGTGGGTTCTTCTTTTTTTTGGATAGGTATCAGCAAATGTGTCTCGATCTGTTCAACCTCTTTGTGTGTTTAGTGTAGTTTTTTTATTCTGAAATATTGTCTTTTTATTATTTTTTGTTTAAATGTGTTAAATTGTTTGAGCACTTTTTTCTGTATATGGAAGTCACTATTATTAACATATAATATTCTTAAACCTGTGTAATCCAATTGAGTGTAGGTAGTAGAGAAGCATTGTTTTATATATACTTAATTTTTCATCTTTTGTGAGATTTTCCTTATTTGTGTTGCAGGGCACATTTTATCACAGACACACAAAAGCTTCTGTATTAAACTTTTTTGCTTGAACTTTATAATAGTAATCTTCTATATTGTGCAGTCTTTTTATCTCCTAACATTCATCTTAACTACGTGAGTTCATTATTTGATTGTTTCTATGAAAGTTACTCTTTTTTAATGTGTTATATGAAAGGCACAATATCAACTGGGTGGCACAATGGTGAAGCTGCTGCCACACAGTAAGGAGACCTGGGTTCACGTCCCGGTTCACATCCCTGCGTGGAGTTTGCATGTTGTTTGTGTGGGTTTCCTCCCTCAATCCAAAGGCATGCAGGTTAGGTGAACTGGTGATGCTAAATTGGCCCTAGTGGGTGTTTAGTGTGTGCATTTGCCCTGCAATGGACTGGCACACTGTCCAGGGCTTGTTCCTACCTTGTGCCCTGTGCTAACTGGGATAGGCTTCAGCTCCCCTAGCAACTCCATTCAGGGCTGTGGGTTAAAAATGACTGCTTGGTGATATGAGCTACCAGTTGGGGCACCCAGGGCTGCCCGGGGTATAATAATTGATGGTGCAGTCACTAAATACATTTCCCAGGTAGAATAATTTTTGCTCCAAACTCATCATCAGGAACAACTTTGCATACGTATACCAAGTCCCAAAATGCCTCCTAGGGGCACATAACTAAGAAAGCACAAGTACTCTCACTGAACGAAGTTTTCCAGGGGGAAAAGAATTTTCGAAGGAATCAAAGCCTGTGTTCTTCCCCAGTACAAATTGGGAATCTGTACAAAATTTGGTGAAGATAGAATAAAGGGGGTGGATATGCAAACCAGACAAACACACATTCAGCATGATATATAAGACTGAATGCATGCACTGTCACACATGCTCGTCTAAGGTTTACCCTCCAAGTTCTTCCCAGATATGTAATACCACTCCAGGCCGGGAGGGGGCACTGCCACTATCTTGTTATTTTCTTCCTCCACAGTCCACCCAGTGACGGCTATTGACTCCGCCCCTTCATCTCCCTGGGCTTTAAAAGGGTGACCGCCTGGAAGGAGGTGTAACTTGAACTTCAAACTTGTGTGTTTGTTTTGCTTAAAGAACTAAAAGTAAACAGGGAGCGCCGGGGTGGCACCCCAAAATTCTTACATCTTTGAATGCATGACCACAGCATCTGAATAATTTACTTTGTGGTACTGTTTGTATTTACTTTGGAGGGCAATTTTTCATTATGGACCCTGTAATAGGGGCTGAGGCTTTATGAAACAGACAAACTGTGCACATTATGTGCAGCGTGAACTGCAATGAACAGGCCTGAATTGGATCTCTGACCCTCTGCAGTTGGATTGAGCAATAATAGTAAATACAAGATAAAGTGAATCAAATTGATTTAGCATATTGGATTTAGCAAGCTTGTTTTATTGCACTCATTGCATTTTGTGATATTATGCACAATTCATTTATTATACCATATGTGAAAGGCACTGTATAGACTATTCATTTAATATGACTGAATTTGAGCTGTTGTGCCACTGCACTTCTTCATTGCACTATATACAAAAGAAGCTTAGCAGCAATACAGAATAAAAACCTTAGAGGTGTTACAAACACTATAAAGTGATGACAGAGCCTGAAAACTTGGGCTCATTTGTCAGGCATTTTTGTGTAGTGGTTAAGGCTTTGGACTTCAAACCCTGAGGTTGTGGGTTCATATCCTACTACTGACACCAATGTGCGACTGTGAGCAAGTCACATGATCTGCCTGTGCTCCAATTGCAAAACCAAAAGAAATGCAACCAATTGTATCATCCATCCATCCATTATCCAACCCGCTATATCCTAACTACAGGGTCACGGGGGTCTGCTGGAGCCAATCCCAGCCAACACAGGGCGCAAGGCAGGAAACAAACCCTGGGCAGGGCTCCAGCCCACCGCAGCAATTATATCATAAATATGGTAATTTGCCTTGTTTAAAGGCATCAGCCAAATAAGTAAATGTAAATTGTGCAAACTGGTTCGATTGCCTTTGTAGTGTCTCACTGTGGAATGCTGCTGTTGTTGTTTTTTTCTATCTTTTTCTTCTTTGAGCTGCTCTCATTTAGAGGTTGTCACAGTGGATCATCCGTCTCCATCTATCCCTGTCTTTTACATCATTTTCTGTTGTACTGACTGCCCTCACCATATCCATAAACCTCCTCTTCGGACTTCCTCTTTTCCTCCTGCCTGGCAGTTCCATCCTCAACATTCTTTTTCTCTCAGGTCTCCTCTGCATGTGCCTAAACCATCTCAATCTAGCCTCTCTCGCTAGGACACCGAACTGCGTTGTCCCTTTAATATACTCATTCCTAATCCTGTTTACCCTCATTACTCAGACCGAAAATCATTACATCTTCAACTCTGCCACTTCCAGCTCTGGCTATTGTCTTTTCGTCAGTGTCATCGTCTCCATACCATACAACATACCTGGTCTCTCTACCATTTTATAGGCCTTCTCTTTCGCTCTTGCAGTCACTCTTTTATCACAAATCTCTCCTGATGCTCTTTTCCACCAAGGTCACCCTGCCTGCCCTCTCTTTTTCACTCTCTGTTGATTGGACCGTTGAACCCAAGTATTTACATTCATCTACCTTCACCACCTCCACTCCTTACAGTCGCACTCCTCCTCCACCTTCCTTCTCATTCACGCACTTGTACTCATTCTTACTCCTACTGACTCTTATTCTCCTTCTCCCCAGTGTGTACCTCCACCTCTCCAGGGTCATCTCAACCTGCTGTCACGGAGATTCCTTTCTAAGCTCATCTGCCAACCTGACTGTCACCATTGTAAACAGGAAAGGGCTCAGGGCCGATGTTTGATGTAATCCCACTCTCACTTTGAACCAGGCTGTCATGTCTACTGCACACCTCACCGTAGTTATAATGTCCTCATACATATCCTTCACTATTTACATTTGCATTGCTAGCAGAAAGTCAAACTCATTCCTGGTGTGGGAAAGACTCTATCAAGACTGCCCTTTGATTCAATTGTAAACCTATAGGGGGCATAGTAGCACCCCAAAACCCAGACACAAATGCACAGACACAGTGTCAGAGGCCAGTAAAGAGATGTATTGCCACAAATACCTTAATGCACTCCACTGCTTTGGCAATATGACTCTTCCCTTCTCCACTCTACCCAGGTGAGCTTCATCTGACAACACTCCTGACTCTGACTCCCTGGGTGAAGTGGAGCAGCTTCCTTTACACCAGACCAGGGAGTACATCCAGTGTTATCACACTGCATCCAGAAAGCACTTCCGGGTCAGGCGGAACAGCCATGTAATAGGAGAGTCTGCCTCCAGCAGCTCCCCTTGGTGGTACCCGAGAACTTCAATAGAGCTCCCCACCAAAACTATAATAAGACAGTCTCCCTCTGTAACATCCATTATTACGGCCTCAAGACCAGGTAAGGTACCACTAACCCACCTATCTATCTATCTATCTATCTATCTATCTATCTATCTATCTATCTATCTATCTATCTATCTATTATCCTATACTACAGGGTCAAGGGGGTCTGCTGGAGCCAATCCCAGCCAACACAGGGCGCAAGGCAGGAAACAAACCCTGGGCAGGGTGCCAGCCCATCGCAGTATCTATCTATCTATCTATCTATCTATCTATCTATCTATCTATCTATCTATCCAACCCACTATATCCTAACTACAGGATCACGGGGGTCTGCTGGAGCCAATCCCAGCCAACACAGGGCGCAAGGCAGGAAACAAACCCTGGGCCCACTGTAGTATCTATCTATCTATCTATCTATCTATCTATCTATCTATCTATCTATCTATCTATCTATCTATAATTACTTTCTTGGTTAGTCTTCCCATGAAAGCTTCTAAATAAACTAATGATTGATTAAAACCACTTAACAGCTTGTCTTCTGAGATGGCTTGTGGACCACTTTTTATTACACTATGTATATAGTAAAGGCTCTATAAAAATTAGAAAGAAATCTGTTCAATACCAGAGGTTTAATTATTGCAAAGGTTTTTAACAGCATTTATTTCCAGTAGGTCCCATATGATTGATGCTTATGTATTTGACGTGGTTTAGCATTTCTATACTTCCAGCATTCCTTATCTTTTGTGACACTGTCCTCATTTATATTGGTGAACATTCTTTTATGTTATGTTCCAACAGGCACTATATAAAGTACTGCTGTACTGAATTTCAATTTATTAGCATTTGATGCCTTTGTTTTACTTTCTGGTTTTGTGCATATTTACTTTATTGACCTGTTTTCTAGCAAAGGCACTATATGAACTAATCAGTGATAGACTCATGCAAAGCTGCTAAGACAGGTTCTGGCCCTTCATGAACTGAAATTAGAGAGTTTGAGAATTTTAATTAATTTCTGCATCCATATTGCTTGACAAAGGGTGTGTGCCAGTATTCACTAAGTAGATGTCATATAAAATAATGACTGATTTGACCCTTCTTTGGAGAAGGCTTTATATGAACTTTTTCACCTCTTTCTAATGGTGGGCATGATGCTGCTGTATTATTGAACATCTGCTATTTGTTCTGCGCAAACACAAAGCCTTACTTCCAATCTCAGTCGCTCTCACTGTGTTTCCGCCCTTGTGAATTCCCAGATCACACATTTATCCTCTTCTTTATCCTGAATAGCGCCTTTCATGACAAGATGTGCATTACCACACAAGCAGCAGAATATGCCAGCCACTGGATCTCAGGCAGTCTGCATGAGTCACAGCTAAGCTGCTGCTTTCATGCCTGCACTCCTTCCCAGGACTTGTGATGTGTCGTTTCTTAGAGATTTCTTTGTGTTTTCATGTTCATCGCATAACTCCAGGGCGATAAGAAGAGCAGAAATCTGCGGACCGCTCTGCACTGCTGGCAGATGAGGCCCATGGCGTAGGTTGCAGCCTTCAAGCCACACAGGGTCAGGCTGTCATGGCTTCACTCCAATAAATGACCACATAGCTGGAAGGGCTCCAGACCTCGCCACTTTCCCACCCTGTCCTGTTGCCACTGTGACGTCAGGCTCTTTGACATGGTGGCTGACGCCAACACTGAGGGCTTGTTCAGGAAGCCCACAGCTCTTTATGAGGCCACTGTATCTCCTTAGGAGACACATCGTGAGTGGCTTCCTGTGCCATTGCTGGCTGCACAACTCGGCCACATCCAAGTATGACTCATCAGCAAGTGCTGAAATGTTAAATGCACAAAGAGGGCATTTGTATGGAAGGGAAGTCGTTTCCGACTGGGTGGAAAAGGACCTGCTGACAGTAGGACTTCCTTCAGGCAGGCACCATTTTTTTCCCTCTTTATAGTAAAATAGAACAAAACCCGAAGTAAAAGCTATGCACTTTAGACACGCTGAGGGCAACGGGAAGTTGCTGATTCATTATGAGGGAGACAGACATGTTCTACATCCCCATCTGCTCATTTCCCAAAAAAGGCCTACAAGCCTCAGAAGTGGTCAGGAATCTGCTAGAGATTCGACCCTATCATGTGTGTATGTCAGAGGATCACCTTCCAGGTTTGTCTGAGGTAAGCAATAACACCCCAGAGAGAAAGGGGGCGCTAGCACTGTAACACTTTCATCTCTTTTTACACCACAGTGGCAAGACTCTTATAAAAGAGCAGGCGCCCTTAGAGGGAAGTGTCTCAGTCTGGACCCAAACTGCTACCAGAACAGACCTCCCAAGCAAGACTCGCTCTATTGAGCTGTTAACCTTAGAAGAAGAGAGAGTCACAGAGATTTCTTTTTGTTTAAGTGTTTTGTGCCCTGTTGGCACCCCTACACTTCTTTGACATCCATGTTCACAACCCTGCCTTGGTCTTTCTGCTAATTGCCATTAGCAAACAACAGAAAGCCCACCCAGATGGCGTGTTTATAATAGCAGCTGATTTTAATCAGGCAAATTTAAAGGCTGTGCTCCCCAAATTCTATCACAGTGTCCAGTGACTTGATCATGTGTACAGTAACCTCAATGATGGGTTTAAAGCATTACCTCTCCCACATCTGGGCCAGTCTGACCACATCTCCCTGTTTTTAGCTCCAGCATACAGACCTTCCATCAAAACAGTCAAACCACCTGTAAGAGACATGCAGGTTTGGCCAGAGGGAGCTTCTGAGCAGTTCCAAGACTGCTTCAGTATCACTGACTGGACTCTATTTCTAGACGCCAATATTGCACCTCTGCTGTACCGTTTTATGTAAAGAGCTGCATAGACAACATTACTATAACAAAACAAATCTGTGCTTTCTTCAACAACAAGCTGTGGATGACAAGAGATGTACAACTCCTGCTAAAGGCTCAATATAAGGTTTTCCATTCTGGTCACAAACTGGAGTACAGTGTTACCAGGTTGAACCTGAAGAGGGGCATTAGAGATGCCAAAGCAGTCTATAAGTGGAAAATTGAGAATTATTTTGACAACTTAGAGCTTCACCATGCATGGCAAGGTATACTGTATGTCACATCACTAAACAAAACAGCAAACCCGATAACAGCAGGTCCTCACTGGCAGAGCAGCTCAACCACTTGATCAAACTCTAAGAGGAGGAGAGACCAGAGACTGTCACGACCACATTCCAGCTCCAGATATCAGCAGCCAGCTACTTACAATCTACTGATGTCATATGCACATTTCGGAATATCAATGTACAGAAAGCGGTTGGCCCAGATTGTGTCCCAGGACAGGATCTCAGAGACTGTGCTTTGGAATTTGCAGAGGTATTTACAAATATCTTCAATTGATCTCTGTCTCAGTGCACTGACCCTACCTGCCTTGAGACCTCAACCATAGTACCAGTTCCAAAGCAAACTGCAGTAATCTGTATCAATGATTACAGGCCAGTAGAATTAACACCAGTAATCATGAAATCACGAAGTATCAGGAAAGACCGTTCCTCAAGTACATCAAGGCTGCTCTCCCATCCACTCTAGATCATCACCAATATACAGTAGATCCAACAGATTAACAGACAATGCCATTTCCACTGTCCTCCACACTGTACTGCTCCAGCTGCAACAGCAGGGAACATATGCACAGCTGCTGTTTGTGGTCTACAGGTCTGCTTTTAATACCTTCATACCCAGCTAACTGTTTTCCAAAATGTCCATCCTAGGCCTGCAGCATAACATCTGCCTGTGGACTTTTTAACAAACCAGCCACAGTCAGGCAGGATGGGTGCCCACCACTCCCTCACCTTGTCATTCAGCACAGGAGCACTACAAGGCTGAGTGCTGAGCCCTTTCCTTTACTCTCTGTATACATTTGACGGCATACCAGCCCACAACACCAATGCCATTATTAAACATGCAGACAATACAAAAATAGTGGGGCTGATCAATGATGGAGACAAGTCTGCCTACAGGGAGGAGGTACAAAGACTGACAAACTGGTGCATAGAGAATAACTTGATGCTAAACACTATGTAAGAGCAAATTGTTTGTTAGTAAGGTTATGTTAAGTTGACAGAAGTATTTTCTTAGTTATGTTAAAACGTTTGACTAGACATTAATGAGTAGTCTATGAGAGATTCTATTATAACCCCCACAAGCTAAACTGAAATGGAGTATTCTGATTATATGTTGTCCCTCTGACTACAGATTAGTCTGAGGTTGTGATCTGCCTTGCAGTTGGTAAGGCATGGAGGGCAAACAGTTTTCAAGCCATATTGTGTCCTATTGAACATATTGACCATATTAAATGTGCCATATGTATAAAATGTATAGAATGTAATAAGTAAAGCATATGTAAGTTTGAAAAATAATACAACCTCTAAGCATACAAAGTAACAAGAAAAAACAGTTTGTAAAAGATTTGTTTGCTTTAAATTTTCACTAAACCTTTTAAAAATGAACTCTGTGGAAGTGGGAAATTGTGTAATGTGTGAGCTATATATGTGAGAATATTAGATGTGAGGTTTTTAAAATTATATTTTGAGCACTGTTTTAGGTATATGACAATAAAGGAAGCACATTGGATCTTATCTTATCGTATCTCATCTCATCTTATCTTATCGTATCTTGTCATATCTTTTATTATCTTATCTTGCCTTGTCTTGTCTGGTCTTTTCTGGGCTTGTTGTGCTTTGCCCTATCTTGCCTTGCCTTCTCTTATCTTATCTCATCTTACCTTATCTTATTTTTAGCTTATGTTTTCCTACCTACCTCATCTTATCTTTGCCTTATCTCACCTTGCCTTACTTGGTTTCCCGTGTCTTGTTTCATTTCGTCTTGCCTCAAGTCGACTTATCTTATCTTATCTTGGCTTAGCTTATCTTGTCGTGTATTGTCTTATCTTTCCTTATCTTATTGTGTCTTGCCCCACCACATCCCATCTCATCTCAACCTTATCCTATCTTAGCTTAGCTTATCTTTCCTTATCATATCTTATCTTCACTTATCTTTTCTAATCTCATCTCAATTTATCTTAAACTCACCTTATCTTATCTTGTCTTATCTTTCCTCATCTTATCTCTTCTTATATTATCTTACTGTATCCTAGCTTTCCTTGACATATCTTGCCTTGTCACATCTCATCTTACCTTATCTTATTTTCCCTTATCTTGAAACTTGCAGAGATGTGTTAGAACCAACAAGCAAGTCCAATGCATGAGCATTTAAAGGCATTTGTGGTCTGGGAATCAGAATCCGAATCAGAATCACTGTATTGCTAGCATGTGAAACATGCCAGAATTGACCTTGGTTAAGTGCAAAACCTTGGATACAAGACAAAACCAACTCAAGACAGCACAATTTCAACTCAACATTAACCTAACACTGTGGCAGCCACTATGCAAATACAACAATTTCTTGAACAAAACATTCACCAACTTCAACAGTTAACTCAAATACCTAGAAAAGCTGTACAAAATAATATAGGTATTAAAGAATACAAGTTGAGCAAGTATGAAATATTTATGACTAGCAAAATACCCGTGCTTCGCAGCGGAGAAGTAGTGTGTTAAAGAAGTTATGAAAAAGAAAAGGAAACATTTTAAAAATAATATAACCAGCGGTAAAGCAAGGAAGACTCCGTAATAAGGACGGTTGGGTGCACGTAGAAGGGGTGCCTGCTAACCTAAAAGGGATATTCGGAGCTCACGACTTTACTTGTCTGTTGTAGAGCGGGCATCGGCCATGTATGGACGCTAACACCGAGTCACCCGGGTGAGATGGACTTCATTCTTCAATAAAGGAACTCTCGCCGAGCTGGTGAGATCACTTCTTTACATGTAAATTAAGTAAACGTGTCCACGGTGCACATCAGGATTGGTCGCTGGATTCACTGCAGACTTCCCAGGCCATGTGATTATAAACTTTTAAAAGAAAGTTCAGATAAAGGACTGGGGAACGTGTGGGGATTGTGTGTGTCTGGGTGTCTAATTTATATGTGTATATAGTTGTAATATAGGTTAAGTACATGTGAATATATTTGCGCTGTTTATAAATAAGATATTCTTTCCGTTTCTTTACCTTGCTTTCTTTCTTTCCTGCTTTCTTGCATTCTTTTATTTTCGGCAGCGTCTCTATGAAGTTGTGGATTTGCCTATGAGTATTTAGTGACAGCATGTCTATTAACTTGTGGATTTTTCTGCGAGTATTTAGCGACAGCGTCACAAAGTTGTTTCCATCTAGCTGCATCAGAAAATGTACCACGACGTCTGACGCCTCCTTTTTACTTCCGTTTCTTTACCTTGCTTTCTTTCTTTCCTGCTTTAATGTACCAAGACGTCTGACACGCCTCATTTTTACTGTCTCCTCACAGCTTGGATTGCTGCTGACGGATGGCCTTATATAGGCAGGCAGCCAACTATGTGGGAGGCGTGATGATGGGGGAGGCAACTCCAGCTCACACGGCGACCGAGCTGCAGGCTATGGCTGTATATATGTACGTAAGTAGGATTCAGTTATGACCATTATGCGTAGAATTTCAAAATGAAACCTGCTTAACTTTTGTAAGTAACCTGTAAAGAATGAGCCTGCCAAATTTCAGCCTTCTACCTACACGGGAAGTTGGAGAATTAGTGAGTGAGTGAGTGAGTCAGTCAGTCAGGGCTTTGCCTTTTATTAGTATAGAATACATAAACAGCACAATTGCCAGTTACATGTTGCAAAAACAGTTAAGAGTAACCCTATGTAAGTCTGCTTAAGATCTTATTGCTTTGAGGAAATGACGTGTATTTCTGGTCGTTATAGACTTGTACCTCCTCTATGATGGCAATTTAATAACCAGATGGCTGCTGGGGTGGCTGGAATCAGCTGCAATCTTTCCTGCTATATATTTTGCTTTAGCGATGAACAGATCCTTTAATGTTGGGCGGCAACAGCCACTGATTTTCTCAGCTGAACAAATCACCTGCTGCCACTGAGTCTTAGAAAGAGAGAAGGCAGAAGGAAACCAAACGGTGATGGAGGAGGTCACAATACTCTTAATGATGGCTGAGTAAAAATTGAACACCAAGCTTCTTAAACTGGCAAAGGAAGAACAATCGCTTTCATGATGATGGAGGTGATGTGCTTGTCCCATGTTAATGTATTAGTGAAAGTAGCCCCTAGTCTTGCTGAAAAGCAATATCACTTTACAAAATGTTACTGACCTGGCAGCACTAAGTAATTTTGGAGACTTTTATCCCCTACTTGATGTCATTTTCTTTTATACTATTATTCATGAAATGACTCTGTAATGATTTTCCATTTCAGTATGTCATCTTCTCACTGGCTATTTGGGTTATAGAACTTTTGGATGGGATGATTACAATATACAGTGACCTTGTGAAAGTATTCATCCACCTCGGTGTTTGTACTGTTTTGTCGCATTACACCCTGGAATTAAAATGGATTTTTGGGGAGTTAGCACCATTTGATTTACACAACATGCCACTTTGAAGGTGCAAAGTATTTTATTTCCCTGTTTTTTAACTTAACTGTGTTAGTGTGAACACTACAAGCATCTGGACAAGATAAAAATGAATAAGATGTGCTCATTTAGGAGGTCACCTGGATCACTGGATGGCACTTTCTGATCCTGATACTCCTACACACATTTTATAACATGTAGTGGGAACTCACAAGTCATGTCTGTTGAAATCCAGAAGAGCACCTTTAACCTTTAAGTTCCTACTGTGATTGAGTCCCTAAAGTGATGTTCTCCATGGTAGTGCTTCATAATAAGAAACATTGATGTGTAGCTCAAAGTGACAGCGTCTGTACACCAGCCTTGTTTTTTGTTTTCTTTTTAAGATTTCATAATGCATTTACAATGGGGTGCATTGGTATTTGTCTGTGCTTGTTTGTGTGGCTGTCCCCACAGCCTTTGGGTGTCACCCCTTTCAAAACATTTTGTGTCTTTCCCAGATGGTCTCTCAATCATACGTCAATGATTGATGGGCCATCTTCTGTCATACTTTTTACAAATCATTATCTCATTGTAGGGCTGGCGGCTCGGTTCCATTCCTAACTGCCTTTTTTCAGATGTGAGCATACTGCTGTGAGCGCACACCAGATGCTTGTGTTTGAAATGCTTTCTGTGATCTTCAGGCTTTAGCTTATATTATTTGAACTTCTCAGACTTTCCATTCTTTTTACAAAATGTTCCCCTGGTCATTGAGCTCACATTATTTGAACAGCAGCAAAATGATCTCTCAGCCATTGTCATGCATGTACGTCTGAGGATCAGCACCCAAGCCTTCCCATATGTGTGATAACACCCCAGGTTGAGAGGGGGCACTGCTGCTAATTATCTAGTCATTTACTTCCTACACAGTCTCAAGAAACCACCTAGTGAGGGGTCATTTATCGTGGAGACAACCTGACCGAAGGAGGTCCTAGTCAGATGACCCATCGGCAGAGCCGAATTCATCAGAAGCCACTCCGCTACATGGCAATTGCCTTTTTGTTGTTTTTCTTACACCATCAAGAGTTTTTTTTTGTTTGGTGGTCCCTGTCAGTAAATAGGGAGGGCCATGTTGGGACCCCAAAATATTTCTGGCTTGTCAACCTTCCCTAACTCAGGTGGCCACAATATATACAGTGATTTGCATGGTGACTATATCTTTAAGTACTGTTAATCTCCTGCAGGTTCAAACTCATCCAGTATGAGCTCAGTCATTTTAAAATACCAGTTCAAACACATACTGGAAGCCAAATATTTTTGGTTTTTATCTGTTGTTTCCTCCTGTCTGCTGCTATAGTCACTTTCCCATGTCCATCTTGAAACTGCTGACCTCAGATTTATTGCTCATATTCCTCACACAGTAATTAAAGTAGATACCACAGAAGGATGAGGAGGTGAGAATCTCTAGTGTTATGATCTCAGTATTTTTGTGTACTGTTATTGGCCACATGAGATTTTTGCATTTTCATTTTATTTTCCACACTGTTAATAATTCTTAGTATTTGTTTGGTGTGTGGTTTTCTTCACGGACATCGCCATTTTGTATTGCTGCTTCATGGCTGTGGCCTTACTGGTATTGTTAACGATGATATGACTGATGAGAGTGTTATTTTTGACTTCATTAAGTCCCTGATAGCTAAGATCTCAGCATGCATATCTAGACAATCTGTAAGTGTTAGAGGAAACTAAAAGGTACTTCCATCAAGGATTTACTGCTAGGATATTTCAGCTCTGGTCTCATTTATTGTTCTCATCTAGGGTTTAATTGATCAATTCTGGTTGTGTCCTTTTGTGTTTAAGACCTCTTGTCTGCCCCTTGACCAAGATTGTATTGGTCCATATTATTGTATTTATCACCAAGTCCTTTTTTCCTTACCACAGTACACTCCTTAACACCTACAGATGCAGACAAATTTGTTGGGAGCATTCCGCAAAAAAAGAAGAAAGCATTAATTTCCCTAAAAATACCTGGAAACTGGCAAAATTAATTAGCACCTATCATTGTTTATTCTGTATTTAGCAAAAATCAGACTTTGCTTTAAAGTTTTGATTCAGCAGAATGTTTCAACTAATAACACAAATGAAAATGACATGGACAGAAATGATGGGACCCTAACCTAATGTTTTGTTGCACAACCTTTAGAGGATGTCACTACACACAAGCAATTCCTGGAGCTCACCATGAGACTTCTGCACCTGTCCACAGGTCATTTGGCCCACTCGTCCTGAGCAAACTACTCCTGCTGTGTCAGGTTTGAAAGGGGTCTTCTCCAGACTGTGTGTTTGAGCTCTCTCCAAAGATGTTTGATAGGATTCTAATCAGGGCTCATACAAGACCACTTCAGAATAGTTCAATGTTTTGTTCTTAGCCATTCTTGTGTGCTTTTAGCTGTGTGTTTTGACTGCTTATTCTGTTGGGAGATCCATGACCTGTTACTGAGATGGAGTTTTCTGACACTGGGCAGTACTATTTGCTCCAGAATTACTTGATATTCGTGATATTTCAGTGTTCACTGTACAGACTCAAGGCACCCCATACCAGATGCAGCAAAGTAGCCCCAAAACATAACCTTCATTTTGTCATCTGTGGACACAGAGCTGATGTGAATTTGCCAAAATGTTCCTGTTTTGTCTCATTTGCCCAAAGGACATTCTTCCAGAACCATTGTGACTTGTCAATATACATTTGTGCAAATTTCAGTCTGTCTTTTTTAAGGTTTTCTTTCAGCATTGGAGTCTTCCATGATGTTCTTCCGTTGAGTCTACTGTCACTCAAAAAGCGATCAGACTTAGATGGATCTTCTTTGGAAGTTGTCCTTGGCTTTTTGTCTATCACTCGCATTATCCTCCTGCTCATTCTGGGGTCGATTTTCCTCTTGCAGCCATGTCCAGGGTGGTTATTAACAGTTCCTTGGACTTTAAACTTGTTAATAACAATTACAACTGTTGTCACTGGAACATCAAGCTGTTTGGAGGTGGTCTTCCAGCCTTTGCCTTTCACATGCTTCTCTGTTGTTTTCTTTCTGATCTTCTCAGACAACTCTCTCCTTTGCTTTCACTGGTCCATGTTCAGTGTGGGACACATGATGATACCAAACAGCAGAGTGACAATTTTTCTCCACTTAAGTGGGCTTAAATGCACTATTGGAGACATGTGTGATATGAATTCAAGAAAACAGCTAGTTAGAAAAATCACTCTAATCCAGTTATTTATAATATGTTCCAGGAGAACCAACAAATGTGTCCAGATCATTTTAGAACATCTTTGTATATAAGCAATATTTGATCTCCTGTCACACTTGCCTTGCTTTACCTGATGAAATATACCAGCCATGTGGGTGTACAGTGAACAATTGCTTTTCATTTCATCACTTTTCAGGACCTGCTCACACCTGGCTACGGAACACCTTGTCAGTCAAATGTCCAAATACTTTTGAGCCCCTGAAAATGAGGTGGGCTATGCAGAAAAATGGCTTTCATTCCTAAATGCCTCATGCGATATTTTTGGTAAACACCTTAAATTAAAGCTGAAAGTGTACACTTCAATCACACAATGATTGCTTTGTTTTCAATCTATTTTGGTGGTATATTATATAGTGCCCTTCGTATCTATCTATCTATCTATCTATCTATCTATCTATCTATCTATCTATCTATCTATCTATCTATCTATCTATCTGTTATATAGTTCCCTTCATATCTATCTATCTATCTATCTATCTATCTATCTATCTATCTATCTATCTATCTATCTATCTATCTATCTATCTATCTATCTA
>JANRMT010062825.1:23663544-23700212 GCA_026402145.1 Polypterus bichir lapradei | reverse complement strand
CTATCTATCTATCTATCTATCTATCTATCTATCTATCTATCTATCTAATCAAGTGTGTACCACATAAGGTACTGTATAGGTTAATAAAGTAGTTGATGTAGTGTTAGATGTGAATATTTGTCTGTTTTGTTGTGGTGACTTGAAAAGATTTAATTTCTGAAATGCATTTCACAATTAAAACTGACATAGTTTTGTTGTGAAACTGAGTCACAAACATGATGAAAAGGTTATGTCGGGTCTCCAGAATAATCAACAAAGCAGGTAAGGACCTTCACTAGCCATCCTAGATAAGGCTCACACTAAGGGCCAATTTATACTTCACGCTCAGAATGCGTACGCACCCGCATCAAGGCTGCCACACGTTCCCAGCGTTCATTTCACGTGTCCTCTGAGCAGGTCCTCAGAAATTAACGCGAAGCGTGCACGAGTTTCAGTACCAGCAAAAAGTCGGGGGGTGCAGTGTGCTAAAAGTTGTAACGTGACGTCAGAGTCTCTGTTTACTATCTACATGTGACAGAAAGCCGCTATGCAGGTCCTACTGGGATCGATGTGCGTGCTTCGATGTGTGATGAATGGTTTGATGTGGTGAAGCAAAATGCCGACATACAGATGCATTCGTGGTGCTTTTATATTCAAGCATCGCATATTCCCGATCGTAATGACACGATACATTTTAAAAGTCTCACTAACCATCTTTTGTGTCTTTTATTTTTTTTGCAACTTCACAACAGCAACATAATATACAGCGCTGTATCTGGGCCACTGAGATAAAAAATTAAGGACATGGTGAAAACGTGTATTTTGTGATTAAAATGGAAATTTCGGCTTTAATTTCGAAATGTCCACTTTAACCTCGTAGTTTACTTTATTATTAAAGCAGACCATCGTAAACGTCATCCCAGTTTTTAATCGTTACAGCAAGCAGCAATAGATCACCACACAGAACACATTAAATGCATGATATTCCAACTCTCTGCACATTTAGGATCTTGAGATTTATACTTGATATCACTTTCATGATGAAATGCATTTAAGTATGTATGTTACATTTTACAGATAAATCGTTAATTTCGTTTAAATAATGAATACTGTTAATAATTACACACATGGGGGTGACATGGTGGAGGAACAGTAGCACTGCTGTCTCGCAGAGAGTCATGTTGCTAGTATCCCCTGCTTGGATTCCACACTGTGCTCCAGTTTCCTTCCAAAGATATGCAAATTTGGTGCCGCTAAAATGATACTAGTGTATGTGTGTGTGCTTGTATTCACCTTCCCATGAGCTGAGGCCTCGTTCAGGGATTGTTTCTCACTCGTGGCCAATGCTTGCTGGAATGGACACATCCCTGGATTTAATCAATAAACATCCTTTTCAGAGATATTGCGGTAAGGTGTCATCGGAATTTAATGGGTGTTCCAGGCAATTCACTACACAGAGAACCCGAACATGTTCTCACCATGAAAATATCTCTCACTACCACCTGGTGGATTCCTCCAGATTTACGTAAAGTACATACGCAAGTATAAACACTACAATGCTTGCGTAGCAGGAGCATCCGCTGCAGCATGCGTCGCGTCGCATGAAGTATAACCCCGGCCTAAGCCAACCAGCCCCCAACTGCCTACCTGCAAGCTCCAGCATCCAAATGCCTAAAAATAGGGAACTGGCTTTAGAAATTCAAAATATTCACTACAGTGCCAAACTTAACAGAAATACTTTACAAGAGAGAGAAACTGTAAAAACTCGTTTTTTCATGTACAATTCAAACTGAGGCTAGGGATCTGCACTGGCAATCGGAAGGTTGCCGGTTTGAATCCCATAAATGCCAATAGGGACTCTGCTCTGTTGGGCCCTTGAGCAAGGCCCTTAACCTGCAATTGCTGAGCGCTTTGAGTAGTGAGAAAAGTGCTATATAAATGCAAAGAATTATTATTAAATGACAAGCTGTTCCTAGTGGCTCTGCCCGTGTAGTAGTGAAACAGGACAAACTTTAAAAATCAATAAACAAAAAGGTATTGCTAGCTAAGCGGAGGCTGGGTATGCTCCAAAATGCAGAGGTAGACCGACTCCCTACTCCTGACGTTGCGCTTCCCCCTCCCCTCTTCCCACAGCCTCTGTCTCTGGTTAGAGTGAATATATCGCTCCTGCAAGCAAACTATGATTCTTTTTTTTTTTTGTTTTATTTATTTTTATTAATTTTATTAGAATCCATACAAAGCAATCAAGTTTTTACAAAAAGAAAAATTAAGTTAAGAACAGATCAATCCCCACCCCTGAGAGAGAGAGCAAGCCAAACGGCATTAAATTTAAGGCTTGTAAACATACCTAAATTAATAAATTCTCTGTGCTTTATGAACTTATTTTAAAATATTACTGATTAGATCCTGCCATGTTTTGAAAAAAGTTTGTATGGATCCTCTAACTGAGTATTTGATTTTTTCCAATTTCAAATAGTATAACACATCGGTTTCCCACTGACTTAAAAGAGGAGAGTTTGGGTTCTTCCAGTTTATCAGAATAAGTCTACGTGCCAAAAGTGTAGTGAGTGCAATCACAATTTGTTTGTCTTTCTCTACTTTAAACCCATCTAGAAGAACCCCAAACACAGCTGTTAATGGGTTAGGAGGGATTGTGAGTCCAAGGCTATCTGAAAGGTAATTAAAAATTTTTGTCCAGAATAATGTTAATTTGTTGCAGGCCCAGAACATGTGACCTAGTGAGGCTGGGACTTGGTTGCAACGTTCACAGGTTGGATCATGCCCTGGAAACATTTTGGAGAGTTTTAGATATATAATTTTGAGTTGTATAATTGTATGCTTTGCGCATATGAAGCTCGAGTGAATTCTCTGCATTGCTACTTTCCACTCCTTTTCTGATATATTAATTGAGAGATCTTTTTCCCAGTGTCCTCTTGGATCTTTGAAAGGGAGGGATTGTAAAATGATTTTATATATTGTAGAGATGGAGTCTAAGTTCTTGAGATTGAGCAATATTTTTTCCAGCATGGATGAGGGTGCAAGATGAGGAAAATCTGGAAGGTTTTGTTTAACAAAGTTTCTGATTTGAAGATAGTGAAAGAAATGTGTAGCTGGAATGTTAAATTTGGAATGTAAGTGTTCATAGGATGCAAAGACGTTGTCTATATAAAGATCTCTAAGCAAGTTAATTCCAAATTTTTTCCAGATATTAAAAACTGCATATGTTTGTGAAGGTTGAAAGAGGTGGTTCTCTTGCAGAGGTGCCACAGATAGAAGCTTCTCCGTCTTAAAATGATTTCTACATTGGTTCCAGATTCTAAGTGAGTGGAGCACAATTGGGTTATTTGTATATTGATGATAATGTGTGTTTGTTGGAGCACAGAGCAAGGAATACAGCAAACTATGATTCTTAGCGAGATGAGAGAAATTGCCAAATCAACTAGAATATTCAAGCAAATTATAGAAAAAAAACACGATCTAAATCCATTGAGTAGTTCTCTCGTTCGCTAGCTAAGTGGATGTAAGATACGTTCGAGGCTGGCACGTGAGTGTGGAGGGCACCACCCCCCCCTACTCCTCGGCCTGCTGTGTCTCTCTCGGATTCATACAAATAAATCGGCACTGCAAGTGAACTATGATATTTAGTGCAGTGAGAGGGGTCACAAAATCAAACGGAATGTTGAAGCAAATTATAGAAAAAAAACCTGATCTAAATCCGTTAAGTAGTTCTCTTGTTCACTAGCTAAGTGGAGGTAAGGAATGCCTTGCGCATAAGTATGGAGGGCCCCGCCCCCTCTCCTCGGCCCCACTGCGTCTCTCTCGGATTTGTGCAAATAAATGTTCAAGCAAATTATAGAAAAAAAAAATCTATATCCACTAAGTAGTTCTCTCATGAAAGTGGACAGATATACAGACAGACAAACAGACAGAAAGAAGTTGGATTTTATATATAGAGAGAGAGAAGAGTAAACTTAGAAAAAAAATATATATATATACTCAGCAAAAAAAGAAACGTCCCCTGACTTTCAACTGTTTTTACTTTCAGTAGACTTAATGTGTAAATATTTGTATGAACACTAAAAGAGTCAACACCATAAGACATAAACTAAAAATGTTTCACAATGTGTCCCTGAATGAAGGGAGGCTCAAAATCAAAAGAACCAGTCAGTATCTGGTGTGGCCACCAGCTGCTTGAAGTACTGCAGTGCATCTCCTCCTCATGGACTGGACCAGATTTGTCAGTTCTTGCTGTGAGATGTTACCCCACTCTTCCACCAATGCACCTGCAAGTTCCTGGACATTTCTGGGGGGAATGGCCCTAGCCCTCACCCTGCGATCCAACAGGTCCCAGACGTGCTCAATGGGATTGAGATCTGGGCTCTTCGCTGGCCATGGCAGAACACTGACATTGCTGTCATGCAGAAACTCACGCACTTTTTGCCACTCCTGTCTGGTCCAGCGAAGGTGGGTTTGTGCCCATAGGCGGCGTTGTTGCTGGTGATGTCTGGTAAGGACCTGCCTTACAACAGGCCTGCAAGCCCTCATTCCAGCCTCTCTCAGCCTATTGCGGACAGTCTGAGCACTGATGGAGGGATTGTGTGTTCCTGGTGTGACTCGGGCAGTTGTTGTGGCCATCCTGTACCTGTCACGCAGGTGTGATATTCGGATGTACCGATCCTGTGCAGGTGTTGTTACACGTGGTCTTCCACTGCGAGGATGATCAGCTGTCCTTCCTGTTTCCCTGTAGCACTGTCTTAGGCGTCTCACAGTGTGGACATGGCAATTTGTTGCCCTAGCCACATCAGCAGTCCTCATGCCTCCCTGCAGCATGCCTAATGCACGTTCACGCAGATGAGCAGGGACCCTGGGCATCTTTCTTTGGGTGTTTTTCACAGTCGGTAGACAAGTCTCTTTAGTGTCCTGCGTTTTTAGAACTGTGACCTTAAATGCCTACTTTCTGTAAGCTGTTAAGGTCTTAACGACCATTCCACAGGTGCATGTTAATTAATTGATTATGGTTAATTGAACATGCATGGAAAACATTGTTTAAACAATTTACAATGAAGATCTGTAAAGTTATTTGGATTTTTAAAACATTATTGTTGAAATACACAGTCCTGAAAAAGGGACGTTTCTTTTTTTGCTGAGTATATAAAAAAAAGTGGAAAAAGGGGCAAAACTAAGCAAAGAGAAATTTACCCAGAAAGGCAATCCAGAACAACACAATCTACAAGCAAAATCCAATAACAGAAAAAGTCCATAGACCAGAAATCAGAAATAAAACAAAACTTGCAGAAAGTCTCCTAACAAACTCAATGATCCGCTGCTGAGGTTCTTTTTCTGTCTTAATGTATAGCCAGCAGGAGGTCTGTGAAATATATTTTATAGAAGGAGAGAAGAAACTGTTGCGTCTTTCTTGAAATATCATTACATCTTGTGCTGGTGACAGCAGCTCTGCTCTTGAAGTCTAATAATGTGTTTTGTTTAATCAGATTTCTACGAAGAAAGATGCTATGTAGAAGACCAAGATGCACTTTAAAGGGGAATGTGCTAGTTGCTTAAATGGCTGCTCAGTTTGGGAGACGCTACATAAATGAGAGCCAGCTATCTTCCATAAAAACCATCCAAATCTTCACTGATTCAGCCTGTTGTCACTGGGCTTGGACATTGTCATTCTATCTTATTGGCCCTCTGATTCTTCTAACTTCCTGCCCATTCCAAGTAATAACCTTTCATTGAAAGACATGAAATAACCTAACCCAGAAATGACGACTGTAGCTTTAGCCCCTCTAACCCCCAGCACTTGGCCTCCTTGCTTTAGTTTTAAGTCGAGTTGTTTATCCTACTTATATCATTTCAGAACTGGAACGCTCCATATAAAAAAATGCAGTCTGCTTCAGGCATGGGGGATGCTTAAGAACTTCAAAAGTGTGCCTAATAACACACACACGCTTACTTGCATTCTCTCGTTTTTTTTTTCTCTCAGTACTTGCCACCAAGCTGACATGTTTTAAGAGGTGCAACTCAATCTCACTGAGCTGAATGAGACCCACCACACTGATCTCTGGGTAAAGGAAGCAAACAGACAGACAGCAAAGTGGGTGTGTGTGGAAAAAGCCAGCGATTTGGCTGCAACACACCCTTAAGTAACAACACATGGCAACAAAGATGTGAGCGGAGGCCTGTGTGTCTGTGTGTGTGTTTGTGTGCACGTATGGCTGCATCTCCATGTGTGTGCACTGTAAAGCTGGAGGCTGCACGTTTAATCTCTCAGTGACATACACCTCATACTCAATACATAGGTGTAATATGGTGTAACCTCAAGGGGGTGCCACTGAGTCCCAAACCACAGACACAATGTCATCCAGCACAACTTTGGGTTCAAATAAAGGATTTTTATTTGTTGTCAACCAGTTCCAACAATGAACACAGTCAATAAACACACACTTTATCATAAGATTCTTTTCTCTCATTCTGCCTTTCTGGTGAATGTTGCCTGCTGCCTCTCGACTCCAGTTCCTCGAGGTGAGGCTGTGGCCTTCTTTTTCAACTTTTTAAACAGTACTGCTTCCGGTGTCATAGAATAGGTAATTTGAAGCACTTACAAATCATGTGGAAACCAGGGTAGTCCTTCCAATGGCTGAACCCAAGGACCCCAACAGAGCTGTGCTTCTGGACTCCAAATCCCAAACCACCTTACAGGTGACCTAACTGAGTTCAGCTCAGAGGAACACTGCCACCTGCCACATGAGGGAATGAACTGTGGCCGACATCCAGTCCAGTCCATCCGTTATTCCTTTGTCCCAGGTGGGATAAAGACTGTAAGGCGTTCTGGCTGGTTTAGGTCTCCACTAATACCATCCATGGCCAGGTAAGACATCATCATCTATCCTGGCCAGAATTCCTGCCCTTCCTCCATAGCACTTGCAATGATTGTGCTGTACCTCTAAAGCACCTTGAGGTGAATTTCAATATAGGAAACTATTTGTGATATCAGTATGTGTGTAAGGTTATGTCTGTGCACTTAAAGGAATACTCTATCCAAAATTACATATTTTTATATGTTACTTACCTCATGTAATTGTCCAAGAAAAAATATGTAATCTCATGGTTTTATGCATAATGGAGTTATGTAATCATTCGGATATAACAGACGTCTATAGTGAGCAACAGCAAACAAAGTCAAAAAGTCCATGAAATAATCTCATGTTATACATGTTGCATAATCTGCACGTCCAGTTATCAAGCTGTATGTTCACACTGTCTAAAACATGTGTAATTTTACTAATAATAATTATTTACATTTATATAGAACTTTTCTCACTACAGTAATCCCTCGCTATATCGCGCTTCGACTTTCGCGGCTTCACTCTATCGCAGATTTTAAATGTAAGCATATCTAAATATATATCACGGATTTTTCACTGGTTCGTGGATTTCTGCGGACAATAGGTCTTTTAATTTATGGTACATGCTCCCTCAGTTTGTTTGCCCAGTTGATTTCATACAAGGGATGCTATTGGCGGATGGCTTAGAAGCTACCCAATCAGAGCATGTATTACATATTAACTAAAACTCCTCAATGATATAAGATATGCTTCCTGCGCAGTGCTTGATTGTTTGCTTTTCTCGTTCTCTCTCACTCTCTCTGACATTCTCTGCGCCTGATGGTGGGGCACAGAGGATACGGACGCTCCTCTACAAAATGCCACTTTATCACAGTGCATCGGCATACTTAAAAGCACACATATTGATTTTTTGATTGTTTGCTTTTCTTATCTCGCTCTCTCTCTCTGACATTCTCTGCTCCTGACACGCACTCTTTTGAAGAGGAAGATATATTTGCATTCTTTTAATTGTGAGAAAGAACTGCCATCTCTGTCTTGTCATGGAGCACAGTTTAAACTTTTGACTAAAGGGTGTTATTTCATGTCTAGAGGGCTCTAATAATGTTAACAGTGTGGGAGAGTTTATAAGGGTTTACAATATATAAAAATAACCATACAAACATATGGTTTCTACTTCGCGGATTTTCACCTATCGTGGGGAGTCTGGAACGCAACCCCCACGATCGAGGAGGGATTACTGTACTCAAAACACTTCAATGCAAGAAGCACCTGGGACACAAACCCATGACCTCCTTACTGTGAGGCAGCAGTGCTGCCACTGCACCAAATACTGTTAGATAAACTCTTTCTAGAACACACTCAATTCATCCCAATGATTTGAATTGAAGACCTGTGTCCCCCTCGTTCATTGGTCAGGAGTCCAGCCCAGTGCCATCTTATTCATTGGCTAACATTGCACCTCACATGATATCAAGAAAAAGTTTGAAGAGAGAAACATGTACAATACAATACAATACAGTTTATTTTTGTATAGCCCAAAATCACACAGGAAGTGCCGCAATGGGCTTTAACAGGCCCTGCCTCTTGACAGCCCCCCAGCCTTGACTCTCTGAGAAGACAAGGAAAAACTCCCAAAAAAACCTTGTAGGGAAAAATGGAAGAAACCTCGGGAAAGGCAGTTCAAAGAGAGACCCCGTTCCAGGTAGGTTGGGCTTGCAGTGGGTGTCAAAAGAAGGGGGTCAATACAATACAATACACAGAACAGAACAAATCCTTAATACAGCATAAAAATAAAAATTTTAGAAGTACAGAGCAGAATTTAACAGTAGATAATATCACATAATCAGATTTGGATATTTTTAGAGTCCTGGAGACCTCATCCATCAAGCTGCCTCCCCCATTTGGCCATTCCACAGCTGAAACAGTGCTGGGCCAGCCAATCCGATGAAAGGACCCCTCTTTCCCATGATTCCTGCGATCCTCCATCAGGGATGACTTTACCATAGGCAGGCAAACAACTTGGCAGGTGGGCCGTGGCACCAATTGCCACATTTGAGTACCAAGAACAGAAACAGAATAGGTGAGGGTTAGTATTCAATTATAACTATCGTGTTACTTATGTTTTAGTGCTAATGACTAACAACAGAGATGCAGTATGTACAGTTAATCAGCAGCTCTAGTCAGGATATGCTAAACTGAAGTAGTGAGTCTTCAGCCGGGATTTAAAGGCTGAGACCGAAGGGGGTATCTCTTATAGAAGCAGGAAGACCATTCCACAGTTTAGGGGCCCTGTAATTAAAAGCTCGACCTCCCACTGTTATTTTATTAATCCTTGGAATCATAAGCAGACCGGCATCTTGAGATCTTAATGTGCGCTCAGGTTTGTAAGTCATGATAAGTTCAGACAAGTAAGCCAGACCTTGGCCATTTAATACTTTATATGTTAAAAGGAGGATTTTGAAATCTGCCCTAAACTTAACCGGGAGCCAGTGTAAGGATTTAAGAACTGGAGTTATGTGTTCATATTTTCTTGTTCTTGTAATAATTCTTGCAGCCGCATTTCGGATTAACTGGAGGCTGTATAAAGAACAGTTTGAACAGCCAGTGAACACCGCATTGCAGTAGTCAATCCTACTAGAGATAAATGCATGAATTAATTTCTCAGAATCCTGTTTATTTAGAAAGCGCCTTAATTTTCTAACATTTTTAAGATGGAAGAAACATATTTTGGACAACTTTGTAATATGTGCTTTAAATGACATGCTAGAATCAAAGATAACTCCTAGATTGTGGGCTGATTTAGTAAAATTAATGGTGATTCCAACTGAGTTAAATGATGACAAAATATTGTTGTGATCCGCGTCATTCCCTCCAACAATTAACATCTCTGTTTTATCTGTATTTAAAGACAAGTAGTTATCATTCATCCACTCCTTTAATTCACTAACACAACTAATTAAAGTCAACATCGGAGAAACTTCATTTGATTTAAATGAAAGGTATAACTGGGTGTCATCTGCATACGAGTGAAAATTAACATTATGTTTCCTAATGAGAGATCCCAGTGGAAGCATTTAAAGTGAAAACAGTAAAGGTCCCAGTACTGAGCCCTGCGGGACACCATATTGAACTTCTGTGTATAATGATGAAGTACTGTCAGCACATTTCTGTACATATTGGAATCGATTTGATAAATAAGAACTAAACCAAGCGAGTACAGGGCCTGTAAGCCCAACATCATTTTCTAGCCTGTGCAGTAAAACAGAATGGTCAATGGTGTCAAATGCTGCACTTAAGTCTAAAAACATAATTACAGGGTAGTTTCCTTCATCAGAGGATATCAGAATGTTGTTTACAACTTGCGTTAGTGCTGTTTCTGTACTATGACCAGTGCGAAAACCAGACTGGAATTTCTCAAATAAATTGTAATGCGTAAGGTGTGACTGAAGCTGACTGGCGACTACTTTTTCTAGTATTTTAGAGAGAAAGGTTAAAACTAAAGGTTAAAAATGAAAGAAAAACAAGAGAAAACATTATGAGGAAAAGAACCTGCCTGAGACTTGTACAAATCTGAGATACTTCAACAATCAGAAGCTCAGGTTCATAGCCTGCTGCTAAATAATCCTGAGGTACTCCAGGTGCGGCTCACTGCTGTGAATATAAACATAACAACGGTAGGTGGGTCCACAATTTTAAACACTCTGTTGCATCTGAGGGCGTTCCATTTACCTTAATAAGAGCATAATTGTGTGTGTTTGGGACTTCGTGAGCATATGCCTCTGTGACACTACATGTGGATTATGTGAAGGAGCGTGTTTTTGATATTGTTTGCTGTTTATCCAGCGTTAGTCACTGTAGGCCCATGTTACATCAGAAAATTTATTATTTCTGTTCTGCATGAAAACATGAGAATGAAACTTTTGGTAACACTTTACTAAATAATCTAATATTTATTGGTATATATTATGAAATCTGTAGTGATGGATAAGATGGGTAACACTTTAGGCACTGCAAAAATGCATCTGTTACTCATTTACTTATGTAACAAGACCCTAACATTCACTTCTTTGGGTCGTCATAGTACTTACAAAGTATCAGCAAAGTGTTTATCCTTGAGTATGAGAAAGCTGCTATATAAATAAAATGTATGTATTATTATTATTACTTGCTTCGCTTACCAACCCCTGGGTGTGGGCACTGGGTGCCCGCTATCTTGCAGCTGTGCATCTCAAAGATTGTCAGGGCACTCTTCTGCCAGAGAAAGTGATGGTATTGAAAGAGATGGTATATAGAAGAGCGTGCAGTGAACGGGAGGAAGACGGGTTGGTCCTTAGTTGTTATAGATAGAAAATCAGTTACTTGAGTGTTTCACTACAACTCTGTATTTTAAATACTAATGAATAATAAAATGTAGTAAAAAGTAAAAGATAAAAAGTGAAAGTAGAAGTAAAAATGTAATAAAATATAATAAAAAGTTAAAAAATAATTAAATTACATTAATGCCACCTTAAAAATAATATTATGAATTACTTTATCTTCTAACTTACAGTGCATGCTCTCAAACTCTCCTCTCCTCTGCTAACTTACATTCTATAAGTGTTGCTTTTTTGCATTGCTGTTGCAAATTGTTTGGGATATTTTTCTCTTTGTTGTTTATTGGATGATTCTGTTTGTTCTTGATTTTTATTATATGCACCTGTTTTTTATTCATTATCAGCTCTTGCTGCTCTTTTTCTGTGCTTTTCTGCCTTACCATTATAACCGACTGCATTGAAGGGCGTGTTAGCACTGAGAGTGTCGCAAGGTGGAATGGATAGAGGATGTGCGCAGTAGGAGTAATAATTAGATGAGCAGGGTGGAGGGGAGTGGTCAAGGCTGAATAATGATGATACGATGGAAAACGTTTTTAATATAATAGAATATTATTATTATTATTATTATTATTATTATTATTATTATTATTATTATTCATCTCTGCAATGTGACCTACTAACAAAACATCACTTTGGAGTGGTCTGAGGTGGCTTCACTGAGAAACATTTCTCTCAATATGACTTGTTTAGTATAAGACC
The DNA here is from genome assembly GCA_026402145.1 of Polypterus bichir lapradei. Taxonomy (NCBI): domain Eukaryota; kingdom Metazoa; phylum Chordata; class Cladistia; order Polypteriformes; family Polypteridae; genus Polypterus; species Polypterus bichir. Next base: position 23,688,313 of record JANRMT010062825.1, on the reverse strand, counting down.
TCTGAATTCATTTTACCAGCATGTGAATACGCCACACTGCATATGAATGAATAATGCATCACTGATGCTTTATAAATGTTACAAATGTCAAAGGCAGCCTTTGTTAAGGTCTTGTTACTTGGTAATATGCAGGTCCTTTAAAAAGATCTTTGTCTCTTCTTGTTTCTCAAATTCACTTTTGTTTAATTTTTAAATTAGTGTTTCAAAGTGCTCCATGTGGAAAGTGCTAAAAATTGATGGAAGGTGAACCGATAATAAAATACTGAAGCAGTAGCATCACCTTGTAACCAACAGGGAAATGATGTTTGGATGGATCATTTCAAGTTGGCATCAGTTGACATCTGCATACAGTACAGGACAACTTCCGCTTTGGGGTCGGGATTGTGAAAAAGCTCACTGAATCACATAAACTGTGGGCTAATTAGAGTTTAGCTCAGAGACATTGTTTAATTGAACTTAGCTATGCCTTCATTTCCTATGATTATCCACAAGTTTAAATAGTCTACTATATCGTGCATCTACTCAAAACCATCTCTGTTCAGCTTGACTCAGGATAGCTAACATCCAACAAGTCTGTATGCAACCTTGGGTTAGTGATCAATGACTAGCTATCCACCAACTGTCCATGTTGCAATGGTCTCTTGGCTGAGCAGAGTCACACTATACAACATCCGTCAGCAGTACAGTACAGCACAACTCCTGGTCCCAATTTTGGTCTTTTCATGTCTGGACTACCAAAACTTTCTGCTAGCAGGAGCACCAGGATGGGTCACCAACCACTGCAGCTTGTTCTAAATGCTGTTGCAAGTCTGGTGTTCCACCTGATGTGGGCACATGTCACTCCTCTTTTTGGGTAACTACACTGGCTTTCCCACTGAGTAGTTCATATATACAGTGCATCCGGAGAGTATTCACAGAGCATCACTTTTTCCACATTTTGTTATGTTACAGCCTTATTCCAAAATGGATTCATTTTTTTCCTCAGAATTCTACACACAACAACTCATAATGACAACGTGAAAAAAGTTTACTTGAGGTTTTTGCAAATTTATTAAAAATAAAAAAACCAAGAAATCACATGTACATACAGTAAGTATTCACAGCCTTTGCTCAATACTTTGTCGATGCACCTTTGACAGCAATTACAGCCTCAGGTCCTATTGAATATGATGCCACCACAAGCTTGGCACACCTATCCTTGGCCAGTTTCACCCATTCCTCTTTGCAGCACCTCTCAAGCTCCATCAGGTTGGATGGGAAGCGTCTGTGCACAGCCATTTTAAGATCTCTCCAGAGATGTTCAATCGGATTCAAGTCTGGGCTCTGGCTGGGCCTCTCAAGGACATTCACAGAGTTGTCCTGAAGCCACTCCTTTGATATCTTGGCTGTGTGCTTAGGGTCGTTGTCCTGCTGAAAGATGAACCGTCGCCCCAGTCTGAGGTCAAGAGTGCTCTGGAGCAGGTTTTCATCCAGGATGTCTCTATACATTGCTGTAGTCATCTTTCCCATTATCCTGACTAGTCTCCCAGTTCCTGCCGCTGAAAAACATCCCCACAGCATGATGCTGCCTCCACCATGCTTCACTGTAGGGATGGTATTGGCCTGGTGATGAGCGGTGCCTGGTTTCCTCCAAACGTGATGCCTGGCATTCACACCAAAGAGTTCAATCTTTGTCTCATCAGACCAGAGAATTTTGTTTCTCATGGTCTGAGAGTCCTTCAGGTGCCTTTTGGCAAACTCCAGGCAGGCTGCCATGTGCCTTTTACTAAGGAGTGGCTTCCGTTTGGCCACTCTACCATACAGGCCTGATTGGTGGATTGCTGCAGAGATGGTTGTCCTTCTGGAAGGTTCTCCTCTCTCCACAGAGGACCTCTGGAGCTCTGACAGAGTGACCATTGGGTTCTTGGTCACCTCCCTGAATAAGGCCCTTCTCCTCCGATCATTCAGTTTAGTTGGCCGGCCAGCTCTAGGAAGAGTCCTGGTGGTTTCGAACTTCTTCCACTTACGGATGATGGAGGCCACTGTGCTCACTGGGACCTTCAAAGAGGCAGAAATTTTTCTGTACCCTTCCCCAGATTTGTGCCATGAACTGTCAACTATGGGACCTTATATAGACAGGTGTGTGCCTTTCCAAATCATGTCCAATCAACTGAATTTACCACAGGTGGACTCCAATTAAGCTGCAGAAACATCTCAAGAATGATCAGGGGAAACAGGATGCACCTGAGCTCAATTTGGAGCTTCATGGCAAAGGCTGTGAATACTTATGTACATGTGATTTCCCAGTTTTTTTATTTTTAATAAATTTGCAAAAACCTCAAGTAAACTTTTTTCACATTGTCATTATGGGGTGTTGTGTGTAGAATTCTGAGGAAAAAATGAATTTAATCCATTTTGGAATAAGGCTGTAACATAACAAAATATGGAAAATGTGATGCGCTGTGAATACTTTCCGGATGCAGTGTATATGGAGACATTTGTGAAGTCCTATGCTCCTTCTTGGCCACCCAGGTCTTCTGATAAATGGCACCTGGTGATGCTACCTCAGCATGGCATGAAATCTCAATGCAGAATCTTTACATGTGCAGCTTCTACCTGCTGAAATGAGCTGCCCACTTTCATTCAAAATCCTAATTCCCTCAATGTGTTTAAAAAATGTATGAAAACACTCTTGCTTTGTGAATTTCTGTCTAACTAGTATTGGCTGTTGGGTTTTTGTAAAATAGGAATTGCAAGTCACTTGTATTCTGTTCTGATCTTTTCACTTGTGATGACCAACACAAACAAAATATTTAATGAGGTAAAGAGTTGGAAGCAACAAAACTTTGTGACGAAATCCTGTTTATCCAAACACCAAATGCCTACGTGCTCTGCAAAGGACAACCAGGGGATGTCACCAGCAATGATCCCCCAAACCACAGAATAGATACACAAGTAATTCAGTTACAGGTCAGGACAGGTCAGGTTGTGGAGCATGCACTGGTACAGCGTGTTGACGCACCCACCACATGACAAAACAGCTCGGGATCCTAGTTAGCAACCCTGCAGGGCAGACACACGGTATAGTTCCACCCTCCCGAAATGATCATCTATCTGCCGCTATTAGGTGTTACGTGGGCGTACCCTTGGCCTGGTCCAGCCACTTGAATCTTCAACAATGAGGACCCTGAAAGCTGGATCACCATCTGGGAATCACGCTACTTGGCTGTAGTTCCATAAGTAACGGTCCCTCACAATGCAGGTAATGTGACTCATTCAAGACTCCGTGAGCAACAGCTCAATCAACAAAAAGTCAAACCAGTGGTACCCAAGGATTCTCTGAAGAGACACAGTGCCGAAGAAGCCCAGTCCAGTCTTCGCAATCATATAGTAAAACAGGAAGCAGCGGGACTCTAAGACTTGAACCTTCATCCTTTTGCATACGTATCGGGAGCACCACACACCCCTTTCCAGTGATTTTATGGCCCCCCATGATCTCCCAATCCATCTACTGAATTTATAACTCAGTTACAAGACCTTGAAAAGGCATGGCAAAGAGATCCAATTATCCAAAAATTATTTAAACGACAGCTGAATCTAACACTACATGGCTATATTGAAAACCATGAAGTCACCAATTCACTCCCCTCTATTAATCCCACGTCATCACTGCAGCCTTTTTGAAGGATGTTCTTATTGTACATTGTAAGTGCCAGGTGGGATTATTGGGCATCCCAACCAAGATGTACTGTATCTCTTTGAAGGAAGGGGTGTTATATTTATATTGTTATATTATAAGGCCATAATAATGGAAGGGATGGGGGAGATGGCCTTTTTAAAATACATTCTCCCCCGACACAATAAAGGGCAGTGTTCCTATGTTGCTACTCCCATTCACTTGGTAATGGGGCATGCTGGGAATCTGTGGGATAGCCCTGCAGGGGGAGCTATTTTATGAAACTTTCACCTCCTCTGGACCTTCCCCGTACACTGGAAATACTTAAAAGGAGCATAAAGCCTCACCAGTGATCCAGTGTGGGGAGGCAGAAAGTGACACTCACCAGGAGGAGCAGGAGTAAGAGAACTATTATTTCAATATATATTTGGTTAATATTGGTTGTGCCCATCTTGACTCATAGTTGTGGCAAATAAAAACCCTTTATTTCAAACTGTGTCCATGTTGGGTGATATTGTGACAGTAGTTTGGGGATCAGTGGCGCCCCCTACAGGTTACAACATGTGGAGTGTTGCATTTTGGTATGTTATAAAAAAAAAAATGTTTTGCTTAGTGCCTTGTGGAATATGTGCATGCAGACTGATTCTGGTTCAAGGTCCCAGCCTGCATTGCATCCTCATCAAAATGACACATTACTGTATGATATGCATTAGATCCAGGGAAATAACATGAGTAAATCCAAAAAAACGAATCATCAGCAGTCTTAAATTTAGAATAAAAGGTTCTCACTGACACCCCTGCCATGTTCAATCTAGTGCTGCTCTGTGGGGCTGGCATGTTCTTCCAGGTCCTTCCGTAGTCCACTGCCAGCATTCAATTTGGTTTCTCTGAACTCTGGACTGTTACCTTTCAACAGTGGGTTGCTCTGAGACATCAGGCTTGTTTTATGGGTTGCTTTGTTTAGATCACCTTATCCAAGATCCATGACCTTAGATGACCAAATATAAAATAACTCATAACATTCTCAAACCCACTTAATCCAATTTGGTCATTGGGTGCAAGACAAGTAAGAGGAACTGTCAAAGATAACTTCTCTACATGAGTCGCTGAACAGTGGCTCTAAGATTTTTCTATTTAAAAAGCTCCCAAAAAAAAAGAAAGAGAGTGAGTGGCGGGGCTGCTGCAATGTTAGACGTCCTCTGGCTCGGTCCCTCCAAGAGCATGCTGTGTGATGTCACATCTGGCACCGTCTAGTCCCCGTCTCTTATATTCCGCTCTGTTGTGAATAGACGGCAGACATTACTCACAATCACAGTGGAGACTGTCTCTTCTTGCGGACTGAAGCTTCATTTATTAACGCCTGCACTGCCAGTAGTGTTTGCTTTGCCTGCTTGGTGATATTGGGGATGGACAGCTGTTTTAGAGCTGATGCAGGGACCACCACATGAGATTAATCAGACAGCCCCCACAATGCTAATCTGTACGGGGTTTAACGGGCAGACCAAATTTCAGATACAATTCCACTCTGTGTAGATCAACTCTTCTCACATTAACTCTTCAAGCACTGAAATGATGTTGTATTCCATGTGCTCATGCACCATCTACTTACAACTCATCTACGGGTCTCCTGAAGAGTGGACTTCCCACATCACATGACCCTCTCCAGTCTGCCTATCACACAAGCTGTTCCCCAGAGGATGCTACACCATCTGCTCATCATCTGGCCCTGTCCCATCTAGTCAAAATTATGCTAGAATGCTGTTCATAGACTTCAGTCCAGCATTCAACACCCTCAGAAGTTCACAGGGAAGTTGAGTGTGCTAGGCTACAACACTTCCCGATGCAACTAGATCCTGAACTTTCTGACAGATGAGACCACAGACAGTCAATGTTGAAAACACCATCTCCAGTATCATCATGCTGAGCACTAGTGCCCCCCAGGGCTGCATACTCAGCCTGCTTCTGTTCAGAATCAGAATTCACTTTACTGGCCAGGGACACTAATGTGCACCAGGAATTTGTCATGATGGTGCTGGTGCAGCACACAAGGGCAACACAGATAAATAAAAAAAGATAAAAAGATAAAATATGGTGCAGCATACAAAGGCAAAACCTAAAAATAAAGAGATAACATAGGATTAAAATGTCCAGGCAGTCCAGTGTTCAGGTATTCATAGATGATGAGTAGAAGCTCAGATCTGATTAGTGAGAATGACTGCACAGTTTAAGTGACGTGTTGTTTTAGCTTTCACTGCATGAAGACATTTGCCAGAAGAAAGTCTTTGGAGCAGGTGATGCCATGGGTGAGTCGGATCAGCAATGACCTGTGCAGCCTCTTCCTTACCCTGCAAGCATACAGGACTTAAATATGAGGTAAGCCACAGCCTATGATCTTCTCACGGGTCCTGATGAGGCTCTGCAGATTGGACATAGCCTGAACAGAGGCAGCACCAAACCAGACAGAGAGGTCAGAATGGACTCAGTGATAGTTGGCTTGTGAGAGTCTGAATTTCCTCAGCTGACACAATAAGAACGTTCTCTGATGGGCTTTCTTAGTAATGCATGTGATGTTATTGTCCCACTTAAGGTTTTGTGACAGCACAGTGTCCAGAAACTTAAATGGTTCTGTCATCCCAATGGCTGAGCCAGTTATAGTACGTAATAGGTGAGCAGGTGACTGTTTCTTCAAATATGTGATCATCTCCTGAGATTTTTGAATGTTAAGGTCCAAATTATTATGGCTGCACAACAATGTCAGATGTTCCACCTCTTGCCTGTTTATGGTCTCATCATTGTTTGAAATGAGGCCTATCAGTGTGATGTCATCTGCCAATCTAAGAGGTTTGACAGACGAATCATCAGAGGTTCAGACATTTCTATAAAGTGAGAAGAGTAGTGGGGAAAAGACACAAAGGAGTACTAAGGGTTAATGGGTCAGACGTGTGTCTCTGATCCAATGGCATGTTGAACTGGGTGAGTTCCTTCCAGGAGCTCTGAGGTGATGGTATTGAAAGCAGAGCTAAACTCCACAAACGAAATCCCCACATATGGCCCTGGCTTATTGGTATATAAAGTTCAGTCCTAAATTCACAGCATCATCCACAGACCGGCTGGCTCAGTATGCAAACGCTGAAGTCTTTGGTAGCATTCTTCAGAAGATAATCTGCTGATTGTATGGCTATGTGGAGTTCCACTTGATGGCTACAAAAAAAATACCATAAGAATCAGAACAGGCAAAAGACACACTAGCATGCTGCTCTGAAGCAAGGATCAAATTCCTCACTCATCATCATAACCACACAGCGTTTACAAAAATAAAAGACAGCACTGAGTTTAAAATACCTTAATGATACAGCATAGCAGCTTTAATAAAGCACAGGTCTTGAATCCACACATCCATCTATCCATCCATTTTCCAACCCGCTAAATCCGAACACCGGGTCACGGGGGTCTGCTGGATCCAATCCCAGCCAACATAGGGCACAAGGCAGGAACCAATCCCGGGCAGGGTGCCAACCCACTGCAGTGAAAACACACATCAAAATCAAATTCATCTTTAAATGAGAATAACCCAAGCCTAGAAAACTTTGGGGACATTAAGTGCCAGGCTACAGAACAGCTACAAAAAAGGAGAAATGTTATTCTACAATGTCACTTTATTGTCACATGCAAGCTTCTGAAGAGAAAAATGGAAGAAGTCAGCTTCATATGAATAGCAAATTATAAAAAATAAGAAAACAAAAGGGGAAGAGTGAAGGGTTGGAGAGCATCTGATACCCCAATAAATATGACAAAGTACACTCACAGGCCACTTTATTAGGTACACCTGTTCAATTGTTTGTTAATGCAAATATCTAATCAGCTAATCACGTGGCAGCAACTCAATGCGTTTTAGCCTGTAGACATTCTGAAGACAAACCTGCTGATGCTCAAACCAAGCATCAAAATGGGGAAGAAAGGTGATTGAAGTGACTTTGAACATGGTATGGTTATTGGTGCCAGATGGGCTGGTCTGAATATTTCTGAAAGTTCTGATCTACTGAGATTTTCACACACAGCCATCTCTAGGGTTTACAGAGAATGTTCTCACAAAGGGAAAATATCCAGTGAGTGGCAGTTCAATGCCTTGTTGTTGCCAGAGGAGAATGGCCAGACTGGTTTGAGCTAATAGAAAGGCAATAGTAACACAAATAAGCACTCGTTACAACCAAGGTATGCAGAAGAGCATCTCTCAAACCTTGAAGCAGATGGGCAACAGTAGAAGGAGACCACAACACTTCTGTCAGCTATGAACAGGCAACTGAGGTTACAAAATTCACATGGGCTCACCAAAATTGGACAACAGAAGATTGGAAAAACATTGCCTGGTCTGATGAGTCTCAATTTGTGCTACAACATTTGGATGGTAGGGCCAAAATTTGACATCAACAACATGAAAGCATGGATCCATCCTGCCTTGTATCAATGGTACAGGCTGCTGGTGGTGGTGTAATGGTGTGGGGGATATTTTCTTGGCACACTTTGGGCCCCTTAGTATCAACTGAGCATTGTTTAAATGCTAGAGACTACCTGAGTATTGTTGCTGACCATGTCCATCACCTTATGACCACAGTGATCCCATCTTTTGATGGCTCCTTCCAGCACCATGCCACAAACCTCAGATCATCTCAGACTGGTTTCTTGAACATGTCAATGAGTTCATCATACTCAAATGGCCTCCACAGTCATCAAATCTCAATCCAACTGAGCACCTTTGGGATGTGGTTGAACAGGAGATTTGCATCATGAATGTGCAGCCAACAAATCTGAAGCAACTGTGTGATGTTATTCTGTCAATATGGATCAAAATCCCTGAGGAATGTTGCCAGCACCTTGTTGAAACTATGACATGAAGAATTAGGACAGTTCTGAAGGCAAAAGGGGGTCTAACCCGGTACTAGCAAGGTGTACCTAATAAAATGGCCGGTGAGTGCATATGAAAAAAAAAAAAAGTCCCATCAATGAAAAACAATTATGGTCATTGGTCTTCTGATTTTGTTTCTTGGAGATCTGTGCTCTGTCAAATCCCGTTTGTGAATGAACAGTCACTTCCGGCACTTCTGTTGTTTAAATAGTCCACAAGACCAAAGAAATAGGGCTTTCAGGGGCAAACTGGAGATATCAGCGGACTTCATTGTCCAGGCTGTGGGTGAAAGAGAAGAGGCTGTTAGTGGCTGTGTTCCTCTAAACACCAGCTTGTGAGTCCAAACCTCCAATGTGTTGCATGGATGCTCCAGATTCCCACTTGTCTGAAAACATATTGATTGGAAAAAGCAACGGTTTTCAATTGGACAATAATTGTGCACTATTTTTTACAAAAAAGAAAACTTCAAAGTCTTCAGTTCCCTGTTGAGAAAACATGTTGGCTAAAAAAAAATAGAAGTCTGGAATTCTCACAACTATCTTCAAAAAGAAATGCCCTTGTCTAAAAACACCACATGAATGTGAAGGTACCAGGCTGCTGACCTTAGAGTTTGGAGTCTAGAAGTGAAAATCACCATCATGTGCATCTTACAAAAAGAGTTATTTAAATCTGGAACTCCCCATCACACTCAACTGAAATACAGGACAGCATAAGTCTAGAAGTGACCTTGGTATCTACAGAAAATAGAAGATTACCAATCTGGAACTCTTCATCTCTAGTATACACTTGAATACATAAGGGAAAACTACTAGCCTAGACTAAAAATTTACAGAAAAATTGGAATATGAAACCCCACATTGAAATCACTCAAGGCTGCAAGAAACAATGCATCATCAATCCGACATCAAGACCAAATAACAACCACAAAAAACTGAAACATGGATCTGAAATTCTAACCTTTTGTCACATGCCAGCATTACAAGAGTAGAATGTGAGATGAAAATTCTTCACCATATTAAGAAGACATTCATTCCAAAATAAGAAAATATTAGTCTAGAGTTCAATATCAGTATTAGTGTTTAAAAAAAGCTTCTGGGACGTTGATACCACATGGCAGTGGAAAAAAAAATAAGAAAATGCTTAGGAGTACCACAGCTAAATTTCACATGGCATCTCCACAAAGGAACAATCCAAGTCTAGACTACATGGAATACAGATCTGGCAGCTGGGAATCTAGAAGGTCAAATCCAAATCATGTTTGCTTTAAAAAAGACAGAACTGTAAATCTTGAACTTCACAGCAGTGTTAATTACTGGCTTCATAGGAAAACATTGGGAATCTAGAACTACATATTGCTATCTCTGACTGCTGCCAGGTCAGGTCAGGTTGGATAGCATACACTGGTACAGCACGTTGTCGTACCCACCACAAAGCTCAGGATCCTGTTTGGCAACCCCCATGCAGACACATGGTCCAGTCCCAGCCTTCAGAAATAACCATCTATCTGTCACAGCCAGGTGTTATGTGAGCATCCCCTTGGCCTGGTCCAGCCACTCTGGTCCTCAACAATGAAGATTCTGTTAGCTGGATCACCAGCGGGGAATCGTGCCACCCGGCCGTAGTGCCGTAACTGACGCTCCCTCACAATGCAGGTAATGTGCCTCATTCGGGACCCCATGAGCAACTGCTCATTCAACACAAAGTCAATCCAGTGGTACCCAAGGATTCTCCATAGAGACACAGTACCAAAGGAGCCCAGTCTTCATCTCATGACACTGGATAGCGTCCATGTCTGGCAACCAAATAGTAAAACAGGAAGCAGCAGGACTCTAAAAACTTGAACCTTCGTCCTTTTGCATAGATATTGGGAGCGCCACACACCCCTTTCCAGCAACCTCATGACCCCCCATGCTCTCCCAATCTATCTACTGACTTCATAGGAAGAGTCACCAGAAACATGAATGTCACTGCCGGGGTAAGTAAACCTCTCAAACATTCTCTGTCTACTGTATTTGAAAATAATATACCGGTGTAGGACTCAATATGAAATCAAACACTGGTGGCATAAAATAAGATGTAGAGTCTATAGTTTTATATCAATTTCCATAATGGATATTAAAAATAGAAAGTTAAGCTTATCACATCATATTTATTGTGAGGAACCAAGCGGTGTCCCTGCCAGGATGGATTCTGCTCCTTACCTGGCCAAGAGACCATGAAAAATGAAGGTTAGTTAGGGAGTGGTCATATTTTCCTGCTGTGCCAGGACATGGGCACATGAAGATGCTGTGGTAGCAGCTACACCGGATTTGTGGTCCAGAAACCATGCAAGGACACTCTGGTTGGATAACTGGAATGTCAGGACAGTGCGTGACTGCCTGCTATGGGCAGAACATTCCCTTATGCATTGGGTGACTGCATCCCATCTGGAATGCCCCAGTATGGACTCCCACAGAGCAGCATGGGAAATGTGGTCCCAGAGAGTACTGTGGGGCCACCAAAGACAGCTGTGACATACTGATCGCACCAATGGCATGAGGATTGTTGGAGTGATTCCCGAGGGGTAATAGATTAAGCATCTGAAGTACTCCTTAGGCTGGTGTTCAAAGAGAGCCCTCTGCTTCACTCAGGAGAAGTTGTTGGGTGTGGAGGGAATGGAGGTGTATAAAAAAAAGGAAATGGAAGAAAAAGAGAGAGAGAATTGTGCTGTATTGCTGAGTTGTGCTGAAAGTATTGTTTAAATTAAAAGCACTTTATTTGAAATAGGTCTGTTGTGGTGTAATTGTGTCTGAAGGTTTGGGGTTATGGTTCACCACCTAGTGGCCACAATACATTTATTTGCTTCCAAATATTTTCCTACAAAGTGACTTACAAAAAAGCTCAACATAACTGAGAAAATATCAGTATTGGGGGCAAGTCAGCAAAATTGATCATCACAAGTGAAGAGCTCAGAACAAAATACAATTACATTACAAGAACCTATCAAAGCCATTATGAATTAGGCAGAAATCCACCAAACAAGAGTCCAAACCCTTCTTAAACACTCACTTTGAGAGAGTCAGAATTTCAAATTGAGGTGGGCAGCTCATTCCACGAAAAAGAGCTACACAGGAAAGGAGTCTGGGCAGAGTCTTGGCATCACCAGACATCATTCAACAGAAGACCTGAGTGGTCGAGAACCAGGCAACCAGGAAGTGTATGACACTGACCTTTATACCTCCTTTATAACTTGCAGTTGACCTTGACTAACAATGGCATAGCAACTATCCACAGAATCTCCTCAAAATGGCATCATGCATAGAAAAACAAAATGACATCATGAGAAAACATGTGAAAACGTGAACATGGTGATAACTAATATAAAACAAAAGAACAAACAGCCATAATGCACTGGTCCTCTCACACCAGATGCTTTCCACTGGTGCTCAGCATCTTCAGATGGTTGATGTTCTTCTTTTCAAAAAAGATTCTTTGAGTTTCAAAATCCTGTTTTGCATTGGGAACTTATTGATAAAATCCCAAGGAAAGTTCAGAAAAAAAAGCAGCTTAACATAGCATATACAGTATATATTCAGTCAGTCATTTTCTAAACTGCTTTGTCCTGAACAAGTTCACAGGGTGTGCTGGAGCCTATCCTATCTACCATAGAGTGAAAGGCAGGAACAAACCCTGGACAAGGCGCCAGTCCATCATATTATGTACATTTGGGACGATGCGGTTCTGCTCCACTCTCTGGGGTGCTTGCAGGAGCCTCTTGATCCCACAACTGTCAGTAACATAACTGGGACAAGGCAGGCAAATGAGGACGCACTAAGCAAGGGGATGGTGATAAAGGGCAAAAGTGCTTTTATTAGAAGGAAAGAAAAATCAAAACAGTGCCCCCAGGTGCAAAACCTAAATGTCTTCAATAAATAAATACAAAAAAGAGAAATCAAAGAGTTAGGCCTTGTTCACACGGGCGTTAAGTTTTTGGATAAACGAACTTGCTCTGAACGTCCTAGACGTTTATGTTGCATTTTGTGGTGGCGATCGATTGACTTCTACACCGGCGTTCGTTTGTCTCTGTCTAACGCCAGCCTGCAGCCCAAATTGTAGTTTGTGTGTTAACCTGTGGAGGCAGTGTCGGGAACTGGATATGAAAGCCCTTGTCGTTTTATTTGAGGTGCTTCCTTTCAATATGGACCATTTTGCTATGTTAGATATTAATCTTCTTGTTTTAAAAATACTCGTAATACGGCGACGTAGGGAGAGAAAAAATCGCCGCCGCTACTGGGTTCATCCTCTGACTGCACAACGTCGGGTTAAAGGAAGTTTTTTTGTGCTTTATGAAGAAATGCGAAAATTTCCGCGCAAGTTTTTTAATTACTGTCGGATGTCGGTTTCCACTTTTGATTGTCTGCTGCAGCTGGTGCAATGCCTCATTGCACGGCGATCAACCAATATGCGACTTGGTGTTAGCCCCGAAGAGAGACTATATATATATCCGGTCCTCCGAAGCGTAAAATAAACGCGCAGAAAACGAACTAGAAGCGGTTTCCTTGCGTTCGTTGGGTTTTGAACGCCAAGAAAAAGCTGCATGCAACGTTTTTTTGATGCCGTATAAACGCGCAGCCGGACAAACGCACGTCACCAAAGCCCGTGTGAACACTCTCATTGACTCCTACGTGTAGAAAACACTCGGCGCTTGATCCGCGCTCACCGGACGCTACGAACACAAAAAAAACGCTCGATTTTAACGCCCGTGTGAACAAGGCCTTAAATCCACTATAAAAATGAGGAATTTAAAACAATAGCCATTGAGTCCAGCACAACTCCATTTTCGTCTCCTTGGTTCACCCACTGCTCACTCAGCCAGCGGAGACTTTAACAACCACAGCCTTCTGCACCCGACCTCCGTCGTAGCTGCACTCACGGCTCCGACCAGACCACCTGAGGTCGGTCCTCCTCCCAACATCCTTCACGCACCCACAGTCGTACTTCAGGTCCCTGGGGAGTACTCCACTATGCTCACACCCACTCTACACAAACCGGCCCCTAGAACGAAGCGCGTTCACCCACTCACCTGCTCCCAATTAGAGCCAGGACTTTATGAGGCGTGTTTTTTTTATTTTTTTTTTAAATCAGCATGTCCTCATGGAACTCCCCTCGTAATATTCACTGCAATGCATAAAATCATGCAGATGCAAGTCAGAACATTCAGATAATGTCCACATCAAGCACCAGAATGGGGAAAAATGTGTGGTGTAATTGTTGGTGCCAGACTGGCTGATTTGAGTATTTCCTGGGATTTTCGCACAGAAAAGTCTCTAGAGTTTACTCAGAATGGTGCAAAAGTAATATCCAGTGAGTGTCAATTCAGTGGACAGTAATGCCTTATTGATGAGAGATGTCAGAAGAGAATGCCTAGATTGGTTCAAGCTGACTGAAAGGCTACAGGAACTCAGATAACCACTGTTAACAACTTTGGAGAGCAGAAAAGCATCTCAGAATGCACAACATGTCGAACATTGAGGCAGATGGACTACACCAGCAGAAGACCATGTTCGATTCGACTCCTGTCAGCCAAGAATAGAAAGTTGAGACTGCAGAGGGCAAAAGCTTAACAAAACTGGACAGTTAAAGACTAGAAAATCGTAGCTTGGTCTGATGAATCTCGATTTCTGCTGAGGCACACAGATGGTAGGCTCAGAATTTGGTGCCAACAGCATGAATCCATGTACCCAACCTGCCTTGTGTCAACAGTCCAGGCTGGTGCTGGTGGTGGAATGGTGTGATGAATGATTTCTTAGAACATTTTGGACCCATTAACACCAATCCATCATCAAGAATGCCACAACCTATTTCAGTGGCCACAATTTACCCATCTTCTAATGGCTACTTCCTGCATGATAATGATTAATAAGTCGTCTCAAACTGGTTTCATGAAAATGAGTTCAGTACTCTTCAGTGGTCTTTCACCAGATCTGAGTCCAAATGAACACCTTTGGGATGGGGTAGAACAAGAGTTTTGCAGCATGAATGTGCAGCTGACAAATCTGCAGAAACTGCGTGATACAATCCTATCAACATTTACCAGAATCTCAATGAAATGTTTCCAATATTTTGTGGAAGCTATACTATGAAGTCTTGAGGTTGTCTTGAGAGCAAAAAGAGTCCCTGCTCTGTATTAGTATAGTGTGTTGTATAATTTGCTCAGCGGGTGTATATCAAAAGGTTACAATGTCATTTTATTAAATAACTTAAACTGTTAATTCGCTTGTTGTATTTAGTCACAAGAGGAACCATTTAGATAAAAAATTGACATGCAAATTAACTGAATACTTTGTTCTACAGGTAATGCTGTCCGTCAGGTTGCTCCCGACCCTGGTCAGGATAAAGCTGGTTTAGAAGATGGATGGATGTATGGCTATCTGGCACTCAAGTGTGTGGCTCGCTGCATGACCATCGGCTTCCTCTTAGCACTTCATGCTTCGTCTTCTCCTTCTCTTCCACCCTGACTAAACATGCCATGTTATTTGAATACGGATCAAAGCAGAAACCTTCATTCTAAATGCACTTTTGTAAGTGTGGCTGTCTTGTCAAAGTCAGAGTGATGCCCACAGGCCTCCAGGTCTGACACTTGGCCCTAGACCAGCGGCTCACTGAACTCTTGAACTCTCGTCTACAGTTGTTGATGATTTTTGTGCACCATCTTACCAAACAACTGGCCTGACTTGACGTACTGGGATGAAGGGAATATTGCATTTCTGAGTCAGCCAAAAGGGCTGTGGCTCTACATTTAGACTCGTCTGAAAAAAAAAAACTTAATCAGTCCCATAAAAAATCTATATTAGTATTTTACAGAGTGTTTCTTTGAGCTGTAATATAAAGTTACAACTGACACAAAGAAACCAGCAAGAGAGTGAAAGGAGAGGTCTGGCCCTTTTACGCGGCTTCAACACTTTTTCTGTAACAAGAATTTAGATTAGCGGCAGAGCTGTTTATTATTGCAATAAAACAGACTGCGAGCGACAGGAAAGGCGGCTCGTGTAAAGCTCACACACATCAGGGGGAGAGAGTGCCTCTTGCTGCTTTGTCTGAAGCCCCGACACGTTTGACTTCCAAAGGATATGGAGAAGAACTCACTCAGGGCTTCATCGCTTTGTACAAACGTGCACCCTGTGAAGACTGGTGACCTCAGCTCTTCTTTTACGTCATGCACTGGTAGGTCCGACACCAGACACTTTCCACTTGGTGCTCAGCCTCTTCAGATGGTTGCTGTTAAAATTTGCTTGATCTTCTTCTTTCCAAAAATATAGTCTTAGAGAACTCTGCAAGTCATGCAAGATGGTTGTTTTTCCTTCAGCCAGATGTGGAAAAAGAAAAAAAAAATTGATGGAGGAGCAAAAGAAAAATGTCGGAGTAGACAGCGTCACACCCAGCACAGTGCGCCAGGTTCTAGTTCCCCTGATGATGCTGAGGTCTTATTACTGAAAGTTCACCACTTTTCTAATGTGTGCCTCAGTGTAGGGCAATTTCACCCTTGCTTTGTCCTGCATATGCAGAGCTTATAAAAAGTCTTGACCTGCTTGGAAGTTTTGACATTTTATTGTTATACAATATTGAATCCCAGTGGATTTAATTTGGCTTTTTAAAATCCTTATGAACAGAAAAAGACTCTTTAGTGTCAAAGTGAAAACAGATCTCTGCAGAATGGTTTAAATTAATTACAAATATAAAACACAAAATAGTTGATCACACAAGTAATTACCCCCTTCAAGTCAGTATTAAGTAGACGCACCTCTGGCAGCCATGACAGCCTTGTAGTCTGTGTGCTCAAGTCCTTCCCATGGGAATACAAAAACAATAAAGAAATCTCCTTAATATCTTTTTAGTTTCTCAAGACAAAAACGAGATGTTCTTTTGTCTCCTGCTTCTCAGATTTTTCTCCCGAAAAAATACACTGGAATTCTTCCAAGTGACTCCTCTTGAGTTTCATCAGAGATCTCAGCAAAGTCATACAGTGGGCTTAGATTTCCCAAGTCATGTCCTGACAATCTGAAGGTATTTGAATTGTGTGCTCAGCAATATATGATGAAATGTTTGATTGGTTGTTTGTGGTAATAAAAACACTTTACTGACACTTTACAAAATTGTTGGCCTGGCTTCTGAATAATAAACTATGAGTTGCTCTATTTAATAGTGCTGTGCATCACCTAGATAGTGCTCACTTTGGAGAAAAAAAGGCAGTCTGGTATTGTGGTTAAGACTTTGGGCTTCAAACCCTTAGGTTGTCTATTGAAATCCCACTACTGACACCACTCTATGACCACAAGCAAGTCATTTCATCTGCCTTGAAAAAAGAAAAGAAATGTAACTGATATCTCAAATGTTGTAAGAAAGGTATCAGTCAGATCATAAGTAAAAATGTGATGTCTTGATAGAGAGTAAAACAAGATCTGAAGAGCTCTCATCAACTTTAATGCAACTCTCAATTCTGACTCCTTTTACCTCAGGTTGTATCTCAGATCTCCTTTTTGCCAAAGCTGTTTCTCCTAATGAATTTTAGGAGAAACACCCGCGACAAAGATGATCCTTAAATGAAACATAAATGAAAATCTCTTTTAATTCTCAAAGGCTTTCAAAGATCAACCATCGAGTGGTAAAATTTTCCGGTGTACCTTTGGCTTTATTCTTGTGGTCGTTGCCTGGCTGAAAAACAAATCTCCCAGGGTGCAGGTTTCTTGTAAACTGCATCAAGTTTTCCTCTAAGATTTGTGGCATTCATATTACACTCCACCCTCACACCCACCATTCCGGTGCCCGCTGCAGAGAAACATCTCCACAGCATGACGCTGCCACCACCTTGCTTCAAGGTGGGGATGGTGTGTTTTTGATAATGTAATGTAATGTAGCTTGTAAACATGGTGTTTAGTCTGATAGCTTAAAAGCTCAATTGTGGTCTCATCAGGCCATCACACCTTCTTCCAGCTGACTTCAGAGTCTCCGATGTGACTTCTGGACAATTCAAGATGAGGTGTCCTGTGCGTATCTTCAACAGTAGCCTTCTCCCTGCTGTCCTCCCTCATGAAGCCCCTGGGCAGCAGTTTTGTCTGCAAAATCTCCCCAATCTCATCTCCTGTACTTTGTAACTCCTTCAGAGTTCTCATGGCCTCCCTCACTTGTCTTTTTCATGCATGATCACTCAGTTTTGGTGGATGGCCTGTTGTAGGCAGATTTACAGTTCTGCCATTCCCTTACCCTTCTAAATGACTGGATATTTTCCTGTCTCCATGACTTGTGTTTTTCAATCATTTTCTCATCAAATTGCTTGGAGTGTTCTTTTGTCTTCATTGTGTAGTTTATTCCACCATAGTGACTAACTACAAATTGAACCTTTGCAAACATTTATTCTAAAATCAAACGAAACCCCAGATAACTGATCTCCATTGAACTAATTATGTGACTTCTAAAACCAATTGGCTGCACTAGTAATGATTTAGTGGTCTCATATTAGGTGGGGAATATTTATAAAAATAAAAACAATTATCTGGTGTTTTATATTTGTAATTCATTTTGATCCCTTTGCAGAGATCTGTTTTCAATTTAACTTTAGAGGCCTTCCTAATTAATCAGTGTTAAAAAAGCCAAATTAAATTGACTTCAATTCAATGTTGTAAAACAAAATATAAAAGCATCAAAGGGGGGCATGAATACTTTTTACAGGTACTCTAAATATTCAACTGTGCTGGCTTCTGTTTCTCTGCTGGAATTCTCGAATGGTGCTTGCCTACTACATCTGTAACGACAGCTGAGTTTTCACCTACGTTTTTTCCACCATGCTAAGTAAACCCATGTTTTCAAAGAGCTGGGGAGTTCGACTGGGGTGGCACAACTGTCACACTGTAACACAGATGTCCTAAGGTGAACTCAGGGACAAAAGAGACCTTCCATGGAGCAGAACAGCGGAGGCTCTCTTTGCTTGCTTGTAAGTTCTATACACGCACAAATCAGAAAGTACAACCAAAATCCTTTCCATTTTCTTCTTGAAAACTTTGAGAAAAAACACAGCAGCTAAAAATACAGAAGTGTAACTTTCCTAAGTAATATGTCAGGGATGCAAGGGGTGACGACCCGGCCGGGGCGCCTTGAGGGACGGGAAGAGGGCGTGCGCCCACCTTGGAATATGTGGGGGCCACCACCCTGGTTGCTTTGGGGGCTACGGGTTGAGGGCTTGGAAGCCCAACCCTGTAGGGGCCTGTGGTCACCGCCAGGGGGCGCCCCAATGCTTTGGGAACCCTGGACCTCAGCACTTCCGCCACACCAGGAAGTGCTGGGGGCAAGAGAAGCAGGGACACGGGGGCGTGTCGGCGGGTGATTGCCGGGGAGCACCTGGAGCATATCCGGGCGAAGATAAAAGGGGCCGCCACCCTTCATTCGAAGCTGGAGTCGGGTGAGGAGAGGACAAGCCAGGAGAAACGAGAGAGGAGGCGGCCCGAAGAGAGGCATAGTGTGTGGCCAGGACTTTGGGGGTTTGTGTACACTATTAACTTGTAAATATTTGTAAATAAACGTGTGGTGGTGGAACAACAACATATCTGCCTGTCTGTGCCCGGGTTACATTCACAAATGTCAGAGCGTAACTAGACAGTGGTATATTACTGTATGTTTGTAGTCTAATATAGCGAAGGCTGGTATTCCATCCAGTTTGGTTATGATGACAGAGAGGTGTAGCAGCATTTCGGGAATAGGTCTCTACTGCAAGATTTAGAGAGTGGAGTAGTATAACAGATATGTAGAGGCTGTTATTCAAGTCAGCAGGGTTATGATGATAAATAGGTGGGCCGTTCTACCAGCCTTTAGGTATACACCACTATGTGGTTGGCCCGAAAACTCACCTACCGTATTTAAAGTGTTAATTATGACCTATGAAGAGATTTTTTTATTTTAAACTATGCTTTTTATCTTTCTTTCCTGCTTTATAATTTCAATTTGTGGCAGAAAAAACAGTAAAAATATTATTGGATTATTGGATAAAGTCCTCTCTTTAGTAGACTTTGGTCTTTTGAGCATTTAGAATTTGGCTTTATGGATTGTAATAGATAGCCCGGCCACAGACAGACACAACACCAATGTTTAAAACACACGGGTTTATTATCACAGCTATTTACAATTTGGTTCCACAGACTCTTCCTCAGTCCTTTTATCGGTCTTTGGCTGCCTCCACTCCTCCCTCGCAAGCTCCCTCTTTCTCCTCCCGACTCCGGCTCCCCGAATGGAATGAGGTGGCCCCTTTTATCCAGCCCCGGATGTACTCCAGGTGCCTGATGATGGACTTCCGGCAGCATTCCCCAGTGTGGCGGAAGTGCTACCCTTGCACCCAGAAGCACTCCGGGCATAAACCATCCCTGGTCTGGCAGCACTTCCTGGTGTCCCGGAAGTGCTTTCCCCCAGGGGTCAAGGGCTGGCCAGGTACCCAGGGAAAAGAAGTGCCGCTATCCTGATTCCTCCTTCCTCCAGACATTCTGGTGGGGCAGGGTTCCTGGCCGTCTATCAAAGGATTTATTTAGTTAAGTTATAACCTCTTCCCCAATGATTTTATTTTTTTTCTCTGTTAATTTTGCTATCCTTATTTCAATTACATTTTTGGATTTTGTTATGAATTTTGGAACATTTTATTAATATCATCAGAAAGCACTACATGTTTATTTGTGACTTATTACACTTGGGAAGTTTTCAGACATTTTGGCTTAGCTTCTTTGGAATATATTCATAACAATTAATAACTAAGCATACTTGAGTATGATTTCTAGTTTTCACTTTAACAAAACATTTCCCCATTGGTCGGCTCCTAAATCCCAGTTCCCTTCTTATCTTTAGGTTAATGTTTCTTTTTCACATGTTCCAATCGTTGCCACTCATAAATTACAAAACTATTATTAGCTAATAATTGGAAATATAGCCCTGCTGAACACGGAAAGTCTACACAATATTCTTATGGTTAGCAACATTATCTCATTGATCCAGTGAAGTGCACTGGAATCCTGCGTCTGACACTGCCTGCCTTGAGACTGCATTTTCTCCCTTTGTCTTTGTGGGTTTTCCTCCCACTTTCCAAAGATGTACATGTTGGGATTATTGGGAATTATAAATTTGTACCCCTAATCAGAACACGCTTCCCACCCTGGGTCAGCACAATTATAATATGTGCTACCAATCCCTAGAAAAGAAATAAGTAAGTAAATAATCTGGAGTGGGCGGCACGGTGGCGCAGTGGTAGCGTTGCTGCCTCGCAGTAAGGAGACCTGGGTTCACTTCCCGGGTCCTCCCTGCGTGGAGTTTGCATGTTCTCTCCATGTCTGCGTGGGTTTCTTCCCACAGTCTAAAGACATGCATGTTTGGTGCATTGGCGATCCTAAATTGTGCTTGGTGTGGCGCCCTGCCCGGGATTTGTTCCAGCCCTGTGTTGGTTGGGATTGGCTCCAGCAGACCACTGTGTTAGGATATAGAGGGATAGATAATCTGGAGTGTGAGTGATCAACGCAACTTCCCTGCTACCCAGACAACAAGTTTAGAGGTCACCAACAGAAGCAGAAATTAAATTAAAATTGTAAAGAAATAAATCAGCAATTTACACAAATCCAGGCTATAACTCTCCCCCCACACCGACAGATTATAATATAAGACACTCCACTGATAATCCATCCATTATCCAACCCGCTATATCCTAACATAGGGTCAAAGGGGTCTGCTGGAGCCAATCCCAGCCAACACGGGGCGCAAGGCAGGAACAAACCCTGGGCAGGGCTCCAGCCCACCACAGGGCACTGATAAAACATGAATACATAAATACCATATATACTCTCGTATAAGTCGGGTCTTGAAACCTTAAAAATCGATCCTAAAATGAGAACCCGACTTATACACACGTTCAAAAATATGACACTTACATTTTTTTTAACATCTTCTTGCCTCCTCCAATCTCACATCAGTTTCTCAGACACATTGAATTTTGTTGCAGCAGCACAGTTACCAATTTCTTTCGTCGCTTCAATGACGCTTAATTTTAAACCAGCTTCATATTTTCTTCTAATCGAACACTCCATCGTAGATAAGGGATGCTCTTACGATAAAGGTGTATGAGGGTGTGAGATACAAAAAACACAAAACAGTGCAAATTTCGCTTCGGAATAGTTTGGGTATTACTGTGTGGTCACGTAGACACAATACATAGAAAAAAAAGGCAGTGTGCTCCGTGGTTACTCTCTCAGCATATCATAATCTCTTGGACCAATAGCGTGAGTTTTCCGCATTCGACTTATACGACCGACATTATAAAATACCAAAAATTATATGGTAAAATCAAGCCCTGACTTATCCGCAGGAGAACTTAAAACGCAAGTATATATGGTAACAATTATCTTAAAGGATTAAGTAAGTGTGAAATCTGTAGAAATACTATTCTTTTTTTCCTTAATGTTTGTTATTGTGAGGGTTAGGCCAAGCCATTCCTCAATATTGGGAAACTTCCTCACACAGGCATGGCAGGCCCTCTCCCATGTTCTTCAGTAAAAGGGTAAAACGATTGTCTGTGTTGTCTTGTCTTCCATGAATGAGCCTGGGTTCACCTGAATCCTCCTGTAGGCAGCATAGTTTCCCTGATAACTGCCACGACTTTTCTTTGGCGCTGTTCCTTATCTCTCTCTTATCCCCTCTCTCTCTTGCCACTGCACCTTCACCTTTTTTTTTTTGTATGGTTAGCCCCTCCCCTTTTTAGATTTTATTGGACCTCCGAGTCAGGTGCTCTTTTCCAGGTATTTCATAGGTTCCTAATACCTATTCAGATTTTTTTACAGTAATCATGAAAAAGCACAACCAGTCAATGACACCAACCACACATGCCAACTGTTACAGAGTCTTCACCCTCAAACCCCACTTCGGGGCATGGTAAGATTTGTTGGTCACATGGTATTTATCTGTTTTAACATCACCGTCAGTTTGCCATTGACCTCGGTAATTAACAGGCTCTAATTGTTTAGCCTGTGGTTTAACTAATTGCTGCAGTGCGAATGAGACTGTGGGCATGCTGTTGGAGTGGTTGGTTCCTGCCTTGACCCACTACTGCTCAGACAGATTCTATACCTCTTGGCCACAAATTGTCTTAAAGCAAATCTGAGACTGTTATATTAAAGTAAAATATTCTGGGTGCTTCTTCTCACAGGAACAACTTAAGTACTTCATTTCAGAGATAAAAACAGAAGGCTCAGGCTCGGCACAAATTCAGGTCACAGAGGCAAAAAACAGAACATTCCAGACACTGTTTCTACTGTGACAACATGAGTTCCTGATATTCAGCATCCATCATATCAAAAAGGTCACAACAGTGTAATCTCCAAATTACAAAGGGATCTTTAGCATAACTCTTGCAGGAAATTCAGTTTTATTAAAATAAAAGACCACTGAACTGCCAGTGCCACCAAAGGACATTACGGCATGAAATAAAATTCAAATTATACTGTGCTACAATGAGGCCTGCTAAATTACATACGGATAAAAAAGAAACGTCGAAGCTGTTTCTTGAACGAGAATGGTCTTTGTTATTATACGCCTTTTGCTCTCTAGTAACAAACCACAAGTTTGTTGCCTGTTGCTGTTGAGTACTTAGTGATACTTTAAATAGTAAGCATGCTGCTCAGAGTTGAAGTTTTGTGCTCTCAGAAGCTCACAACTTTCTATTCTTTCATCTTCCTTTCTTAATAACCTTTGTGAATCATAGAAAACAAGGCTTGTTCTGCAAAGGAGAGTTTAGATAAAAGACCTGGAGGAGCTGAAAGGACAGTTGGAAAACCAAGCAAAAGTTAAAGTATCAAAGTAACAAAATCAAAACACAGCACAAAAATTTGAAGTCAAAATGAATAAACAAATAACCATTAGTTGCATTTTTAGAGACGTACCCCTTGAGTCATGTGACTGGCAACGATCAACAAAAATGGCCACGACAAAGCAGGAAACAAACCAGAATGGCAGGGATTTCATTAATTGAAAATGACAATGATGAAGTAATAACACAATCAAAAAGGAACAATTCTTATGAAAGGAAAACAGAAATGTCTCAAAAAAATCACAACATTTGGATAATCAGCCGAATGGTGGGGATGCGTATGGCGTGATGCAGAGAGGGGAGAAGTGCCCAGAAGCGTCAATGACCTGAATGTCTCCTACATCCATATGTTAGCAATCAAAACAGAAATGGCTTTGGATGCATTTTAAACAATGGTGCAATGCAAGCGGTGTAGGGAAGAGACCCCGACAGACAAGTAAGGGGTTTGGTTGTCCAGGTTTCATGGTAGCCTACAGTATCTTGTCCATAGATAAAACTGTTAGGTTAGGACTGTATAGGGAACATACAGCCACACAGACATGCTATTACATACATATATACATACTGTATTCACAAAATATAATCACAACCCCACTACATGTAGAGGGACCATAAGCTTCCTCTGTGGAGGAAACATTAAATGAGTGCACCACAGTTCAATTTAAGACCACGCATTATTCATGACAAAAATGAATGTAATCAAATAACCGATCAGTGCCAAATGGTGGGGCAAGAGGCATTCCAATCACAAGTGTGTGAATCTTTAAAAATAAAAGATTTAGTAATAAAAAAGGGAAAATACAGAACAAAAGCTCAAAAGAGCTGATCAAAACAAAAATGCAAATTGCTTAAAAATGCAATCCACAGTAACGAAGTCCCAAAACACTATTCAGAAATTAGAATTCCAAAAACAGAGGTAAAAGAGTCAAAAAGTCAGTAAACACAAAGAATCGGTAATAGGAATATAGGGAAAACTCACCAACCACTTGTGCATACCATGTACCACAATGATGCTGCAGTAACAATCAGCCATTACAGGGCTGTAGGCAGTCAATCAATAGATCAATAGATATGGGCAGGTGGCTCCGCCTCCAGGGAACCACCCACAAATTACAGGGAACATAAAGACATTCAAAGAAACGGTACATAAATATTTTTAAACATAACAAAAACAATAATACATTTAACATATGAGCTAAATGACAAATGAACAGAAAAGTATTATTACATTATACATATATTAACTGAAATAATGATAAGCTCCTTGAAAATGGGAAATGCAGTATATAAATAAAATGTATTATTATTATTATTATTATTATTATTATTATTATTATTATTATTATTATTA
>JANRMT010062825.1:23643424-23657814 GCA_026402145.1 Polypterus bichir lapradei | reverse complement strand
AGATAGATAGATAGATAGATAGATAGATAGATAGATAGATAGATAGAGTGTTCTCCGTAATGTTTGGGACAAAAACACATTTTTCTTTGATTTACTCCTCTGTTCCACAGATTAAAATTACAAATCTAACAGTTAAAATGGGATTAAAGTACATATTGCAGCCTTTCATTTAAGAGGATCTGCAGACACTTCAGTCACGCAATGTAGAAATGACAAAACGTTTTCACATGGTTCCTCCATTTCAAGGCATTAGAATGTTTGGACACAGCAATGGCAAGTCTATTAAAGCCATTGTCATATTTAGTTCTTTGTCACATATCCCTTTCATGCAATGACTGCTTGAAGTCTGCGATTCACAGACATCACCAAGTGCTGAGGGTCTTCTTTTGTGATGCTCTGCCAAGCCTTTAATGTAGCCATCTTCAGCTCTTGCTTGTTTCGGGGGCTTGTCTCCTTACATTTTATCTTCAGCATATGGAAGGCCAACTCAATTGAATTTAACTCATGTGACTGGCTTGGCCATTCAAGGATTTTCAAATTTTTAGTTTTGAAGAACTCCTGTGTTGCCTCAGCAGTATGTTTGGATCATTACCTTGTAGCATGAAGTGCGATTGGAGGCATTTACTAAACTTGAGCAGATCAGATGTTTCTACACACCTCAGAATTAATTGTGTTGCTGCCATCAGCAGTTCTATCATCAATGAAGAGAAGTGTGCCAGGACCTGTGGCAGCCATACATGCCCATGCCATAACACCCCACCTCCATGTTTAACAGATGAGGTGGTCTGCTTAAGATCTTGGACAGTTCCTTTTGGTCTCCACACTTTGCTCCTGTCATCACTCTGATCGGATTCATCTTTGTCTTGTTTGTCCACAAGACCATTTTCCAGAATTCTGCAGGCTCTTTGAAGTAATTTTGAAGTCATTTTTCACAAACTGTAATCTGGCTGTCATGTTTTTGTGGTTAAACAGTAGTTTGAATCTTGCATTGTGGCCTCTGTATTTCTGTTCATGAAGTCTTCTGCTGATAGTTGTCTCTGACACACACACAAGACTGTTTCTGGTCTGTTGCACAGGCGTTTGGGGCTTTTTCTTGGCCATAGTGAGGATTCTTCTGTCATCAGCAGTGGAGGTCTTCCTTGGCCTACCAGTCCCTGTGTGATTCCTGAGCTCACCAGTGTGTTCTTTCTTCTTCATGATATTCCAGACTCAGGTGATTCAGGTCATCCTAAGGTTATACCGCTGTCTGTAATGATGTTTTTCAGCATCATAATGGCTCCATTGACTTTTACTGACACATCTCTTGTTCTCATGTTGAACAATGACAACTACAGACTCCAAAGTGTAGCAGCAAGCCGAGGTATCTTATGAAGCAATAAAACCCGCCTAAAGAGTCACAAACACCTGTGATGCCAATTGTCCCAAGCTTTATGGTGCCCTGAAATGGGGAGACCATGTAGATAAAGTGTTGTCAGTTCTATATTGTGTGCCCAAAATGTGTGCAAATCACTTTAAATGAATTTCTGCAGTGTGTATTTTAAACACATCTGAATTGTTTGATTCCTAATTTTAAACTCTGGAGCAGAGAGGTAAATGGGGGCACTGCAGATATACATACACACATTGTAGTCTGAACACACACCAGAATGATTAAAAAGAAAGAAAACGTCTGACTTGGCAGTCCCAGTCACAGTGAGGCGTTACACAGACATATTGCTTTTATTATGAAGGAGCCCCGGTAGCGTTTCCTGACACACTTCTGCCAAATAATTTGTTGGCTAAAAGTATTCAGTGTATTAATTGTAGTTACTTCTCTATTGCAGTTTAAGTTTATGGGTCCTGCCCTTAAATTTTCTTGGAGACATGTTTGAGTCATCAACAATAATGACGTGTCCAAGTGAAATATAAAACATGCATGAAACTGATGTTTAATAGCCACAAATCTCCCTCATGGGCATGGTGCTTAAGCTGAATGGATAAAAGGTTGGTCTTATGCCACACATCTGAACCTTAGGATACAACAAGCCAGTGTGCCAGTTATTGTGAGTTCTTCAGGAGTAGAGTGGTCCTAGGCTAAAGTCTATATGTTTATGCACCCTTTTACAGTGATGGAATTTATTAATTACACCTGAGGTAACATTATTTTGCTACTTGTCTTTCTTCATTGGTTTAATTCTTGCTAATTTTGCTTGTAGATTACTACTAGCTTTTTTCATTCTTGCTACTGTAGTCAAGAATATGGCATCCTGAATAAGGCACAGTGAGAATCTGTACAAATAGACCATAGCCAAGGGCAGGAGGCAGAAACATGTAGTCTGTATTCAAAAGAAGACTGAAGTCATGAACAGAATAAACTATAGTAGATAGCTGAGATTAGTTAATAATTAAGGGTGTAGTAAAAACAGTGAAGAACAAGCCAAAGAGGTACATTGAAGAACAGTTAATAATTAGTAGCAGATTGGAGTAAGAATAGGCCATGACTACTATAATATACTCAAAAAGAAGTTGCAGTTAAAAAGTGACTGAATAGACCATACTCAGAAGCAATCTATAGCCAGAAAATAGTTACATTTCAAAGAGACCACTGCTAGAAGGTCATGCTCAAGATCAGCTTATAATTAAGAACAGGCTGTAGCCAACAAAAGGGCACGGGAGATGGCCATAACCAAAAACAGCCCGAACAGGCAATTTTTTACATTTTTTATTGTTTAAAAACAATATATACAGTAGTATAAAATGACCAGAACAAATGTGGGAAGACTTAAGGTCCCAGCTTGGATATCCTGGTGAATTACCATGGCATTTAGGCAACAAAGGACAAAAACAGCTTGTATTTCAGTGGACTCTCAGGATAGTGATGTTGCCTTGCTGAATGATGCAGTCTAACATTGCAGTTGCAGTTCCTGGGTTGAGTTATTTTTATGTTATGGTGGCTGGAAGGGGTAGATACCATGGGCTTGCAAGCATCAGTAGAAACAGGAACAGGAAGTGTCCTCCTTGAAGGGGGCTGTGGGATTTATTGCAAAACTATAGCAACTGGCAAATTATTGCATTCAAACTGTACAAAACACACACAGCAAAGTAACACAACTAGTGCCATGGAATGCAACTCCAAGTCTGCTATGTTGGAATACGGTGTGGCTGGGTGCAGGAATGGTATATGAATGTATAACAATCTGGGGTGCCAACTAGGTTGTCCTATTTAATGAAAAGGCAAGGTAAATAAAACTGTGGCGTTTCTGCCCTGGCTTTGTGCTTAGTCAAAGGAGCAACAGAAACGTTTCAAAGCTTTTTCTCTGACAGTCATTCTGGGGAGGTCCAACTAATAGAACTTTCCTCAGGAAAATGATGCTTCCTTCCAAGAGTCTGGTGGCTTTATTCTTACGGGACTGCAAAAGGTGTAGTTAGGTGCCCTCACTATGCAATTTCTCGATGCTGCGGACAGAAAAAAAGAAGTGGGTCATTGCATATCTTGACAGAGCCTGTGAGGAGATCCACAGACACGTGTGTTTTTTTTCCTTGAAGGGTGACCAATCAGGGTGAGACATTGTAATAAGCAGGATCCAATCAGAGAAGGGCCACTTTATAAGCACAAACCAAATACTGCACAATTATTGTCTGTATTTTCAAAACTCTACGTTTTCACCCATCTACACCGCAATGCTGAGCCGCCGTTTTCAGAAATATACGGCTCCAGGGAGGATTTTCAAAAGTCTTTGTTAATCATGGACTTATATTAATCATAATTCATAAAAGAGAGTGGATAACAGTGAACTGAGTGAAGTGAACTTAGTTGAGAACAGTGTATAATCAACAGCAGACATAGTCATTAAAAAGACAGTGGTGAAGATCGTGTTATAATCACAGCAGACTGAAAAGATCTTAGTCCTCAACAGGTTATAGTTGAGAACTGTGTAAATACAAGAGAAGGACATCATCACAGAAAATCTAAAATTAGGTGGTGGTGTAAAACAATCAGTCTCAACACATGACAAAGGTTTGGGGCAGCCACCCATATATTGTCCCTGGCTTCTAAAGGGTATACAAATAAGAGGAGATGTACGTATTCTCATTGAGTTCTGAAACTGAACTGCTGAAGCAGTGATATGATGATGGCTTTAAAGGCTAAAAACGGAAATGACGTCACCTGTGGCCGGAACCGGAAGTGATGTTGTTGATGATAAGTCAGGTAGGTTTTCCTGTATCTGGCCTGCAGAGATAACAGAAGTAGGTCTAGTGCACCCTGCCACTCCCTGGCCTGGCGGGTAACTGCTTTCACTTGGTCCACTCAGCTTCCTTCAACTTGCATGTGTGTGACAGTGGCCACACTGTACTTAAGAACAATTTGAACAAGAATTATTCTTGGTGACAATCAAAAAGAGCCTTCAGTTAAGAGCAGCTCATAGTCGTCACAGTAAGCTCATAGTAAGAGCAGGCCATATTAAAGAACAACCTAAAGTCAAGAGCCAACAAGAATCAACATAACATAACATTCTCAAGCTAGCTCATTCCAATTTGGGTTCACCAGGCTGCAGAGATGCCCTGGCAACATCAGGTGTAAGGCAGGAAGCAACCATGGACAATGTGCAAGTCTTTTGGAGGGTCTTCTCACATACACAGCTATGTGGGATCAATTTGGAATTCCAGTTAAACAACAAACCAAACCTGCACCTTTTTGTGAATGTTGGAGAAAAACTTGCGGAGAGAAGTATACATGTAAACTCCACATAGCCAATGTCTCCACAAATCCATAACACTGGATCTGTGCCCCCTTATAATAATGGAAATCCATTAGCTGTTCATAGTCAGTAACAGTGTAAAGTCCAAAGTGTATCATAATGAAGAACAAACTATATGTAAGATCTGGGGCCTTATTTACCAAGCATCTCAGAATTACTCCTGTAAATTGCACTAAAAGTTGGACCAATGTAAGAATTTGTCCTACCTGCGAGTAGGGTATGAGAAGCATTTATGAACTATCCTAGTTTTATTCCCAGCTAGGAGTAAGAGAATGAACCTCATGATTTTACAGCAGCCCGAGCTGCAAAGTGGAACTCATGATGATATTTTGCAGTCAGGTCAGTCAGTCGGGTTGGTGAGCATGCACTGGTACAGCGTGCTGCGGCACCCACCACATGCTAAAACAGCTCGGGATCCCAGTTTGTAACCCCCCAGGCAGACACATGGTCCAGTCCCACCTTACGGAAATGACCATATATCTGCTGCAGCCAGGTGTTACATGCGTGTCCCCTTGGCCTGCTCCAGCCAATTGGGTCCTCAACAATGAGAATTCTGCGAGCTGGATCACCCGGAGGCATGGCCATAGTGTCATAACTCATAACTCACAATTCAGGTAATGTGCATCATTTGGGACTCTGGGAGAAACCGCTCATTCGACACAAAGTCAAACCAGCGGTACCCAAGGATTCTCCAAAGAGACACAGTACCAAAAGAGTCCAGTCTTTGTTTCAGGTCACTGGATAGAGTCCATGTCTCACAAGACAGGAAGCACCAGGACTCTAAAGACTTGGACCTTCATCATTTTGCAAAGATATCAGGAGCACCACACACCCCATTCCAGTGAACTCATGACCCCCCATGCTCTCCCAGTCCATCTACTGACTTCATAGAAACAGTCACAAGATACATGTATGCTGCTGCCGAGGTAAGTAAACCTCTTGACAAGGTCAGCACTCTCTCCGAAGACAGACAGACTGCTGATGGCTGTACCCAAAAGGTAATTAAATGCCTGGATCTTGGTTTTTATCGAGGACATCGCAAACCCAGAAACTCAGATTCCTTTCTCAGTCTCTCAATAGCCCCGATCAGAGCCTCCATTGACTCTGTGAAGATCACAGCATCGTAAGGAAAGTCAGGATCAGTAAATCTTTCTTCACCATAGCTGCTGGAAACCAGGACCCTGCCCAACACAGAGTCCATGCCAGCATTGAACAGAGTAGGAGCAGAACACACCCTGATGAACTGCAGAATCAACCAGGAAAAATCCAGAAGTTCGGCCTCCACTCTGAACAGCTCTCACAGTACCAGCGTACAGACTGGCCATGATATCCAGCAACTTTGATTCCTTGGAAATTATGATGACACTGTGTAGTTTTCTGCATAGAAATGGAAAGACTGAGACACCCACACTGAACCAGAATAAAAACTGAAATCAGGCACGTTTAGTTAACAATAAATGATCCACAGTCGTACTTTGAGAAGAATCACCTTGCCACTTTAATGGCAACAGGAAACAGTGATGTAAAGTAATAGTTACTGAAACTATCCAGGTTGTTCTTGCACTGTTTCTGAAGTTGCCTTCACTCTTTCAGTGTCCTTGATCATTTTCCACTGTTCCATGCTCTGCCTTTTTCCATGCAGGTGCAGGTGCACTTTGGAATTCCACTTCAGGGTTGCTTAGGATGGATGGTCTTTGATGGTCTCATTCTCTCTCTCTCTCTCTCTCTCTCATTCTTCCTAGGGCACGAAGCGGAAGCAGAAGCAGTCAATGGCCGACAGTAAGGTGAATCGCGTTGCAGTCGTAGTTGAAGAACTCCAGGCACTCGACGAACAGATTCAGAAACTCCTGTCCCGACGAAGATACCTTAGAGATCTGAAGGCCCGGCTACTGGATAAACCGTCCTCACCATCTGTAATCGGCGTAACATCAACCCCGCGTTGTGCCAACCTCACCCCCGCGTCTCGTAGGAGCGACACCGCTGATGACCTCGGCGGATTTCAGCTATGCATGCGGGGGTTCAAGGCCAGAGCACCTCCGTCGGCACAGGCGAGCATCCTAACTCAGAACCGGTTCGACCCTCTCCGCGTCCCCAATTCGCCCTCAGCCCCTGGTGATGTAATAGTGGTAGGTGATTCTATTGTTAGAAACCTTAATATCGCATGCCCTCATGGAAAATCGTTTGTTTCTTGTTTTCCCGGTGTTCGTGTCCCAGATGTGATGAGGCGTGCGCTGGCAATCTACGAGAAGCACAAGGAGAGGGCAGTTGGAGCGGTTGTTTTGCATGCCGGTGTAAACGATATAAGGCACCGACAATCAGAAATCCTCAAGGCTGACTTCGCAGCTTTGATTAAAGACACGAAGGAGAGGACCCCATCAGCAAAGATCTTCGTTTCGGGTCCACTACCTCTCGTCAGACGATCCAACGAATACTACAGTCGTCTGCTAGGATTGAACAACTGGCTACAGGGTCTCTGCAAGAAGAAGGATGTCGGCTTCATCAACAATTGGAATCTCTTTTTGGAAAGGCCGCGTCTCTTCAAGCGTGATGGCCTGCATCCGAACAGTTTCGGCGCCCGGCTCCTCTCCGAAAACATATCTAAGGTAATTCGTTTATCTTGATTATCTATCTCTGCTCTTAACCCCTTCTGAAATGATACTGTTGTGTTAGGACATGATAAGTATTTAATAGAATCTTCGGTTAAAGTGCACAACATTAATACTGTAATAAGCAATCTCAATGCACGTGGAAAATCTAGGCAATACGGCATAAACACCAATAATCTAATTAAAATTACTATTTTAGAGGAACAATGTATTAAAACTATAAAAACAGATTACAGATTAAACAAAAAATACACACAGAACGGCGCTAATAAAAATAACTTAGTTCCTGTTCCAAATATCAATAACGCATATAGTATTCATCTCTGCCCCTCCAAAACATTAAATATGGCACTATTAAATGTTAGAGCTCTAACTAATAAGATGTTTTTTTATCAACGATCTTATTAATGATAAAAAAATTGATTTTATTGCACTAAGTGAAACGTGGCTTAGCTCAGAAGGGGTGACTTAATCGAATCTGCGCCTCCGGATTACAATTTTACTCGTGCAGATCGCCAAGGAAAAAGAGGCGGGGGCTTGGCAAAAATTTACTTGAGCCGGTTAAAATGTAAAGATGTCAGTTTTGGTAAGTTCAAGTCCTTTGAGTATCTCGCCGTTGTTATTCATGGAGATTCTCACGTTTTAGTTTTATCCGTGTATAGACCTCCTAAATTTAACGCGTCCTTCTTTGAGGAATTCTCAGACTTAATGTCAATTATAATTACAAACTATGACACACTCTTAATTGTCGGCGACTTTAACTTTCATATCGATAATCAGTGTGACCTAAAAGTAAAGGAATTCATGAACCTCCTGGACTCTTTTGATTTGAGACAGCTCGTTAATCAGCCTACACATAAAGCAGGTCATACGTTAGACTTAGTAATTACTAAAGGACTAAAAGTTGATATAAAGCAGATCATTGATATTGGTCTATGAGACCATTTTCTTCTACTTTTTAATATAGAAATAATGATAGAAAACACCCATGAGAAGCATATTGTTAAAAAATGCTTCTTTGACTCAGCAGCAGCTTTAAAACTTACAAACATTCTAAGCAATCAGTCCGTTTATAGTGCCAACTATAATAGCGAGGATAATGTAAATAGTAAGGTGGAAAGATTTAATACTAAAGTGAGAGCTGCTGTTGACATAGTTGCACCTGAAAAGACAGTTAAAAAATCTTCTAGCATTGTTATACCATGGAAAACCCAAAGAGTGTATGATTTAAAAAGAACATGCTGTAGAGCAGAGCGTAAATGGAGGAAGACTAAACTAACTATTCACTATGAAATATTAAAAATTAAAATAACAGAATACAATAACACTGTACGTCTTGAGAGGCGCTGCTATTTCTCTAAGATTATAAATAACAATGCTAGTAATCCCAGAGTCTTATTCTCGATGATTGATCGTCTGCTAAACCAGGTAACTCAAAAGAATGGCTCCTAAGTACTTCCAGTAAAACCTGTGAAGCTATCACTGTATTTTTCAATCAAAAAATTAATGATATTAGAAATAACATAGTATATCTCCCCAACACTAAGGATCCTCCTAAAACCCAGCATTCCGTTATAAACAAATTAAACTCTTTCACTAGGATAGATTTACCTGATTTACAAAAAATAATATCTCAATTAAAACCCTCCACCTGCGTCCTTGACCCAATACCAACAAATTATTTCAAAGAAGTATCGGGCATGCTAATTGATAATGTTCTTGACATAGTAAATTCGTGATTAGATACGGGTGTCTTCCCAGACTGTCTTAAGACTGCTGTAGTTAAACTACATAAGAAACATAATCTCGACCCCTCGGCTCTTGAAAATTTTAGACCCATCTCTACCCTGCCTTTCTTAAGTAAAATTCTGGAGAAGGCAGTCATTATGCAGCTAAATGACCACCTCAATAAACATGCTATTCTTGATATGTTTCAGTTGGGTTTCAAAATAAATCACAGAACAGAAACTACACTCGTTAAAGTAGTAAATGACTTGTGGGTAAATGCAAACAGAGGCCGTTTATCTGTTCTCATGCTCTTAGATCTGAGTGCTGCATTTGACACCATTGATCACAATATTCTTAGAAATCGCCTTAGTCAATGGGTGGGCCTCACTGGCAGTGTCTTAAATTGGTTTGAATCCTACCTGGCTGGTAATTATAACTCAAAGACACATGATATCCAATATGGTGTTCCACAAGGCTCTATCTTGGGTCCGCTGTTATTCTCAATCTACATGCTTCCGTTAGGTCAGATTATCTCAGGGCACAACGTGAGCTACCACAGCTATGCTGATGACACATAGCTGTATTTATCATTAGCACCTGATGACCCCGATTCTATTGATTCACTAACACAATGTCTGACTTGTATCTCAGAATGGATGAGTAGTAACTTTCTCAAGTTAAATAAAGAGAAAACTGAAATCTTAGTGATTGGCAATAATGGATACAATGAGGCTATTAGAAATAAACTGGATACATTAGGATTAAAAGTCAAGACGGAGGTAAAAAGCTTAGGGGTAATTGTTGACTGCAATCTGAATTTTAAATTGCATATTAATCAGATCACTAGGACAGCATTTTTTCACTTAAGAAACATAGCTAAAGTTAGACCTCTTATATCATTGAAAGATGCTGAGAAATTAGTTCACGCGTTTGTTTTCAGTCGACTAGATTACTGTAACGCACTCCTCTCAGGACTACCCAAAAAAGACATAAATCGTTTGCAACGAGTACAGAATGCAGCTGCTAGAATCCTAAATAGGAAAAGAAAATCCGAGCACATTTCTCCAGTTTTGATATCACTACACTGGTTACCTGTGTCATTCAGGATTGACTTTAAAATTCTGCTTATCTATACTAATAAATGGCAAAGCCCTCACTGACTCACTCACTGACTGACTGACTCATCACTAATTCTCCAACTTCCCGTGTAGGTGGAAGGCTGAAATTTGGCAGGCTTATTCCTTACAGCTTCCTTACAAAAGTTGGGCAGGTTTCACTTCGAAATTCTACGCGTAATGGTCATAACTGGAAGCTGTTTTTCTCCATTTACTGTAATGGAGATGAGCTTGAAACCCGTGGGGGCGGAGTTTCGTGTGACATCATCACGCCTCCCACGTAATCACGCAGTACGTAGAAAACCAGGAAGAGGCCCAAAAAGCGCTGAAGAAAACATGCATTATATAATTGAGAAGGCAGCGAAACAATAAGAAGCGAGCAAGTGACATATACAACCATATTCATGAGTTCTGCTACTTCGGAAACAAAGCACGATGTAAACCTAAACTTTAAATTAAGTTCATAGACAGGCTGCCGCTGGCGTTTGTAATTTAGTGCCTGCCCATATAAGGCCGTCCGTCAGCGGCAATCCAATAGAAACACTGCCACGGGTAAATATTCACGGGTGAAGGACTGTGCTTATGCAGAGGAAGATGAGATGGTCAGGGTGGTGTTTGGCACAAACTCAGCGAAACTGCGAGAGAAAGTTTTAAGTGCCGGGACTTAGGTAACATTAAATACAGCCGTGGACATAGCACGACATGGCACCAGCACAGCTGGGAAACTTCGATGCATGTACACCGAGCGGCTCACGGGAACTGACGCAGTGCACAGACAAAAAGCAACAGTTCCAAAGAGCGCTGAACAAAAACCGAATTACACAATTGAAAAGGCAGCAAAAAAATATGAAGTGTCTGATACATACAAGCATATTCATAAATGCAGCTACTGTGGAAACAAAGCACACGGTGGAAAAAGTCAATGTCCCGCTAAAGGAAGACAGTGTAAAAAAAAAACCCGTGCATGCAGTGTGTCAGGTCTCAGATAAAGAAGAAGACGAGCTGTTTATTGATGCAGTAAGAAACGAATCGATGAATGAAACCTGTCATCTTTACAACGATTGACAAACACGGAATGTAACTTGAACACAACACATCCTACAAATACGAACCTGATTGAAAGAAATAAAGATAATCAAATCATTGATGACAGCAACACTCAATAACACTCACAAAACATTTACTGTATATTGACAGTCATGTTACGTTATTTTTAAAATGTTCCCTTTTCTTTTTCATAGCTTCTTTAACACACTACGTCTCCGCTGCAATACGCGGGTATATATATATATCTATACTAATAAACGGCAAAGCCCTCACTCACTCACTCACTGACTGACTGACTGACTTATCACTAATTCTCCAACTTCCCGTGTAGGTAGAAGGCTGAAATTTGGCAGGCTTATTCCTTACAGCTTCCTTACAAAAGTTGGGCAGGTTTCATTTCGAAATTCTACTCGTAATGGTCATAACTGGAAGCTGTTTTTCTCCATTTACTGTAATGGAGATGAGCGTGAAACCCGTGGGGGCGGAGTTTCGTGTGACATCATCACGCCTCCCACGTAATCACGCAGTAGGTAGAAAACCAGGAAGAGGCCCAAAAAGCGCTGAAGAAAACATGCATTATATAATTGAGAAGGCAGCGAAACAATAAGAAGAGAGCGAGTGACATATACAACCATATTAATGAGTTCTGCTACTTCAGAAACAAAGCACGATGTAAACCTACACTTTAAATTAAGTTCATAGACAGGCTGCCGCTAGCGTTTGTAATTTAGTGCCTGCCCATATAAGGCCGTCGGTCAGCGGCAATCCAATAGAAACACTGCCACGGGTAAATATTCACGGGTGAAGGACTGTGCTTATGCAGAGGAAGATGAGATGGTCAGGGTGGTATTTGGCACAAACTCAGCGAAACTGCGAGAGAAAGTTTTAAGTGCCGGGACTTAGGTAACATTAGATACAGCCATGGACATAGCACGACATGGCACCAGCACAGCTGGGAAACTTCGATGCATGTACACCGAGCGGCTCACGTGAACTGACGCAGTGCACAGACAAAAAGCAACAGTTCCAAAGAGCGCTGAACAAAAACCGAATTACACAATTGAAAAGGCAGCAAAAAAATATGAAGCGTCTGATACATACAAGCATATTATTCATAACTGCAGCTACTGCAGAAACAAAGCATTCGGTGGAAAAAGTGAATGTCCCGCTAAAGGAAGACAGTGTTAAAAAAAAAAACCCGTACATGCAGTGTGTCAGGTCTCAGATAAAGAAGAAGACGAGCTGTTTATTGATGCAGTAAGAAACAAATCTTTTTCATAGCTTCTTTAATACACTATGTCTCCGCTGCGATACGCGGGTATATATATATGTATATATATACCCCGATCTACATACTCGAATAATGAATACTTTATTCGCAATCAATGATTGTTTTGGTAAAGCCATACTCGGTGTATTCATTAGATGAACGGTAAAAAAGTAAGAGCAAGGGGAGGGTGACTTAGTGGGGCATGCAGGCAAAACCACAATAGCACGCGGGCTCCATGTACGAAAAAATATATCTTTTCAAGTTCTATTTAGTCCATATGTGTCAAACTCAAGGGCCACGGGCCACATCCGGCCCGGCGTGTAATTATATCCGGCCCGCGAGATCATTTTATATACTGTATTATTGTTATTAATGGCCCGGGTATATGAAGCGCTGGTAACACAATAAACTACAGATCCCATAATGCAGCGCTTCAGCTGCCTTGCCGAACACTTACCGCGTTAATCAAGTCTAGCTTATGAAGGTGCAAGTTATTGTGAAGCTAGCCCACACGATGCCGAAGAGAAAAGGTGATTCTGGACATAGAGCCTTTAAAAACCGATGGGAGGCTGAGTATATGTTTACTGACATTGCCAGTAAACCCGTGTGTCTCATTTGTGGAGCTAATGTGGGTGTAATTACAGAATTTAATCTAAGAAGGCACAATGAGACAAAACATCAAGATAACCTGAAACAACAACAACAACAACAACATTTATTTATATAGCACATATTCATACAAACAGTAGCTCAAAGTGCTTTACATAATAAAGAATAGAAAAATAAAAACACAATATGAAAACAAAATAAATCAGCATTAATTAACATCGAATAAGAGTAAGGTCCAATGGCCAGGGGGGACAGAAAAAACAAAATAAAAACTCCAGACGGCTGGAGAAAAAAAAATAAAATCTGTAGGGATTCCAGACCATGAGACCGCCCAGTCCCCTCTGGGCATGCTACCTAACATAAATGAAACAGTCCTCTTTGGATTTAGGGTTCTCACGGAAAGGCTTGATGATGATGGTCACGTAGAATTCTGCCTTTTAGTCCATCCATCATTGTTGGAGCATCATGAAGCTTTGAGTAGGTGGAGGTGGCGCAGGCCACCACCACAAAGAAACTGGAAAAAGAAACAGAAAAGAGAGTAGGGGTCAGTACGGATTGTAGAGCTACCCTGAATAGGAAATTTTCCCTGAGGAAATTGAACATATAGAGTATCAGGATTAAGTTAAATTAAGTTAAATTGAAGTTATAGAAAGGCCATGTTAAAGTAATATGTTTTCAGCAGTGTTTTAAAGTGCTCCACTGTATTAGCCTGGCGAATTCCTATTGGCAGGCTATTCCAGATTTTAGGTGCATAGCAGCAGAAGGCCGCCTCACCACTTCTTTTAAGTTTTGTTCTTGGAATTCTAAGGAGATACTCATTTGAGGATCTGAGGTTACGATTTGGAATATAAGGTGTCAGACACTCCGATATATAAGAAGGGGCGAGATTATTTAAGGCTTTATAAACCATAAGCAGAATTTTAAAGTCAATCCTGAATGACACAGGTAACCAGTGTAGTGACATCAGAACTGGAGAAATGTGTTCGGATTTTCTTTTCCTAGTTAGAATTCTAGCAGCTGCATTCTGCACTAGTTGCAGACGATTTATGTCTTTCTTGGATAGTCCTGAGAGGAGTGCGTTACAGTAATCTAGTCGACTGAAAACAAACGCGTGAACTAATTTCTCAGCATCTTTCAGTGATATAAGATGTCTAACTTTACTTATGTTTCTTAAGTGAAAAAATGCTGTCCTAGTGATCTGATTAATATGCGATTTAAAATTCAGATTACAGTCAACAATTACCCCTAAGCTTTTTACCTCCGTCTTGACTTTTAA